>JAPFBL010000190.1:185000-502500 GCA_026182355.1 Hermatobates lingyangjiaoensis | reverse complement strand
GTTTTCTTTTAGTCATAAAATCACGAATTTGCTAAAACAATAGAATATAAAGATAGGATTCAAAACAAATAATTCAATAAACCAAATACTAGATAACTCAACGGAAAATAGAACTAATAAATATAAAAAAAGCGGAGAGTATAAACTAAGGCGTAAAAATTGTATTCAAATATATATTGAACAAACGGGAAGAACCCTAGAATTAAGGTATAAAGAACACATAGGAGAGATTATGTATTTAGAATAGGGTTCAGTACAACTAGTACTGAATTATGTGTACAGTAAAAAAAAAGTAAATATCAATTTTAACTTGTTAATCTTGAAACTACAATATTTAATATTCCAACAAAGACTGTGTTTGCGTGGAGGTGTCATTTTCAGAAGCATTAGCTATAGAGAGCCATCATTTAAAACAAGATTGAAGAAAAGTTACCTTTCAGTATTTTCATTATTTGACTTTCTTAATCTTAATTATTTAATTACTCTTCTGCAAATTCATTGAAATTGTAAATATTTATTATGGGGCTTCTACTAGTAATTTAGTACCTACCACTATAATATAGATTTCTACAATAGTTCCTACTGACTTGATAGATAAGAAATCTATTTCTATTAAATTAATTAATTCATTATTAATTCATTACTTGTGCTATCTATTTTAGTGTATTTACTCATGATGGGGAATTTCAAAAATGATGTCTTCACGCAAAAAAGAGCCACGTTAACAATCGTATGTCTCCTTTACAGTAAGGTAAACGAGCAGGTAGCTCGTACCTGCTAATATTTCCTCCTTCCTAGATCCTCAACCTGCAGGTCATTAATATTAATAATCTCTGTTACTTATAAATTGGTTCATGTTTCATTTGTTGTCATTTTTATTAAGGTTCAGGATTAATTAAATCAATTTTCATACTATTTCCCTTTTAATAAACTTTAATAGTACAATTCAACATTCATATATTGTATTAATTTTAAATAATTCACCCTTATGTTCTTAGAGTTCATGAATATGTCTGTTTCTCAGATGATAAACTGCAGTAGAACAATAAGTGTTCGAAACGCGTTGATAGTTTTCATATAAAACTCTTTTTTTTTCATTACTTTTGTTCAACCTGTTATAGTGTGGTATTTACTCATATTGGGGGAATTAAAAAATTACGTCTCCACACAAAAAAAAAGCAGAAGAAATTTATATTTATTGGCGGTGATTTTTTTCATGTAAACATATTATTCCTCTTATAACTCATATGAGTAAATAAATTATTTAAAATTTTTCCATTATAAATATCAATTCAATCTCAGTGAATTTGCTCAAAAAATTTCCAAAGTCAATGTAAACAATGTAAAAAAATTTAAAAAAATTCGACAAGTACAGCAGGTGATCTCTTAGTCTAGGATAAACATACAGTTTTTATAGCTTTATTTCTCTTTGCCGTGATTGAAGTTTCATGAGTTTTTTTTATAAATTGCTAATTTTGTGTCCCATTTTTGGTCAAATGTTCATGGTTTTTGAATGAGCCGTTTAGCATCCAAAAAACATTTTCTGAAAATAGAAACTCTACTGTAACGCCCCTTTTGCAAATGTAATTTTGAAAATAATTATTTCTACTCATCCTCCACATAATGTTCTATAATTCTGTTTTAAAATTCTGAATATATTTTTCGTTTATTGCATTTGTATCCTGAATGATGTTGTCAAAATTTCAAAACTCTAGAGTTAGCAGTTTAGGAGAAAAAAATGTTTTCTAAACACAGGTTTTTGGTCAAAAAAGTGACTTTCCTGTCATGCATAATTCTTCCCAACAAATAGGGGTCATCTCCACATGGAGCCCATTTCTGTGTAAAAAATCAACTTGATCCAACAAAGATTCTGGTCCGTAGCGTGGTAACAAGCAATGCTAACACACTCACTCTCTCTCACACACACACACACACAGAGAGACATCATCGTAAAAACATCATAAAACGACTTTTTGGATCTCAAAACATGTAATTCCGTCAAAATCTCGAGATCCAATTTTTTCACTTATAGTAAAGTAAAAATTTTTATATGAAAACTAACAATGCGTTTCGAACACTTAGTGTTCTTCTTCAGTTTTACATCTACATTCTTGAGACATCAGTCTACAGGAGTGACCTTAGGGAGGACTGAAAAATGCATTACTTGTTCAATCTGGGTCACTCCCGAAGATCGACATCTCAAGAGTGCATCAAATGTAAACCAGAAGAAGAACACTAAGTGTTTGAAACTCGTTATTAGATTTTTTTATTAAACTTTTTTTGTATGGAGAAGTAATTTTTGAATTCCCTTAAAAATCTTTTCTGTGAAGACGTAGTTTTCGCAATTCCCCGTCTTAAATAATTAAATTACTTAAATCTAATGCAATATCTCACACTATAACACACTTTTGTACCACAGTCCTTGCTGACTTGATAAATAATATATCTACTTCTATATATTATTTCCGGAATGGCATATCTCACTTCTTGCTTGATATTTGCATATATATTTTATTTATTCATAGTAAAATAACTTCTTATTTTACTTGGGAGAAATGGTAGAGGAGGGCGAGTAAAAATTGAATACGCTATTAAAAGTTGGCAACAAAATTGAAGTAGTTAGGTTTTAGAGGAAAGTTGCAACTCAATCATTCCTGAATCCCTCTGATCCCTGCAGGCTGGCCGATCCCTCACTCCCTTCCCTTGTGGCCCACCAGCTGCGCGCTACTTTCCCAATAAACCCAAAAACAATTTCCCTTTTTTTTTTTAACTTAATACAACGATTTAGACCTGATAAAAATATAATCTCGTCAACAATATTACATAATAAGTTTTCCTTCTTTTAAAGTTACTTTACTTACCTGACTTGTACAATTTTTGTTATGTGACGAAAAAAATGTCATTTCCTTTTGAAAACTTTAGAAAAATCTTAATTTATATTATTACGCAAGTTTTTTTTAAATAATCTGAATAATTAATTTATTTTTGATTTAAATGTATTCATAGCAATCTAGTATTTCTTATTAAGGAAATTTAAATAATTAGTTGAAGACAGTTACATTGAAGTAGTATAATTCAGAAAACGAATTCAATCGTGTTTAAAAAGGAAAAATATATGGAAGGTTAAATAAATAAAGCAAATTAATAAATAGAAGTGTTTTAATAGGGTTCCTTTTGTGTAAGTCAAAACAACATTTGCGGTATGTCAATGCCAAAATTTATAAAGAACAGGCAACAAACAGTATGCCTATTTTTTGGCGTTCAGTTTTTGAACTAAAACCAATTTAACCTAAGTAAAACCATCTAGGCGTCATTTGAATTAATATGCGAAGCTTCATACAGATATATACCATGTTTGATCAAAAAGTGATGCACTTTTTGAATTTCACGCACTCTGTACACTATATTTTCAAAGTGTTGTTGTGTTGGTACACTCGTCACGATGATATGTCCACAGTTTGACTACACAGAATAGTTGTTTTTACGGGAGAGGCATAAGGATTAGACTCGTGTTTGCGTGATTTTTTGCTATTGAAAAAATAATAAGTTTTCTCTGGAATAACTTATACCATTCACAAACTGAGGACCTTTATAAACGACAGGTGTTTATAAACTATAAGTTTTTAACAAAAACTTTATTCTGTGGTTCCGGAAATTTTTATGCTTTAAACGTTTACAATAAAGAAAAATGTAATGTAGTTTACGACTTGAAACTTATTGCTTGATCCAGATTAGAAAACATTCATTAGAAACTATTATACTGAAAAGTACAACCAAAAAGTTCCACGCTTCGTCCCAAATCAGATTGTTCTATAATAAAGCTCCACTTTTGTTAAAATTGATAAAATACAAAAAATATTTTCTATTAAAAATAAGTGAAATCCTTAAATTAATATATTATTGAGTTGGATATTACTGTTACTATTCGGTTTCATAATGGATCTTCACTCTAGCAGTTTTAACAGATATCAAGTAATTGTTTATTGTCAGAGCTTTATCATAGGTTTGCTTATAACAAACTCGAGTGTAGACCGTTGGAGATTTTTTTTAGTTTGAAGTTTATTTAGTAAATCTGGGTCTGGTGGATTTCGTTTTTGAAAGCAAGCGTGTAAGAGATAAGTAGATGTGAGAAGATATCCAGAGTAATTATGTCTTTCCAAGCACGCCAGATAAAATAGTTATCTTCCTCTGTTATTTGTTTCAATTGCAGAATTTTTTTTTCATTTATGTGTTATTTTTTTTATTTTGGTTAAAATGAAGATCCACAATCGTTTATTATTTCTGACCGCCAACATTCATTTCAAAAATGATATATTCAAAAATACCACAACAATTTCTTGGTTTTTTTGTAGACAAACGAACAACAAAAGAAACAAATAATAGTGGGGAAAATAGTATTAGAATATTCTTGAGTTAGTTGATTTTATAGGCAATTTCTACTCTTTTGTACTCTACCACAAGTATTTACTTTTTCTCTGGATCTCATAAGCACATATACGCGTGTAGGTATATATATATATATCAATGATTAAACCACAATAAGAATGGGAAAACAAGACTAAGATCTTTCAACCGTAACAAGCGGTCTTCGTCAGAGTCAAAAACCCAACTGTTGGGTTTTTGACTCTGACGAAGACCGCTTGTTACGGTTGAAAGATCTTAGTCTTGTTTTCCCATTCTTATTGTGGTTTAATCATTGATTGTTGTTTCACGTGTTTATGTGAAATCTTTTTTTATATATATATATACAAAACTAAAGTTTTGTATATATATATATATATATATATATATATATACAAAACTAAAGTTTTGTCGGGATTCGGTCAGAACTTTATCGAATCCCGATAAACTTTAGTTTTGTTTCTATTCCACGGTCGATACTTCTATCAACATTTATATATATATATATATATATATATATATATATATATATATATATGTATAGTGATAAAAATATCGACCGTGGAATAGAAACAAAACTAAAGTTTATCGGGACTTGGTCATTTCTTCAGGTTCAAATTAAACTCTCATTGCCAACGTTTCGGTCTTTATTTGAAGCCTTTTTCATAAGCAGAAGTATACATTTTACACCAGAAAAACTAAGTATACATTACAAATTATTTTACAAAGAAAAATAGTCTGTTCATTCAAACTATAGTTGTTGTTGAAATCCACAGACTATTTTTCTTTGTAAAATCATTTGTAATGTAATACTTAGTTTTTCTGTTTCAAAATTTATACTTCTGCCTATGAAAAAGGTTTTAAATAAAGACCGAAATGTTGGTAATGAGAGTTTAATTTGAACCTGAAGAACTGAGCGAGTCCCGATAAACTTTAGTTTTGTTTCTATTCAACGGTCAATACTTTTATCAATATATATATATATATATATATATATATATATATATATACAAAATTATCCTAAAAAGCTATTACATATAGATTCAGGGGATTATAATAAAACAAAGCCGACTTTCATCTGTCAATAGCATTCATGAAAGGGCGCTATACTTACTTAGGGTAAATTATACAGCAAGAGGAAGTATGATATATGAACCTGATCTCTGATAATACTGACATCAAGTTATACATTATTGAAAACTGAAGACAACAACGTTGTTACTGTTGCATAGTAGTTTTAACGATTGAATATATTTAAAATTATTTTATAATATAAAATAAAGATTGTTCCTTGACACACACTTTCTAGAGTTTCAGAGGTAGATCTTTCAATAATATATTCAAAGATATGTACATATTTGCCTGGTACATATACACATATACCAGAATACTTATGTTTATGTATTATACAGGTGCATAGCAACATAAGCTGGATTATTTATAGCGGTTTGCATTTTTCACAATTTTCACTTAAACTCTTCTCTATGTGTGTAGACTGCAAACAAATAAAATATATGTGTAGTTAAATACGTCTTGATACACCTCATGTGGACAATGTTGTTGGATCATGTCTAGTTCTAAATTTTTAAAATTTAACAATGGCAGAATACATAAATAATTGATTGTAGAATATTATGTCTTGTTCTAATTTTTATAATTTAATAGTGATAGAATATATAAATAATTGATTGTGGAATATTCAGATTAAAATCATTTAAAAAAGAATAGCTGGAGAAATCAGAAAAAAGTTCAAAAATATCATTCGAAATTTTCTTGTACAAATATATTATGTTATGTATAGAACATTCTGATATCAAGAAACTTCCATGTTGACTATCAAGAGATCTACATTCAAAACGTTATAATAAGTTTGCAATTATAACTAGAGAAGTGAGTTTAACATTTAAGGAATAGAAGATTGGACCGGCTTGTATAGATGCATATAATATTTATAGTTATCATAAGAACACAAAAAAGAGACTAACACTTACTATTATCGATCATTTCGGCTATCAAGCCGTCCTCAGGAAATGTAGGAAAAGGAAAAGGAACACAGGAGTGGAGACGTGGAAGTGTCATTTATTATGAACATAAATATTTCATTACTTCAGTTAACAGCAGTAAATTAATATTTATTTTTATAAGTCAATTGTTATAAACTTAAATTTATGGTAAAATTTTAAGGCTATTATAAAATTATATTTTTTTATTTGATGGCTTAATTTTAATAAATTCCTATAAATTTGAAATTTATCGTGGGTACTGGACAACACAGATATGAGAACATGTACGTCAATACTTAAAGCAAAGGAAATTCTTTTAAATTAATTTTTCCCAGTGCTAGTTTTTGATACCCATGAAAGGCCATTGATCTACTCCATCAATATAATGTTCTAATATAAACTCTTTTAAGAACCCCTATCTTAGTTAAGGCGCTTGTTTATTTTCGAGGGGCGATAACACCTTGTATTTCTCATATGAGGCAAGACTCGAAATAGTTTTGTTTGCAAGTTGTAGGCGGAGAATGTTAAAGGGGGAAGAATAAATGGCTGGATTTAGGGTAAAAGACGGCGGGGTTGGCAGAACTCAAACAGAAGACGCTGTCTTTACCAATATATACTCGTAGTTTCCATCGAGAATAAGCCCTGATCACTGGGCAAACAAACCAACTTTCTTGACTTTTATTTCAAATGCCTTCCCCTTATCTCTTGCCCACTCTTCATACTGACTTTGCAATACCCCCACCCCCGACTCCACTAACCAGTCACATGTAACCTTTACACCTTTGGTCTGTTCTAGGCTCAGAAAGTGTAGTTCATTTGTTTTATTTTGTTTTTTGGCTTTAGAAGAGGAAGGTACTTGTGCAAAAGCTGCGTAATTATAGGGTTGCCCGTCTCTGTCTCTTCTCTCTCTCAGTTTCTACTATATACACACCCAAGCTCGCTCACACACATACGCACGCGCACGAACGCACGCACGACACACACACACACACACACACACACACACACACACACACACACACACACACACATACACACACACAAACACGCACTCAAGCACGCACGCACATACACACACACGCACACACACACCACACGCACACACACACACACACACACACACATATATATATATATATATATATATATATACATAAAATGATCAAACCACAAAAAGAAAATGGGAAAACAAGACTAAGATCTTTCAACCGTAACAAGCGGTCTTCGTCAGAGTCAAAAACCCAACTGAAACACTAGATGCAGAAAACATCTGGTGAGGGGTTGAGAAGAGTGGGAGGGAAGAGTGGTATTTTAAAAGGGTGAAAATGCAGGAAAGGACTAATGTCCAGAAAGGGATGTTTGGGGAAACAAAGGAGAACAGTAAGAAAGAGTAAAAAACTATCCGCTAGCTGTCAACCCTCTTAGAAGAGGCTATTGCCCTCGTGACGAAAGTATCAAGTTTAAAGAGACGCATACACACACGCACAATTTAGACCCCCCCCCATCACCCTACTAGAATCAACCAGGTGAACTATTACAATTGTTAGCAACACAGAACCTGTTAGTAACATTTAAAAAAAAAAAGAAATCTTATAATAAACATTTTATTTCTCACTGGAATAGTTTTGGATTTAACTAACTTTCAAAGTGAAATTGAAAAAGATTATGTTTATTCTTGTAAATATAGTAAAAAATGTGAATACTTCTATAAGGTGGGAATATCTAGGAAACTTTCTAAATACTTCTCACAGTAACAAATATCTATCAGAATAAGACAAAACTGCATTTACGATTTATAGCAAGCTCTCGATTAATTACTCCAACTAACAACTCTACTAAATTATTTGTCAACAAATTAGAGTTATAAATTATTATAACCAATTTCAGGTTTCCATTAGGTCATTGTTTATTTAACGTTCAATTAAACAATTACTTGCTTTGGTCACAAAGGAAAAGAAGATCACAATACGTTCGCAGCTTCAGTCTCTTTTATATCTAAATAAAATAGCAGCGTTACTTCATGTATGCATCAAAAAAAAGTTATTTACTAACAGGTATTTTACTCCCTTTCAGAGAATATTGAAGTTAATTAACTTTTAATTGATTTCCTGTCGTACAATAGAACAATGGAAAACAATATTTCCATTTATCAATGATTGATTAAAATTAAATATTTTCAACTTTGTATCAGGTCGATCTTTTAATTTTTCTTTTTCATAATATTTCCTGTAAGTCAATTTATAAAATGGAATATATTCCATGAATATATCCATGTAAGTCATTATCCATGAATATTCATGGATAATTTGTACAAATGTGTGAGGAATCATCAACTACAATTATATCTTTCTATGCATTGGCATGCATGTTATATTTATAACTGCATTGTCATTACAACTCTGACGTAGCAGGTGATGCAACTATTTTGAACTGTCCTTGATATTTCGGGCGTGACTTGCCAGTATATCACAGAGTTTCATCTGACCAGATTTACATCCTACACATGTCTTTCTCATTGTACAAATCTCATATTTATTGTAATAAATTTTCTTCTTGAGAAAAGTTTGTTTTATAGCAATTTTTAGATGTATAGTGCTCGTTATTGAAGGATATTATACAAAACTTCTGAGATGGTACTTCAAAATTTTATTAAAAATTATAGAATAGAAAATATTATAGAAAAAAAAATTAAAAAATTATAGAAAATATCATGATTAGAACAATTCATAACTGTCACTTGATTTAGAGGTTCTGTTACACTTGGAACTTTAGATACTGATATCAAATTTGATTTTATTCAAGGCATACTTCTTATTTAGTTCTCGTATATTGGACTCAATGTTTTAAAGAAAGCAAATTATAATAAACGCAAACGAAATTAAAAACAACTAACAATAACTACTTGGTACACTACCAGGCATCTCAAAACGTCTGTATATTTTCAAAAATGATATCTGTATAACTAGCCAAACACAGATTAAAAGTCCATAACTTCGCTTCTACGCTAAATTTCCAGTCCATTAAAATTTTGGTTTTTAATTTAGACAGGCACACAAGTCTACTAACAAATTATAATATAACATAGCAATAATGGTATGAATTATAGTGGTTGAGTTTACTTTGATAAAATTTTGTGGACAGACAAATAAACAAACAGACAGAAATTTTTCGAAGGGTGGGTTTGGTTTCTCTAATGTACAAAACGTAAAGATAACTTAAAATGAGTCAGTTCTAAGCAATGTATAGACAAAACTTTTCTTTTACTTATGTAGACAAATAAGTGTACTTCGGTACCATAACAAACAAATAACAGATAACATTACAAATAACTTCAACTTTGAGGTTATTTGTAATGTTATCTTATTAGTCTGGTCGAAGGTTTTGTCCGGTTAACATTGTTGTTTCTTTAAATAATGTAAATTTCATTTTCTTTGTTAAAAAAATCTTATTTCTATAAGTAATATTGTTTTATGTATCTCTGAAATACTTCTGCTTGTAATATTCATAAGTTGTAACAATCCATTTTCATATTGTGTATATGTTTGATGTAGATATCTGATTTTAGATATCTGATTTCTTATTATCCTTTGTTTGTAGGCCTATGGAAAAGGTTTTGAATAAAACCGAAACGTCGGCAACGAGAGTTTGATTTTTTATCCTAGAAAATTGACCGAATCCCGATTACATAACACACCTATATATATATATATATATATCTATATATTGGTATACTTTGGGAGCAGACCTTCTTTTAAACATACCTCATTAAAGATCTTGCCAACATTAAGTTTAGTATGTTTCCTACATACCTTTTCAAGGTTTCGAATGCTACCTTTCCATCTCTGTGGTACAATATAAATTAACTCACCGATTTTTTTATCTTTCATTATATTTTTCATATTACATTTCCGACGTTTCGGTCTACGTTGACCATTTTCAAGGATTCTATATACAAGGTTTTTTTAAACAATTCTAATAAATACTTATTTACAATGACAATTACCTCACTTCTATCAAACATAACTAATAATAAAATATTCTTTTAAAAAACACTACCTTAATAAACATGAGTAACAGGTTTGCTACAAAATTCCCTACATGAACATTTACACAACATTATTTAAATAACTATATAGTGATTTAAATAATGTTGTGTAAATGTTCATGTAGGGAATTTTGTAGCAAACCTGTTACTCATGTTTATTAAGGTAGTGTTTTTTAAAAGAATATTTTATTATTAGTTATGTTTGATAGAAGTGAGGTAATTGTCATTGTAAATAAGTATTTATTAGAATTGTTTAAAAAAACCTTGTATATAGAATCCTTGAAAATGGTCAACGTAGACCGAAACGTCGGAAATATAATATGAAAAATATAATGAAAGATAAAAAAATGGGTGAGTTAATTTATATGGTACCACAGAGATGGAAAGGTAGCATTCGAAACCTTGAAAAGGTATGTAGGAAACATACTAAACTTAATGTTGGCAAGATCTTTAATGAGGTATATATATATATATATATATATATATATATATATATATATATAGGTTACTTGCCGTTGCGTCTACAACGTGCTTGGTCTCCCATTCTCTTTTCTCCTGAAGACGGATTACCCGAAAATTTGAGTCTGTAAGTGTGTTTCCCTACTTTGTGTGTTGCTCTTTGTTAATCTCGAACTCGTATATATATATTTAGATTTTGGTAACAGCCCTTTCTTAAGCCATACATTATTGAGTATACTCGTACATTATTATCAGCTAACACCAAACTTATCTGATACCTGTTTCTCAATAACAAGCTTCTCAATTTTCCTAAATACACTATCGTTAGTTCATCTACACAGTAAATTGTATTTCCTACAGTTGACATGTTTCTAATTATCACCATTCATCTTCAAAACATGAATAGTTTCTGGGGTTATATAATTTTTCTCGTTTATATAAGTATAAACGAGGTGATAAGGTGATAACGATAAAGTGATGAGGTTAGTGGGGGTTGTTTTTTTTTTTTAGTTTTAGATGAGCTGCTGTTAATCCTGTGGTAATGAAAAATTAAAATCAGCGTTTGAATATCCACATGAACTCAATCAATGACCAGGTAACATTTTACTTTTCTTTGCCCTTTCCCGCTAGCACTGGTATTGATAGTGACATTAGTGGCTCTTTTCATACGAGCTTGATTATTTTGAGACTTCGCAAGGAATTATATTGATCGAAATATGTTGGCTTCATATTAGTATAAATTCTCAGATTTATGCTTTGAATAACGATTGTATCACAAAATCCTTGATTTATGTATTGCATATATCAGTCAATAGTAGATATGGATATTATATAAAATAACTGTAAAAAAAAGTATGGTAGCAATCCATTAATTTTTATCCTAAAAATGTTTAAGGTAATAATATATACTGACGAGAAAACTCGGTCATGGATGTAGACGATTGAGTTGGTGGCAAGTCGGAGGGTATGGAGTGTTGGGGGTAGCCCCGGCTCTAGAGAGGTCAGGCCACTTCCGACGACGTCCAGGTGTGTCAGACGCTCACCGCTGACATCTGCAACACAGGTGTTAGTGGTCAAGGCGACATTGGGATTTTACCTTCTTTCAAAATTGTATATCTATATACTTATAAAAATCTAAAGTATTGAAGGGGTGCAATCAGTGTTAAGTATTCCACAAATTCTTGACTAAATTCTATTGAAATCAATAAATCTAGTCTTCGAAATTATTTCGATTGCTCTTTTCTGTATGCTCAGCAGCTTCGACTTTCTTAAAAATTTCTTTTATATTGATTTCTAGATTTTAATGAATTCCCTAAGATGCACATCGAAAAATGTTATGCGTCAGTTGAAATCCTAAACTTAAAATAATACCAATAAAGAAATTTTGTTTAAACTGTTTTGATGTTTTCTTATCTCGACCACATATAATCAATACTATTTTTCCAGCTTCACTGCACTATTTTTCTCTATTCAGCCTCACAACACTATTTTCTGGTTCAGCGTCACACAATAAAACACCTTCAGGGCAACATTTCGCTTATAAGACAAAGATGTCTACAAATATAGATGAAACGTTAGCTTAAAGGCACTTTATTGTGTGACACTGGACCAAACCTCAATAAAAAGAATAGTGTTAAACTATTTTAAACAATATTTAGGTTTCCAAGTTTGAGCGCTTTAATTAAACACTTTATTCTGTAAATTTTAGAATTGATATTGGTTTTTAATTAAAGTGATATCATGATTGAGCTCTCAATTTGAGATAATCACTTGTTTAAAGCTGACCAGAATGAAGTAGATTATCGATTTGATGGGAAAAGTGAGGCAATATTTGAATATGAGATGAATGTTTGAAATACACCAGATCAGTGTCATCCACAGGCGATAACTGAAACATTCGCTATTTTATTAAATATGGGCTTAAAGATAGATTCCCCATCAAGTAGTTAAATTACATATTGGCATCTGCTGTAATCCTTTCGAATATACCACTTAAAACATTTGAAACCGCTGCATAAAATCACTGTTAAACCGTTATTTTAAACAGTCTAGTCATTTTCCCTTACTTATACACCCTTTCTCTCTCATGCTCTCTTTCTCCCTCTCCTTCTATTATTATAATTTTCATTAAGAAGAATTATGAAGTGAGAATTATAACTAAGTGACATGATAAACAGATAGATCCCCTGGAAATGTTATACATTAAAAAGGATCATATACCCTTTAACCGTAGAAGTGATATTACATCCAAAAAACATAGAAGATTAAAGTATTAGAGAGAAGATAAACTTAGAAGAAACTAGTAAAATTGTTATATATTAAAAAAATGAAATATCGCTAATTAGTAGAAATGGTACTATAGAGAAAAAAACAAAGAAGACAGAATTATTATAAATAAAATAAACATAGAAGAAACCGCTGATTGTTATACATTAAACGATCGAATATGTGTTAACTATAGAAGAGTGTTACATAGAATAAACATAGATGACAATTATTAGATAAAATAAAAGACAGAAGAAAATAAGCTTAGAAGAAATCACTGAAAATGGTGTATTTTAAAAAGTATCAAACATCCCTTAGCTGTAGAAGTGGTATACATGTAGTAGGCGTAGTATACATACAAAATACAAGTAGTAGATAAAAGATAAACATAGAAGAAACCACTGAAAATGTTATATATAAAAAACAATCAGATACTTATGATATGTAGACGTATAAAAGAAGTAAGTAGTATTTATAGAGGTGTTTTAATTTTTTCTATTTTGGTTGACCATATTTGTTAGTGCAGTTTTCTATTTTTTGGCAAGAAGATTTTTAGGGGTGCTGTGTGGGGCGTAACTCTGTTTTCCACTTGGGTCAGTTTAATGACTTGTGTGGATAAACTTTTCAAATCCTACCACTCTCCCCACACTTGCTATGACACTGAATGACGTCATGGAAGCTAGACAATTACGCTTAGACTGACGGCTTGGCGTCTCCTCAGAGGGATGATACTGTATGACGTCATGGAAGCTAGACAATTACGCTTAGACTGTCGGCTTGGCGTCTCCTCAGAGGGATGACACTGTATGACGTCATGGAAGCTAGACAATTACGCTTAGACTGTCGGCTTGGCGTCTCTTCAGAGGGATGACACTGTATGACGTCATGGAAGCTAGACAATTACGCTTAGACTGTCGGCTTGGCGTCTCCTCAGAGGGATGACACTGTATGACGTCATGGAAGCTAGACAATTACGCTTAGACTGTCGGCTTGGCGTCTCCTCAGAGGGATGACACTGTATGACGTCATGGAAGCTAGACAATTACGCTTAGACTGTCGGCTTGGCGTCTCTTCAGAGGGATGACACTGTATGACGTCATGGAAGCTAGACAATTACGCTTAGACTGTCGGCTTGGCGTCTCCTCAGAGGGATGACACTGTATGACGTCATGGAAGCTAGACAATTACGCTTAGACTGTCGGCTTGGCGTCTCCTCAGAGGGATGACACTGTATGACGTCATGGAAGCTAGACAATTACGCTTAGACTGTCGGCTTGGCGTCTCCTCAGAGGGATGACACTGTATGACGTCATGGAAGCTAGACAATTACGCTTAGACTGTCGGCTTGGCGTCTCCTCAGAGGGATGACACTGTATGACGTCATGGAAGCTAGACAATTACGCTTAGACTGTCGGCTTGGCGTCTCCTCAGAGGGATGACACTGTATGACGTCATGGAAGCTAGACAATTACGCTTAGACTGTCGGCTTGGCGTCTCCTCAGAGGGATGACACTGTATGACGTCATGGAAGCTAGACAATTACGCTTAGACTGTCGGCTTGGCGTCTCCTCAGAGGGATGACACTGTATGACGTCATGGAAGCTAGACAATTACGCTTAGACTGTCGGCTTGGCGTCTCCTCAGAGGGATGACACTGTATGACGTCATGGAAGCTAGACAATTACGCTTAGACTGTCGGCTTGGCGTCTCCTCAGAGGGATGACACTGTATGACGTCATGGAAGCTAGACAATTACGCTTAGACTGTCGGCTTGGCGTCTCCTCAGAGGGATGACACTGTATGACGTCATGGAAGCTAGACAATTACGCTTAGACTGACGGCTTGGCGTCTCCTCAGAGGGATGACACTATTTTCACCTCCCACGTGACTAAATCTAGGGCCAGAGTGGGTATTGAACACCAGATCAAACAGTCCAGAGACGCGCACGCTATCCATGGGTTACCCTAACCCTCGTCTGTTTGCACTATTTCATTAGTCTTCCTATTACAGCAGACATTATACTCGAAATTTATACTAGATATTATAATTATACTAGAAATATTAAGACTCGACACAAAAGATTTTACCTAGCATTGACGAATTTCGAACACTTAGTGTTAATCGTCAGGCTACACCAGTAATGTGATGTGAAGTGTTCAAGGCGTCACATGACACAAAGGGAAACAGTCAGCAGGCAGATATGTTTCCTAATGCAAACTGAAAGAAACCAAACGTTTAAATCAACAGCATCTCAACTATACTACCCATTTTAAAAATTTACAGTCTTAAATTTTTATAACACTTCACATCGTCTAACTAAGGCAGATGCAACCTGGCGATGAACACCATGTGTTCGAAACACGTCGACGATAAATGAAAACTTTTTTGTGGAGACTTAGTGTTCCTCCCGCTTATTCTAGTCGTGAGAAATAGATGTTTATGCGCTCTAGAACAATAAATTAATTCAGTTAAATTAATGATGATTTTAATAAGGAGTTCTTTTACAATAACATTTCACGTAAACTAAGTTATCTTCTCCCTCTTTTAAACAACCAGTTTTTTTTTAAACATGTATATTACTCTTTCTCATCTGTCATACCAACAGAAATTGTTGACAGTGTTAAAAGTTTTCCAAATAAGATGAAGAAACTTATACAAAGTTTGTTATGTTGACATTTTCACATGAAGTGACGTAAGTTTAAACATCGTAGTATAGTAGGTAACAGTTCATTTGGAACGTTTCTTGGAAAAAATCTGAAAGAAAAGAGTGAGTGGGTGGAAAGAGTGGGGGGGAAAAAAAGGTGTTGGAAGAGGAATTTAAAGTTTTATAAGTTAGGAGTCTGCGGTGGTGCATCTGTTGAAGGCAGACTTCACCTTTGCCTAACTATCGATTGAAACGGAATTTAGTATATGCCTTTGCGAAATATAGCAGCCTGTTATCAAAGGAGAAATATCATTAAAAACTTTTAGTTGTATTTTGATCATTCATACTTAACAAATTAAAACTTACTTCAGTATACCTTCCTCAGTAAATAAGATGCAAGTTTTAAAACTTTATTTAATAAAATTGTCTCTATTATTTTAAACGGAAACAAATCCTTAACATTTCAAAGAAACCAATAATTAAAAAAAAAAAATAAATTTACCGAAATTGGATATACTTTACATATTCTGTAAAAAAAAATTACGCAAAGAATGTGAGATTCAAATGAACCAAAAGCTAAAATTAAATGATGGAGATTAATTTAACTTAGTAGATTAAATCTACTGAAATACGAGTACATTTCTTTAAATGTAGAGTTTCATTTTTATGAATGCTTATTACCTTTGATCTTAAATTATTTCAATATCTCACATCTACAATTTATGTATCAAAGAAAATCCTTGATTCTCTATGACGGTATCCTAAAATTCTTACAGTAATCTCTTACTTATGATCCTAGATATCAAAAACAATCATTCATCATTTCTTTTAGAGTAGACTAAAATTCTTACTATAATCTCTTACTTATGATCCTAGATATCAAAAACAATCATTCATCATTTCTTTTAGAGTAGACTAAAATTCTTACTATAATCTCTTACTTATGATCCTAGATATCAAAAACAATCATTCATCATTTCTTTTAGAGTAGACTAAAATTCTTACTATAATCTCTTACTTATGATCCTAGATATCAAAAACAAGCATTCATCATTTCTTTTAGAGTAGACTAAAATTCTTACTACTTTCTCATACTTGAAGAAAATCATTTATCACCTTTGTGAGACCAACCATTTCCATATCCGGTATTTATGATAAATAAATATGCAATGATTTTAATTCCTTACATTCCTGTTTTATTGGGTCAATTAAAAAAAATAAACGTTATTATATATTAGTTGAAGCATGCATAAAAAAAATAGCACCTGACAAATAGCGTTGTCATTATTTATAAAACTTGCTTCTTTTAACTAAAATAAATTCTTTAGTCTTCTTCTTGTTATTGTGGCGTAAAAGTATTTGAAATAAATTACTAAATAAGCGGTTATAAACAATAAATCCAAACAAACACAAAATCACCGACAGTTGTCAAAACCAAAAGTACATGCTTTAGAAAATATAAAAATATATAGTTTAGGGATGATAAAGAAATATTCTAAAATACAAGAATGAATAAAAAAGAATTGAGGCGTAGTCGCTTTGCGGCATTGTTATAAAGATGTATTGTCAGTCTCAAAGCTAAAATCCTCTATAGTTCAATAATAATAGAAATAGTTGAAAGATAGACTCTAGGAGAAGGCGTATAAGAAATTACCTCGAACTGGGAACTATGTACATATGAATGAGTGAGTTGTGCGAAGAAACAAGTTATTTAGCAGGTATCGTCCGTATAGGTATTAAAGAAAGAGAACTTCCGAACTAAAAAGGTAATTGAGTTTCTTTTTGTGGTGAGAAGGTTTTCTATGGTAAAAGATTTCAAGATAAAATATAAAACAGTAGATTGATAGGCAAATGAGAAAGAAATGGGCATACAATCTACGCCATTGGGATCGAACATATATTTTTGATTCATACAATGGTACGATGGATGGTTATCGAACGAGTGTTTGACTAATCAAAGAAAACATAAGTTGGTTGTTTACGAGTTTGATATTATGTTTACTTATAGTAAAGTTGAGTCTAGGCCACTCCAGTTTTTTTATCTTAGTTTTTACTTCTGTTCGAATTGAATATTTATAGCTTAGGCAGGACAGCGTCTGTCGGGTTAGCTGTTCTGTTAATAATTAAATACCAAATTAAGCTTAGCTAAAGGTAACACGACATTCTCTGACAGTTGGTGAAGTTCACCAGGTCAGCTAGTAGATATATAAATAATATAGAAAGATACTATAAATAGAAATATAATACTGGACTACCCGTGACCCGTTGGGTCAGGCATTACCTTCCTTTTTAATACAATCATGTTCACGTAGATGCAGATAAACTCTAAATGACCCTACTGAGAGCAACATATAACTAGTCAAGTTGAAATACTGCTTTATCTAAATGAACTAAAACTCTCTGTAGAGTCTCTCCTTGAGCCTTATGAATAGTCATGACAAATGCTAGCTGAATTGAAAATTGAATCCTTGAAAAAGAAATGTTGCCCTCTTTGGATAAAACAAATTTCAATCATGGAATTAAAACTATTTCCCCTTGAAACCGCGATGCGATAATTTTACAAACAATGACTTTATCGTAAAGCTCCTCAGTTTCATTATATAAGTGCGGTAGATCAGCATTTCTCATACACATGACAGGAGCTCCTTTTTTGAATTTATGCTTATGATGCTTATGTTTTGGAAGTCAAGTGCAAAAAGTTCCCTTGATGGAGAGAATAACGTCAAGAATTAAAAGTAAATACCTACAGTAAAAAAACATCGTCTAAATAACAATAAGATTCCAAAAATGGGACCAAGATCTTTCCTAGTAAACGACTGGTTAGGTTTGTTCTATAACAGCAATTGATTTTACATCTGGAGGCAGTTATTTAGCTGACATGTTGAGAGAATTTATTTCTCATTCTTCTTTCTTTTTAATGCCGGTATTTTTTAAAATCATATATTACGTACTGTTTTCTTTAATATTTATTTTAATGATCCAGCAGAAAACTGCAATTAATAGGTATTCCATGTTTCACCTGTGCTCAACATCCAGGGCTTCATCTTTAGTTGACTTATACAAACCTTAAGTTATTTATATCGGGTTTTGGATGTGTATTATGAGAAAGCCTCCATAGCCCAAAGTGTAGCACACTGGACCTCAAATGCAAAAGTCTTGGGTTCGATTCCCACAAAAATTACGTATTTTTAATATATATATTAAGACAATTCACGGTGGCAAGAAAACTAATAAACGAGTTTTTAGGGTTTTCTTTTTTATTGTTCACCCCTACAAAGGCGAAATGCATTTTGTGGTTTGTAAGGGACAAAATTCTGACTTATGCTGTGATATGGTTATCATTAACTGTGGGCGGACTACATTACCGGGGGTAATAACAACCCTTGATGTCACCCAACCAAGCGTTAACAATTCACAATTATTCTTACCTTTAATGATCTAAATCGAACTGGTGTGTTCAACATAGATTAGGTTAGGTTGCAATGAGAGTGCCAAAAGGGAACACACATAAGCCGACATTGGCTCTTTGTGATACTATACAATGAAGATTCATTTTACACTAGGAGTCCTAAATTTTGCCTAACTCAAGTGTGTTTGATGTAGGAATCTTTAACCAGTATTTGACATCGCACAGGCTCGGGACCAACGGCTTAACATTTTCTCCGTGGGATGACATGCTCAGATTTATTCAGCTCTCATGTGGATGGATACACATGACAGTCAGAATGGTTATTGAACCCCAAGACCTACAAGTCCAGAAAAGAGCACGTTACCACGTTACCACTACTAACCTGGCCTCCCCTGTTCAACATATCCTATCGCTGGTGGTAATTTTGGTTTTTGATTCGACTCAGTTGAAAGTGCCTGTATCTGAGTTGTTACAGGGCTTCCATCACCAAAACAACCTTCCCGTCGCGTTAATGCGAAATGTTACATAAAAAGTTAGAATTGCAAGCAGTCATGTTGCCTTCAGAGTGTCAAGAGATGGCACAAATTTACCTATTTACAAATACTATAATACAATCTTAATGCATTTATTCAATCATCTAATATTTTCTGCATTATTTTTTTCCTGATGATGACGAGATCGATATACTGTAGCATGTCAGTATTTTTTGATTTTGTTTACCATTAGTTTGGCTATATTAATTTTTTTTAACCATCCTCTAAAATTTACTTCTCCATTTAAACCACTCGGTAATAGTTAAAACTGGTATTAAGTTAAAAAACTGGAACTTTTCAATTAATTCTTTATAAAAATATATATATGCAATTTTAATTAAAACAAGTAAAATATTTTACCATATTATTTATCTTATTAGATGAAAAATATACAGTTTCACACAATTTTTATTTCTGGTGTTCTGATTTCTTTAATGTCAGATTTAAAACTGCAATTAATCCTTGAAAATATCCCATTCGAATTATCCTTTAAAAGCTTAAATTCTTTTGCTTTGAAATTAGATTCATTATAAATTCCCTCGTTTCCCAGGTCTTTTTTTTATAAAACGAACTCAATCTGCTAGCTTGATCTTAAAAGTCTAAAGCTAAAAATGTTCAAAATTATCAATGAGACTGCAGAGATTTCATTTTGTTATTAAATCTCTTGATATTTAAAAGATTATCACAATCTATTAATTTAATTCAAGCATAAAAAGTTATGTTCAATCTAAACCAGGTTACTCAGATTACTGTTTTATCAAGGTTAAATTACTAATGTTTATATTTTTTCAAAATTATTTGAAATCAGGAACCATAAATGAAATGGTTTAATTAATTACTTGTGCAATCTATTATAGTGTGCTATTTACTGATATTGTTGAATTGCAAAAATTACGTCTCCATACAAATTTTTATTTTATGCAAACTGAAGAAGACACTAATTGTTCGAAACGTGTTTTAGATTTGATATTAAACTCTTTTCTTTTTTTTTTTTGTGTGTGAAGACGTAATGTTTGAAATTCTTCAATATTAGA
The DNA here is from genome assembly GCA_026182355.1 of Hermatobates lingyangjiaoensis. Classification (NCBI taxonomy): domain Eukaryota; kingdom Metazoa; phylum Arthropoda; class Insecta; order Hemiptera; family Hermatobatidae; genus Hermatobates; species Hermatobates lingyangjiaoensis. The sequence goes on along the minus strand of JAPFBL010000190.1, from coordinate 481,707 downwards.
AGGCTAAGTTTTTCTCTTTCAGGTATTTCAATGTTGTGTAAATTTTCCCTGTAACTAGGGGAAATAGTTATGTGTATTTTGAGCGGCCAGAGTCACTTTGTGGAGAATATATGAAATCAAATAGGTTGTTAACACTTAGCTTGCTACTGGAAGTTTGAAGATTGCTGCTGGCAAAAGGCTGGGAAAGAAATCCAAAAGTTTACCAGAACCATTACTCGTTGAACAAGACAAAAATTGTTAAAGATGGCTGACTGCTCGTAAAGCGAATGCTCGTACAATGAGGCGCTCATACAACGAGGTTCTACTGTTGTAGTTATATAGAGCAGTCACCAGAATCTGATCCATTACTACTGTAGGGGTGGTCTTTAGCTGTCACTTGTGACTTACTCAGGCAACGACAAAGTAAGATGTATTGAATTCTTGCAGTAACAAAAGAATCTTGGTTAAACTTGTAATTTTCATCTGCTCATAATATAAGTTTATGAAAATCGATAACTATTAGACAAAGAGCTGTTGTTAAGCAGTAACGTGTTTGTCATTAGTACTAAAGATTTGATGGATGAATTTTAGTCATGACACAAGTTTCTTGTCTGAAAGATCATAAATTTTATGTATGCTATCTCTCGGAGAAGTTGTAAAACCTCCAATTCTGAGTATAAGTTTAAATTTGAGTAAAGCAAATTTTAGGAGTCTAAACATAAATTCAACTAATAATGTGTCTCACCCAGAACTGAGAACAGTGTCAATTAAAAAATCTGTATGCTTGCTGCTCTTAAAAAAGCACTAAAGCCTATTAGAAGCAAAAAAAATACGAATTAATATCTTTGAAGAGGTCTGTAACTAGCAGACGTGCCCGTCTTTAACAGGTGTTTTACGAAAATTCAGATATAATACGCGGTATTCCATAATATTATTATATATTATAGAATATACATTATACACTCAAGAACTGATTTTAGATCTAAAGAGTTTCTTTTACATTTTGTCGACTGAGTTCGAATTTGATTTCATTCTAGGCGTACTTCTTATTTAGTACGAAAGTAGATAGAACTCACTTATTTAAAGAGGGAACATTATGATAAACGCAAACAAAATTAAAATCAACAAACAACACCTATTAAAGAAATCCAGAGGTTTACCAGAACCATTACTCGTTGAACGAGACAAACATTGTTAGAGATGGCTGGCTGCTCGTAAAGCGAATGCTCGTACAATGAGGCACTCATACTACGAGGTTCTACTGTAGTAGTTTATATAGAGCAGTCACCAGAATCTGATCCATAACTACATAATGTAATATGTCCTGTAACGCCTATAATATATCCTACATTATCAGGCAGCTAAAAATACTTGTATATTTTTATTTTAGCTACATATGTACTGTATTCTTGTGTAGCTAGCAAAACACAGCTTAAAAGTCCATAACTTTGCTTCTACATGAATTTCCAATCCATTCAAACCTTTGCTTTTACGTTAGACATACACAAATCTACTGCCAAAGTTTCAGCTTGCGGTGGCTTAACTTACGGTGGCTGAATTTGCTTGTGACAAAGTTTTTGAACAAACAAACAAACAAACAGACATTTTTGGAAGCATGGATTTGCTTTCTCTATTGTATAAAGCGAAACGATAACTTAAAATGAGTCAAGTGTTGTTTTAATGTGAAACCTACTGTTTTAAGCAATATACAGACAAAACCGTTCTTTTATTTATATTATGGAGCTCTGATAGTTATTTATTATGATTAGATATAAATTTATAAAAAAAGTATTCCAATAAAACATTACTACATAGGTCCGCACACAGTATACAAAACTATATACATATTACAATGATCTGGCCAGATCGACGGCGACAAGCCGCAATGCACGCAAGCGCTGGTGAAGTGTACGACGAAGCGAAGAATAGAATTCAGAATGAAAGATGGCGGCAACACCTGGTTCGTTACTGGCCTCTGACAGTGTTGCCGCTACAATATAATGAGAGAAATAGAAAGAAAAATTGAAAAGAAAAAGTTTTTCTGTTCATCGCATACTTATTGTGATAGTGCTTGGTCTAAGACAGGGGTTCTCAGCGTTCCTTGGCCCATTCACCCCTCCCGCTATTTCCCACAATGCCATTGCCCCCACACCTTCTTCTTTCCAAGGTAGTACATATACTTTACATCGATTATCTTTATAATAGAATTTTACAAATTAAATTCTAATTATAATTATTGATGAATATAAAAAATATTAATTCAACCAAAATAGTATGTATTAATTTATAATTAAAAATTTATAATAACATTCCTCACTCTGGAAACTTACCGTGGTTACAATTCACCCCTTGAAAATCCAAAATTCACCCCTGGGGGGTGAATTTCACCCTCATTGAGAACCCCTGGACTAAGATAATAAAAAAATGTTTTAAACTAAAGTGAGTAAATAATGTTAATACCAGGAAGCTTAGCAAAAGGAACGTGAAGACAGGTGACTTCAGTGGTGGTGTTGTCGTGGAGGGCTGTGCAGTGGCACATGGAGTTGAAGAAGCAAGGAGGTCCTGGGTAGCCCCAACCTCCTTCGTAGAGGCAGAACAGTAACACCACCAGCTGAAAAAGAAAAAAACGAAACGTTAAATTTATAAAAAGCGGTGGAGTTATTCAATTTAAGCTTATGAAAGTGTATCAGAAAAGAGATTTAGCTGTAGACTTGAATACGCTATACGCTCTCGGATATTCTACGTCACCAAGATTTATGATCCTTCTTATAAGGAATATCGTTTATGGGTAGTGTCAAAAGAACTAATTATAACCTAATAAATTAATTAATTGTCAAATAAGTAATTTTCGTTAATATACCTAATAAAAGTGCTTCTTAATCGTCAAATTCCTTTAAACCCAGTTTCGACAGAAATTTTGTTTTACTATAAAAAATAATGGTTTACTGTTATCAACTTAAAAAAAAATAAAATATATAAAAATAAATTGAAGTTTATTATTAAATATTTATTTGTTTTTTTTATTGTTTAAGCCGATCCCCTAGCGGGCGATAATGTCAGCCGTTTACCGGCTTTTTTTTTGATCGGTGATTCTACAGAGAGTCTTAAATTTTGCAGGGTCGGCAAGGAACGACGGACTCAGATCTATTCATCTCCCGCGTGAATAAATCGAGGGCCAGGTGGGATCGAACCCCGGACTACCAGCCCAGAGGCGAGTACGTTAACCACTGAGCTAACCTGACCAAAAATTTATTATTAAATAATGGATAAATAACCTCTTTCATTCTGCTGATATTCCTACTAGAACAGAAAAAAAAAATACCAAACTTATTATATAAAGCATCAGGTTAGCTCAGAGGCAACATGCTCGCCTCTGGAATGGTAGATCCCGGGTTCGATACCCACTCTGGCCCTTGATGAATAAACCTGTGCACATCGTTAAGCCGTTGGTCCTATCATGCACGATGTCAGGTACTCGTTAAAGAACCCTACTCTAAATATACTTGAGTTAGCAAAATTTAGGACTCCCAAAGAAGTAGAATATTCATTTTATGGTATCACAAAGAGCTAACGTCTGGTCTGTTTTCTTGTGGAACTTTCACTGCAACTCAATCTAACTTAACCTATAATTATAAAAAGAAAATTAAATTCTATCATAGAATTATTCAGAAATATAATACAAAGGAAAGGTTGTATATTTGATTTATCGTTAACAAAACGCCTAGTTTTTTAAAACTATGCTCTTGTAACGACATATTTCTAATGATACATGGTCCAGGGCACATGGAAATGTATGCGTTTTTATCTACTATGACCGTGCAAACTAATGTCAGAACCTCACAAGCGAGAATGAATCTTTTAATATGTTAACATGATTTAAGTTAACATGTTATATTTTCAATTTTTAATTTGTCTTTTCTTAATTGTTTTTCGTCGTTATTTATTTGTTCTATTAAACCAATCAATTAAACCATTCTTCGTCAGAGTCAGAGTAAAAATGTTCATTATTTATAATATGCGTGAATTGAATGATTATGTCCTATGACCCTTTTTTTTTAAAGAAAGTTTGCTTTTTTCGCAAATTTAACTTGCGAAAATGCAAGTTAAATACTCTAATGAAATTAGAGTATGTTATACTGGTCAAGTTCTATCTTATTGCAACATTCTAAAACTAGTTCGCCTGATGCTTGACCTCTTTGTACATCCCTCACAGTTTACTCATATGTAAACTATGAGTTTACATAGTTTCATTTATGTAAACTCATAATAAATGAAATAAGTATCTTTAATTACTTCTGAATGATCTGTTTGGCATATTTTCGTTTAAATCTGTCTAATTCATATATAATTAAATATATAACCAATGAAATTTAAGATACGAGTATCATAATATAATATTAAATTTTAATGAAATTAAGAACTGTAGTTAATTAGGTGTTTTAAGCAATCAAATATTATCTAAATAATCTAGAACGATAAATTTGTAGATAATCTTCTATTAGTATGAATTAAGTTATGTTTTATTTCGAGGTAAATTCTAACTAATCCTGATTTATCGTATTTGAAAGACTACAATCCCGACAGGAAAAACCAGTTCAGATAGGAAGACTGGAATTTAAAAAAAACACATCAAATTATATTATTTTCTTCACCTATGATAATCTTAAGTAGGCTACCGTTTTTTTTTTCAAAATTAAAACAAAAGTTGTGGGATTTTAATTAAATCTGAATGATATTTGAGTTTGAAAACACCATATAACAAGGAATAAAAACCATTGATAATAAACGACAGAGTTAGTTAAAAAACTGTTTCATAAAAGAGCTGCAATAAATCTGGAAATTGTTGGCACTCTGTAAATATGACAATAACCAAGGCTGAACTTTAGGCTCGGCTTGCGCAAAATGAGACTTCGATATTCATTAGACAATACTGCGCCAGTGTTTTGACATTGCCTCGAATAATATCACTCATGCCTAACCAAAGCCGTACAAGTGCACGATTTACAAATATATTTGTATGTCTGTATGCGACTAGTTCAGTTTAATGTGTCACCTCATACCTACAACTTTATGTCTCTGTATAAACTTTCTTGGAAAACGTAAACCTGTTAGACTGGAAAACCTCAGCAGTAAAGTAGTCAATGCAAAAGCTCATCGTACTTTAACATATTTCTATAAATACTTACATTTCAAACATAAACAAACTACAATATATATATATACGTTTCACGATGAATCACAAACACAGAACTAAGAAACGAACAAACTTACTGGCTCAAATTTTCGGTTGAACCGTCATCAGGAGAGTTGAGATAGGGACACCAAGTGCACTTCTGAAGCGACGGTTGGAGACCAACAGTGTTGTCACACGCGCGCCCGGTTCAAGTGAGGTAAGAAAAATTAACTAAGAATAAGCTAAGAAATAGAAAGTGAAAATGAAGAAAATAAAGAAATATAAAATAATAAAAACTTAAAAGATAATAATGAAGAAAATAAGAGGAAAATAGTTGAAACAAAATAAAATCCAGGAATATGAATAATAAATACTTAAATAATAATAATGATGAGGATGATTGGAATAAAGTCCAATGGAATGGATTGGAATTTTATTCCAATATTATTTAAGTATTTATTATTTATATTATTGGATTTTCGTTTGTTTCAGTTATTTTCCTCTTAATATTCTTCATTATTATTTTTTATATTTATTTTATTATTTATATTTCCTAATCTTCTTCATTTTCACATTCCATTTCTTAGCTCTTCGCTTATTCTTAGTTAACTTTTCTTACCTCACTTGAACAGGGGCACGCGTGTGACAACAGTGTTGGTCTTCAAACGTCGCTTCGCAAGTGCGTTTTGTCTCCCTGTCTCAATTCTCCTGATGACGACTCACAATTAGAGACATTAAGTGTGTTTGTTCCTTTGTTCTGTGTCTGTTATTTTTGTCTGTCTGTTGTTCTTCTCGGAATTTGGTCAGGGTTAATATTTGGAATCACCTTTTCGCCAACGTTTCGTCTTTATTTTAAGGCATCCTCAGGGCTATGAACTAACAAAAACAATGACATTTGTCATATTTACTTTACAATCATCATAATAAATTCAAAAAACTTACTTACTCAAGGCTAGCTTCTAATACCGATCCAACAAAACCATTATCTGTCATTGAATATGCTGCTACCAAGCGACATTTATTGAAAACACTGTTTTTTTATACTTTTTTTTTAATTTTTATTTTACATAGTCACAACAACATAAATGTAACATTACCAGTGACAATGATGAAGGAGATATATACATTTACACATGGAGGCAGGAGGGAAGAAATAATCCAGTAATTATACTTCCTGGCGTGAAAAATAAGTTATAAAACTTAGATTAAATTTACATGTCACTAGAGTAATTCACACCTATAAGTATCTTGGCCACTTTCTCTTCAGGCGCCTTTGGGGATTTCCTGGGATATTTGTTGAGGAGATATTTTGGACTAAGGGATTGTTATTGCTAAAAAGATTTTTATTGAAGGCTTTGTAGCGAGATATTGCTACTTGATGAACTGTTGAAATCCTGAGGTCTGAATAGATTGTTTGATTTGTTATGTAAAAGGGACAATGAAGAATTTTTCTAAGAATTTTTGACTGAAGAGCTTGTCAAAAGTCGGGGCATTGCTAGACTTTGTTGCTCCCCATATTTCAATACCGTAAGTCCAAATAGGCATAATCATAGATTTGTACAGTAATAGTTTATTGACAGTTGTTAATTTTGAACGATTATCAAGTAAGTGAATTAAAAGTCTATAGCGTCTGTTTAGTTCTGTTCTTTTCCTTTTGGTATGGGTCTGTCAAGGTGCAGTCCTAAGTATTTGGTGGCAGTAGCTTGAGAGATAGGAATAAAATTACACACTTGCTGTGGGAATCAAACCCACGCAGTCACCATTGGAGGCAGCTGGTGGTCCAGCCCCCGCTACCGAATGCGCTAGGAGGGCTCTCGTTTTTTATATTTAAATAATTTTTTTTATATATAAATGTCGCTGGGTAGCAGCACATACAATGACAGATAACGGTTTTGTTGGTTCAGTATTAGAAGCTAGCCTTGAGTAATTTATAGCCCTGAGGATGTCTTAAAATAAAGACGAAACGTTGGCGAAAAGGTGATTATAAATATCAACCCTGACCAAATTCCGAGAAGAAGAAAAAAATGTTTATTAGTAATTGCGGTCAAGAAAGTAATACCTATTATATATATATATATATATATATATAATATATATATAATTATATATATTATTATTTATTTAAAGAGTATGCTGATATTCATTTTTTGTTCGTTTTCTATTTAATTTCTCAAGTTTTCTAAGCTTGGTTTTTAACTCTTCAGGTAAATTAAACACTAACTCTCCGAATGGTTTATTCTTGAGCTCCATAGTAGTAATCCAATGGCTCTACAGTAACTACTTTATCATGGAGATTAACTATGCACCTTGCTGCTGGCGCTCCAAAAGATCATTCCCATAGTATACATAGCATCAAACTGAGCAGAGAAGAATTAACCAATAACATAGAAATTCTATACAAAGAAAAAGACCATAATAGACTACAAATTCTAGAAGCTCTGTGCATTAGAAAGCATAAATAAACCCAACTTCAACAACCAGACAGCGAGTTTCAGCAGAATTTTAAAGCACCACGCAGGAAACCAACAAAACAGCAACCCCGAGTCAGTGACAGCCTCATATTGTTATAGTGTATTTAATTAACCAGATGAATCGAACTGGAAAACCTAAAATTTTGGAACCTCCATGATGGTGTAACCTCCTTGTCGTCTTGATGTTGTCAATTCATTAGGTTAGCAATGTAATAATTCGTAAATAGAATGTTTATAATAGTTATTGTTAGTGTTTTTTCTTAAGTTAAGTTTTTTAATCGTCATTATTGTAAATCCCTGAAGATGGTCAAAGTGACCGAAACGTTGGAATAATTTATTGTATAGTTTTTTGTTGTAGTTAGGTTTGAAATGTATTTTTGGATTACTACTATGGACTTCAAGAATAAATCAATCGGAGAGTTAGTGTTCAATTTACCTGAAGAGTTAAAAACCAAGCTTACAAAACTTGAAAAATTAAATAGAAAACGAACAAAAATTAATATCGACATACTCTTTAATAAAACTTGTCTAAATGAAGGTCTGCTCCCAAAATATACTAATATATATATATATAGTAAAGTAGATAATTGCTATGTAATTATATGAGGTTGATGTTTATTGGTATCGGTTGGGAGGGAGAGAATTGGATCAAGTGTAAGGTTTATTTGTCATTGCTTATGAGGTTTGCGCCAGAGTAAAGTGTCAATTTGTCGGTCAAAGGTCGGTAAGAGAAAGAGGAGATGGAGATAGAGGAGGGCCGGTGAATAAGGTTATTTTGAATATTGGTAGAGACTTGATGTCGACAGACAGCCCTGCTACAGAGGGTGACGGGCACGTTTTTCTTTCCCTTCTATCTTATTGCAACATTCTAATACTAGTTCGCCTGATGCTTGACCTCCTTGTACATCCCTAAAAAAAATGAAAACCACACTTCACCTTACTTCTTTATACCTTCATCTCATAGTACATTCAATGAAAATGCCTTTTGTTTTATTTTGTATCGAACTCTAAATCATTTACAAATGTAGTTAAAAATGCAATACAATCAATCTTATAAAAAAAAAATCACTCTTTGTGTTTCATGTCAATCAAAATTAATTAATATTCTGTGAAACAAATCTAAGAGAATTCCACAAAATTTAAGTGAAATAAAACAATATTAAAATAATCACAATATGAAATCGGAAAACAAGACTAAGATCTTTCAACCGTAACAAGTGGTCTTCGTCAGAGTCAAAAACCCAACTCTCATATTTCAATTGACAATTGAATGTCAATTTATTTCATATTGTGGTTTAATTATTGATTGTTATTTCACGTGTTTATGTGAAATCTTTTTATATGGTATATATATATAATATATTTCATAAAAACGTGAAATAACAATCAATGATCAAACGACAATAAGAAATGGGAAAACAAGACTAAGATCTTTCAACTGTAACAAGCGGTCTTCGTCAGAGTCAAAAACTCAACGATTGGGTTGGTTTTTTCTTATATATATATTATATATATATATATATATATATATATATATTATAACAGATTCAATAATATATCGACCAATTGATAGAATAGGTGTGTTCTCTAATCGGTATTCGGTCAATTACCGAATTACCGGTATTGACCGAATCCCGTTTAGAGAACACACCTATATATATTATATTTATATGTATATAAGAAAATTTTACAATAAAGACGTAAAACAAAAATCAACGTCCAAACCACTGTAAGAAATAAATTAAAAAAAAAGGCTAAGACCTTTCAACCGTAACAAACGGCCATCCTCAACTCAACTGAGTTGAGATACGACTCTGATGAAGATATTACTCTATATTCATATAAAGAGTAAATTAAAGCTAAATAGCTCTTCCCTTGAACACGGATTAATCATTTTGCACAGTTGTCCAACATCTACTGCAGTTCTGAGAACTGTGTAGCAAATTTTACATCTCTCCTTTCTCCATAATATTTCAAAACACTTGTGAATTATAAACATACACTTGAAATTCCCCTCTAGATGGCCAAAATTTGTTCATACAAACATTTCTGTACTTAAGCAACACCTTTATAATTTTTGTTAATTAATTAATTTATTAATTGGTTATATGTTTTCGTAAAAATGAAAAAAGTCTGTGCTGTTACAAATGTTTGTTGAGAACGTTTATGCTTGCTAACTAGATATCGTATTATAAATGTAGGTTCACCTTCTCTTTGTTTCTGTAACTGAAATTAATAATTCAAATATTAATAATTTATAACTCGTGTGTTTTTTCAAGCAGTGAGACATAAACAGGTGGAAACGTTTTTTCATTAAAAATGTATTGAGTTGTATATATTTTATGGAAAGCAGAGTGCAAGTGTTAAATGCTGTATCAGATATCAGACCACTGGGTCAGCCAGACACCCAAAGCGTCGTCAGCAGCTAGTCAAATGTTCTTTATGTTATCCTCTCACATCGCCACTTCTTACTATATGTAAAGTAATAGTGATCGTGAAATAATTTGATCTCGAGATTTTGACGGAATTATATGTTTTGAGGTCCCAAAAGTCGTTTTATGAAGTTTTCTCGATGATGTGTGTGTGTGTGTGTGTGTGTGTGTGTGTGGGTGGGGTGAGTGCGTTAGCATTACTTGTTACCTGTTTTAATACACAAGCCTTCCCAATTTAATTTAATTTAATTCACACAAGTGTTCCCAAGCCTTCCGGCTACGACACGGTAAAACCAAACCAGGCCGACGCTTGATACATGCTGCCCTTTGTTCACCCCATGCATACCCACAAAGCATGGGGTGTCCGAGGAGGACCTCGCGGAGGCGGGCAGCACGGTACTACATCACGCAACAGACACATGATACCGCGCAACTGTGCCAAAGGTCGAAATTCAACCCTATTATAACTTTGAAAGAAATTTAAACTATGACACTTAAAAGACAGGTGGGTAGTTAATTAAGGCAAGGTTTTCTAGAGGTACTGGGTTATTCCACCTAAGGCAGACTTACTGACTAATGTAATATATAAAATAACTAATTACACGGCGTAAAAGAAGATTGACATATGGCTAAGGTAACTAAAATAAATAAATAATTAGTGAATACTTCATTGATCTACTAAGGGTACTCGTATATTCCCCATAGAGTTTGCTAATATAAATTAAAAAAAAAATTACATGTTACCACGCTATGGTCCAGAATCTTTGATGGATCAAGTTGATGTTTTACACAAAAATCGGCCCTATAGTAAAGTTGAGTGTAGGCCACTCCAAATTTTTTTCTTGTAAATAAAAAACACTTTTCATATTATTAATATTGATTATCAATATTATCAATTTTATTGATATTCAATATTGATAATCAATTTTATTGACTTTCATGTCCATGGAACCATCTTAAAATGATCTTTTATTTCATTCTTATCAATATCTGGTGTGACCTGGCAATGTACACTTCTTGCTCAAAATACTTTCTTCTTTTATAATCACATATTATTCCTCTTTTATTTTTTAAAAACCTGATAGGTTCTTGCTCATTTTTTTGTCAATCCATACTAATCAGGGGTTCTCCTAATGATAGCAAAGTCAAAGTGGGCCTTCAATAAGATGAACTTTTAGTTTCAATTCAAATAAATTTTTTTTGATAAATTAATGAGTTAATAACTACAGTTATTAAAAGTGAAAATGATATACACTTTTTCGAATCGGGCAAATAAAGTTCTATGTAAATAAAAAAAAGTAGAGAAATTAAAAGCATACACCTACAGTCTCTAATTTTTGGTTTGAACTGTTTTCAAGAGACATAAAAGAATGAAAGTAAGCGCACTGCTACAGAGATAGCAACAATGTTGCTGAATACGCGCCCAGTCACAGAGAATAAGGTAGACAATAAACAATTTAAAATTAAGTATAGAATAGAGAATATGAAAAAATATTACTTTTGAGTGACTCACATCTTTCTACCTGATAAAGCAATCAAAATTAGTAGTGAGTTTTCTCTTTTATGTGTGTTCTTTTTGTGAATTTAGTATATATATTAATAAAAGAATCGACCATAGAATAGAAACAAAATTAAAGTTTATCGGGACTAGTTCAGTTCTTCAGGTTCAAATTAAACTCTAAATGCCAATGTTTCGGTTTTTATTTTAAAACCTTTTTCATAGGCAGAAGTATAAATTTTGAAACAGAAAAACTAATTATCACATTACAAATTAATTTACAAAGAAAAATAATATGTAAATTTCAACAACTGTTTAGTTTGAATGAACAAATGACACTAAACTGAAAAAACAAGCAAGGCAACCAAATTTCACCAAACAACCAAAAGTCACTAACACAATTTTGCATCGATCATTGATTATCTTTCCTTTTTTTTGTTATTCAAAGTAAACTACAATTTTTTGTTTTCGAAAGATTTTTAAATATTATTTCTGTTTAAGGCAAGAATTTTATACATGTTGTTACATCTTCAATGTGATTTTGGTTGAATCAAATTCCAATTTGTGAATATAAAAATCAACCATATTTGCAAGTTGTATAAATATTTTAATAAATAGACAAACAAAATGTCGATTTAGGAAATTCTTTTTTTGTAGTAATATAAAGCAAACAGACAGCTATGTATTAAAAATGCGGTAAGGGGTGCTCTCAAAGCAGTTCAAGTGCTCTACAAAACTGCTCCAGATTGTACACCTAACAATCCTATCTGACAAACTGATGTCTTGACTTTATCTATATCTGCACGTGCTCGAGTATACAAGATAAAAAAACATTGAAAATACTAGTAAATAAAGATTAATATACAATGTGCTAACAATATTTAACAATCGAAAGATTATTAGATTGAAGCTGTTTTAATAAACTGAAAAAAGTTAAAATAATGATCAAACAAAAATATGAAATGGGAAAAAAAGACCAAGATATTTCAACCATAACAAGTGATCTTCGTCAGAATCAAAAACCCAACTGACGATATATATATATATTTGTGTATTTTGGGAGCAGACCTTCAATCAAACATGTTTCATTAAAAATTATGCCAATTTTAACTTTTGTTCTTTTCCGAGTTAATTTTTCAAGTTTTCTCACTATGGATTCCCACCTTTCTGGTAAAATATAAAGTAATTCAGCAAAAGATTTATTCTTGACTTCCATTTTAATGGGAAATTAAAATTTCCAATAAGAAATGGGAAAACAAGACTAAGATCTTTCAACCGTAACAAGCGGTCTTCGTCAGAGTCAAAAAAAAAACTTTTGACTTTTTTTTTGACTCTGACGAAGACCGCTTGTTACGGTTGAAAGATCTTAGTCTTAATCATTTCTTATTGTGATTTGATCATTGATATATATATATATATAAACTAGAATTTTCAAGAGAACACACAGAAATGAAATCACTGAAACTCACGACTATATTTCGACGGCATCATCATCAGGAATAGATGTGAATCACCCCAAAGGCTGATAAGACTGATATATAAATATATATAACTTACTGATATATAAATATATATAACTTAAGAGGTTACAAAATGGTGGCTTAGCTAGATTGTAGTTAACTGAAAATTAGACAGAACAAGGAACAAAAGAAAGCAAATAGTGGGGTATTTGTAAAAGAGGTCACTGACAGGAGCATATAGGGATATATAATGAAGCGTGGAAGATGTGCGAGGCCTTGACTTATGCCAGCTTTGATATGCAAAGTCAGTTATATTTGTTAAACTGAATACATTCTTCTTCTTCTTCTTGTCTAATGTTCTCCTCATAACAAACTTTTTTTTTTCTTCAAAATAATGATATAGCAGGTGCTTTGTTCTTTATTTTTTGTGCAATTTTTATTATATACATACGCATACTGCGGTTTTAAGTGATTGTTCAGTATACATATAAAGCTATAGCCCATCTGTATACTCACCGTTAATCGCGGTTCTGCTGAATATCAAATTTCTAATTTGCATCGCATTATTATTTTAAAGAGACTCCGTTGAGTCAGGCAGTGTAATTTATTCAAGAAAAACACAGTCTCTCCCCAACTACGACCGTTCTGGCTTTTTGCTTTGCTTATAATTTAAAAGGCCCCTTTAGGTATACATTAATTTGTTCGCTGCTGTTTTCATTCAGCTAATGTTTTTCAATTGTATTTACTTTAAATTTCTTCTTTTTTTTTTTATTCCATTTCCCTACCGTCATTGGGTTATCACTGAGGAAAATAATTTTTGTAAATATATTTATTTCTACCTCTACTAAAAATGTATATATAAATTATTACATTTATATAAATGTTTCTATATCTCATAAACAATGTACGTGTTTCAAAAAGTTAATATTTATATTTACAGTTAACATAAATATAGTTAAATATATGCAAATTAACTACATGCATATAACTACATGCATAAATTTCAAGTCACATCCTGACTAGGAGATAACGTTCTGACGGCGTGTAAACGAAGGCTTCAGTTCGTTAATCCCCTATTCTTAGTGGTGAGTTACTTGTGTTGTTAAAGACAGGTAATGTATGGTTTATCTATATATATATATATATAATAAAAAGTTTGTCTGTCGGTAGGCTACAAAAATAAAACTGGAGACATTTAGATGCAAAGACACATATGGATCTTATGTTTTTAAAATTTTTAGAAACTTGTTTGCAAGAAGGATTGCTACCAACCTTCACTAATATATATATATATATATATATATGTAACACTTAAAATAAACAGTGACACATAGACTGAAACATAACAAAAGACTCACTTTTCAATATTTCGACCGTAATGGCGGTCGTCCTAAGGAGAAGAAGTGAATTGACAGAGGGACGGCAGTCAACTCAATATATATATATATACCTTCTACTTTAATGCTATCTTTTTATCGGTACCAGAATTGTTTCATTTCTCCATACTTTCGCAGGTAACTTATATTTTCTTTATGTGTTTCATTATTTTACAATGTTTTTATGATCATTGCTCTCTTCACATATGTTTCACTCATGTTGTATGTTTCTTCTTTGTTATTCTTTGAAATAGTCTCCTACTTTTTGGTGCTTTGTATTACTTTGAAAGCAATGTGACTGTGAATGGGAACGATCATGACAATTTCTTTTGCGAATTCGTGCTTAATTAAGCCGGAGCAAGGTTCGTTTTGTTGCTTACACAGACTCTTCCTTTATTTGGCCGTATGGCTTGTACCATTCTCACATATCTATTCAACCGTTTAGTTGCTCCATTGCCTCTGCTCCCTAATTACCGTCTAATATTATTTGTTTCTCAATGTTAATGTTACCATAAACATTGTGAAATGAACTTTTTCCACTTCTAACCCACTTACGAATCCAAAGAGTGTTTTCATCGTAATAATTGCCTTATTTCTAATATCAAAACGACAATTTCAGACATCTGTTAATTTTCATACATCAAATTTTTATTGAACTTTAATATCATAGGTTCCCACTTTAAATATTTCCAAATCATAATTTGGCAGATAGGGATATCTTTTCTTAATCGTGTGGACAGTCACACCTGCGAAAGTGTTTCGCCACGATAGAGCTAAGGTGGATTGAAGTAACTTCTCTTCTTCATCACTTCTTTCTCTTTGGTGTCTATCAACTTGGAAGTGTAGCTAAAAAATTAGTTTTCTTTTGTACTCTCCTTTTCAGTTCTAATTAGAGAAAGCCATCTTTTATCTTTACCAGATGTCTACTAATTTCTGGTATATTTATTTCCTAATATTATAAAGTGTTACCAAAGTCATTAATTTAAAACACAAATATTTCACTTGATTTTCACATTTTCAGGTGAAAAATGTTCACCTAGTTAGTAAAAATTCACTCATTTTCAATTAGAAAAATGTTCTAATAAATAAAAACAAATATTTCTTAATTGGTTGACTCACTTTTTCAAACAGTTTTAAAAAATCTTGTTTAAGAGTATTAAAATTTAACTGGTAAAGTGAAAAACTCAGCTAGGAGGGAGATTTGTAAATATTTTTTTTTTTATTTTCATAGTCACAACAACGTAAATGTAACATTACAAGTGACAATGATGAAAGAAACATATACATTCGCACATGGAGGCATGAGGGAAGAAATAATCCAGTGATTGTACTTCCTGGTGTGAAAATTGTAAATAATAATTTTAAAAAGTACCGTGATTGATCTTGATTTATCATAAACATGTAAAAATGTTAAAAAATTCTACACAAAGCATTCTTCACTGATACCTGTCTGTAGATTTATCAATTACTTTAGTATTATTAGATAAGCAAAATATAAAAAAAAAAATCGAAAGTAAGGGGTTATTTCTATGGTAGAATGCACAAGGTGATGTTAGCGTGAATTGTATTATGTTAGAAGGGTCGGCTGCGGCTTACCGACTCGGCCTAATTCACCAGGGGCCAGCGAAATTGAATTGGTATTTGAATTCGTAAACCAGCCAGAATGGTCACAACTTGACTATATATCGGCCCACCCAAGGCAGCAGTCCATTCACAACTATTTACTGGTGACAGCTCAGAGCAGAGTCTTTAATAATTTAGTCTGATTCATGTAGGACCCTTTGTAGAATAGTTAACTCAAAACACTGTAATGTAAGCCTATTTATTTATGTTCGATTTCATTAAAAACATCAAAAGAACGTAGTTATATTATTTTGTAATTAACTTAATTGGTTAATTGGTTGACTCAATTTTGTAAACAGTTTTAAAAAAACTTGTTTAAAAAATATTAAAATTTAACTGGTAAAGTGGCTAAACTCAGCTCGTTTCTTTGATTTTATGTTGTTTCATTAACTCTTTTTCTATTTTTTAGGATAGTGCCCTACAAGCATCATATTCTAGAGCTGCAGAATTCAAGGAACATGAATAATATATTTTATTTAAAAAGCACTTACATTCATTTAATTCAAAGTTAATAAAGTGTTAAGAACACAGTTTGCAAAGGGCGTTTCTAGATTACCAAAGTGAGTAAAACATATTCAGTCCCTGATTTTCTAGAAATAGACAAATATAAAATGACAGAGAGAGAGAGAGAGAGAGAGAGAGAGAATCATAATATATAGAGACAGAGAGAGAGAGAGAGATAATAAAGTGAGAGAGTGAGGAGACTGCAATGGGAGGGATATACGAGTATCCTTCATAGGTTAGAAGGACAAGTTCACAGGGAGCAGATTCTCTTTACGCATGTATAAGAGTTTTCCCATAACAATGTGAACAAAAAAAACAACGAATAAATCCCAATATGAAAAGACGAAATGTCACTAGGGTCGTTAACAGTACACAAAATTTGATATATAAACATAAAATGTAATTCATTATAAAAAAAAAATAATCATTTTTAAACTATGACTGGATTCTAAAACTTCTGCAATTGACTTACTAAAGTGTTTTCTTATTAAATGAGTAATAAGGAATACATTTGACATTTTAAATGTGATTTACATTTAAAACACAATGTAAAACACATTTTAATTGACTCATTAAAATGTCAGCTTTTAATTAACATTTAATAAGAACAAATGTCTTTGTATATTTACCTTATTAAATGCATAAACAAAATAAATGTGTTCTGTATGACTTATAAAACACAATAAATAATGTGTCTAACATTTAAATAAAGCGTTTTGCATTTAATTTTTTAAATGCATTATTGCAACCGCAATTTTTCACAAAACTACCATAATTTATGTTCAAAGTTGTTATATATTTTTTCTTATTATATCTTCATGCCTTTCTCGAAGGCATTACATTACCGCTTTGTTTACACTACATTGGGTGTTACAAATCAATGCTTTAATATAAAGTGTAAGTTTATATATAATATTAATTTTACAATTATTACATAATAATTATAATATAAACGCTTACAATCAGGGAATAAACACTATACCTCCACATAAACTCTTTTCTCCAACATAAACGCGATCTGAACACTCAGTTTCGATACGCCTTGATATTGATCAAATCTTTTGTGAGGTGAAGTAGTGTTTTATTCCTTATTCTAATCACGGGTAAACACCACTCAACAAATTATTGCATACTCCTCAAATATGCACTTGTTTATATACAATCTAGAGTACGATTTTATTTGTACAATTATTATAATTAACAATGTTTTATATAGAAATAAATTTTGCAATATAATTTATAATAATTTAATATTATTCAATATATTAAAAAAATGTATTAGTAAATTTTATATATGCATATTTTTTGGTTAAAAAAAACTAAGGGTAGAGAATACATGTAAAATTTAAATGAAGTTGAGCTTTTCATTTATAATAAGAAGAAACCTCGTATAGAATTACGAAGAGAGTTGATAGGGGTGGAGAGGTGGAAAACTGTGAAGGAAGAATGGTATAAAGAAAAGACGTGAGTCATTTGACATAGGTCTGAATTGAATAGAACGGTGGCTGAGTTTTCCTAACCGGTAGTAACGGAAAGAGATATCAACTCGACAGGCTCATTTCAAAAGTAATCCCTTCAAACTTTCCTCAATGTAATTCAAGAATGTCGTGTAGTAATAGTGACAAAAGTACTAGGGTGTTTGAAGAATTTTCTTCTTTTCTGTAGACTATATAATACATGTGGGTGTGTGTGTTTTAATTTTTTCATCACGAACAGATCTCCTGCCATGAAGGAATTTCTTTTACCATCATGCTAACCTACCAAAGCAATACATACATTATATAACATATACATATATTATTGAAAATGACACCAAATTTAGCTGATACCTGTTTCTTAACAAGTTTCTCAATTTTCCTAAATAACCCTCTCGTTATACACAATACGTCTACACAATAAAGTAAATCTCCTACAGTCGACATGTTTCGAATGATCAACATTCATCATCAGTTACGTGAATAACATCTAAGCTGAAATATCTGGTTTATTATATATACACAGAGAAAATAGAAGGGGTTGTTTTCCATTAAGTTTAAGAAAAGGTGGGCGTTAATTCTGTGGGGTGAGTGGCTTCTTGACCTGAATCACTACCTGCAAGGGTTTCTGGATGCCCTTGATGTGAATTAAACAGCCTCAAAAATACGGCTGCTGTTTTTGACCTGAATATTTAGGAGTGGCTTCAGTTTTTGGATTAATATAGCCTCTAAAATTCTCAGTTTGTGGTGGTTGTTGCTTTCTTTTTAAATTTGGTGTAATTTTCAATTATGTGTGTGTCAAGGAAGGACTGCTACCAAAATTTACAAAAATATGAATATACTCGTACTGCATACCGTATTTAATTGTAAATACAGCTGTGTACTGTATACTGTATTATACAGTACACTGTGTACACTGTATACTGTATTATACAGTACACTGTGTACACTGTATACTGTATTATACAGTACACTGTGTACACTGTATCCACAGTATTTAAATACTGTGGGGCTATATTATATTTACTAAATTAAATTATTTTGTTATACCCACGATGTTTGAGTCCAAATCAACCCATATTACATTACTAATTAAGCTGCTGTGATTATTTATGATAGACATATAAAAGCTGAATCATCACGACGCAGTAACTGTTCAATACAATGGATACATTGATCAAGCTTCCCTATTGTTACATATCCCACTTTTTCCCTCTCATTCCAACAAATTCTTTTTTTTTTAACATTAAAACAACACAATATTTCATATGTTTATCAATTTTTAGCAATTATAAATTGAAATTAAATTTTTTTGTTAATTTTTCTACATTATAACTGATTTGAAACTGTTATTGATTTTCTAAAGATTCTGTGTTTTACTTCAAAGATTGTACAATTAATGCCATGAAGTTAGTTACTCGTAGCCCCCAGGGGTTAACTAATCTTGGTAGGTCTTTTACAAACTAATCCCTTCTACTGTTCGATTGGAATTAGTCTAAACCGAATCAGTTTCTCAACTATTGATTTTAATAAATACTTAACATCAATATAACAGCCACTAAATCTATAAACAAGTATTAATTAATTAATAGTCTGTATCTTTACTTATTTTGCTCACTCTCATTCTCTCTCTCTCTCTCTCCTCCCCTATATATATAATGTATATAATGAAACCACTAATAAATGAAAAAAAAATAAGATTTGAACGTAACAAGTTGTTCTTCCTCAGAGTTGACTCATTGTTTCGACCTTGACGAAGAAAGTTTACGTTGAAAGTCCTCATAAAGAGCTTTTTTATCATTCATTAGTGTTTGTCATGATATATTCAGCTGTTTCTGTAAATGTATAATATATTATAATATGAAGTAATTTAATATATATATATAAATATTATAATAATATTAATAGGAAAAATACTGTAATGATAATATATAATTATAATCAATATATCACTAAGTAACGACAGACTGTATTCAGACCTTCAGACTGGAAGATTAAATTTTTACAAACTAACTTCCTGCTAACAGGGTTCAATTAAAAAAGAAGCTGGCTAAATGATGTGTTAAACAAAATCAATGAAATAAATGAAAAAAATATATTTCTGTTTTTTTTTTAAGAAAAAAAGAGGTAAATTAAATTGGAAAGAAAAGAAGAATTGTAAAGGTTATGATTCACATTCATAAATACTGAATGCAGGTTTACTGAAGGTCGTGAATGCAGAGACTGTGTTTCACTTTAATTTTTGTAGAAAATCATTTTCCATATATAATGTATATAAAATTATTTCTTCTTCTGGATTTGTCAGTAATATACGAATTCACTTTTTGCCGAAAAGGCGAAAGGACTCGGTCAACGTATCACGTGTTCAGTCAAACTAGACAATTGTTGTTGAAATCCGCAGACTATTTTTCTTTGTAAAATATTTTCTAATGTAATAATTAGTTTTTTTGTTGCAAAAAAAAATTACTTTTGCTTTGAAAACAGTTTTAAATAAAAACCAAAACGTTGGCAATGAGAGTTTAATTTGAACCTGAAGAACTGCCCAAGTCCTGATAAACTTTAATTTTGTTTATATATATTGTTATAATATATTGAGATTTTGAATATTGATTTACCCTAGCGTGAGTAAATACAACACAATTACAATTGCGCAACTAATGAGTTATTTGCATGTGTTGTTCCTTACGAAATATTAATGTACTTATCGCTTTGGTACTTTTGAAGGTTTAAAAATTACAATGACTAAATTATAACTGAAATAAATTTTAACAAGATATGAAATGATGTTATGAAGTGCGGCTGTGAAAAGACGATTAGATTATTATCGCTATGAGAAGATTCTTAGAATTTAATTTCTCATTAAATTTGCTACCGTCTCTCTATTAACGAGTAAATGAGTCACAGATGTGGAAGGAGACGAGATTAGTTCTTCTAATTTGAGTCTGGCTCAGAAAGTAATGGGGTCAGGATATCAGAAAATAAGTTTTATTTCATTTATCTATTACAGCTACAGTTCTATTTAGGTTATATATCCCCTTGGCTGGTGTTTTAGTTGCCTCACGTCTTTTAGTCTTAACCAAGAGCTACTAAAATTTAAAATATTTTTGGTTTGTAATAGAATTTGTTGTTTTTTGTCTATTAGTGCTGTAAGGATAAAGCGTACTGTAATTCCCCCTATAACATAGTACTGTTTTAACTCTTTGTACGCTTATACAAACGTTCTATTATACAAAAGCTTATACAAAGTTATACTTTGTGTATTATAACTTGGACATAAGCGATTGTACGTCCTTCGTACAACGCGTTTTCTTATAACACGGAATCAATCGTATCGTGTTATAGAAAGGGTTACTGTACTTTATCTGCTGCTTGTAAAGGCCTTTTGTCAGCAAATACGTCATCGTCAATGACTGCCAGGCTAATTTCATAGTTGATGATGAATTCTTCATCTATATATCATAAAATAAAGTAATTTAACAGCTACTTCTTTAGATTGTTTTTCTTTTTGACTCTTGACACTAATGAAGATAGTATTATGACAATATGACAATAGTGAAAGCGGAGCATGTCAAATTGGAATGCCAGAGATTTGCAAATAGCAAAGTTGATTATACTGTTAGTTGTTTTTGTTGTCCGAGTCCGGAAAGTTTGTGCCCATGGGTGTGAATTCTAAAACAGATACAGGATATGCTTTGCATTATACCTTACCTTGTAATTAAGAATATTTTGGTAACTTAAAACAAAGTCGCAACAGAAATATATTGAAATTCTGTATTGACTTCCTTAATCGAGACAATCGGTTAAGATAGAAAAATCGAATGCAAGCTATTGACGATTTGTTATGAGATACCAATATGGAGGTATTTTAATACCTTGTACATGATTTTAATTATCAACATACAACTGTGAACTACATACTGTACACGCTATTTGTTCTTTAATGCTATAACCTGAACTTATGCGAAACTATTCAAATAATTGGTTTTGAAAGAAAAAATAAATTCACATAGCAAACCTTGCTTTTCCTTTCATTGAATACTTCTCTCTATCTTAAATAATTATTAAAAAAATATATTCTAATTTATATTATAATAAAGAAGACTAAGTACTGATTATATTGTAATTGATACACAATCATTTGATAATGCTTAGCTTTGTTTAGTTTTCATTTCGTTCAACGTTTTCCTGGACTTCGTTCTGAGCAAGGGTTTTTCTCAGCAAGTTAAATCTTTTATTAGCTTCAGATATCTGTAACCACCAATATAGATATATTTATGGTATAGCGTACTCAGTATATAACACATGGAAAAACAATTACTAGAAACAACATTTGAAAAGTCATGAAAAAAGAAATGGAAAACAACAAAAAGAGTACGAGTTTAATATCGAAACTAACAACGCGTTTTGAACACTTAGTACTCTTCTGAAGGATTATATCTGCACTATTAAATTTTGAGAATGTTCACTTCTTTAGTAAAACATTCACTTTGTTAGTTCCGATAGTCAAAACATTGAAAGATAGTTTAATTCCGTTTCTTCTTTGCTTGCGATAATTTTGTTTTGTAATTTTTTTATCATGCAACACTAACATAATGAATTATGCATAAATTTATCGATTATTGTATTCAATCATTTGACATATTTCGGCCTATAAGAGACCATCTTAAGGATATTATTACTTAACTGTTTCCCGATAGTAATATTACATTACCAGTGCGACGAGCAAAGTACAACAAACTGTTAGAGTATGTGTGAATCTAGATGTATATATATATATGGTCAAACCATAAAATGAAAAGGGAAAAAAGCGGTCCCTAACCGTAACAAGCGGTCTTCATCACAGTCAAAAAGTAAATATCTTAGTCCTGTTTTCCCATTTCATATTGTGGTTTTATTTCACCTGCTTATGTGAAATCTCGTTTATATATATATATATATATATATATAGGTGTGTTTTCTAATCGGGGTTCGGTCAATTTTCCAGGATAAAAAATCAAACTCTCGTTGCCAACGTTTCGGTTTTATTTAAAACCTTTTTCATAGGCCTACAAACAAAGGATAATAAGAAATCACATATCAACATCAAACATATACACAATATGAAAATGGATTGTTACAACTAATGAATATTACAAGCAGAAATATTTCAGAGATACATAAAACAATATTACTTACAGAAGTAAGAATTTTTTAACTAAGAAAATGAAATTTACATTATTTAAAGGAACAACAATGTTAGTCGGACAAAACCTTCGACTAGACTAATAAGTTTTTAACTAAGAAAATGAAATTTACATTATTTAAAGGAACAACAATGTTAGTCGGACAAAACCTTCGACTAGACTAATAAGTTTTTAACTAAGAAAATGAAATTTACATTATTTAAAGGAACAACAATGTTAGTCGGACAAAACCTTCGACTAGACTAATAAGTTAGTCTAGACTAACTAATAGTTAGTCTTATTAGTCTAGTCGAAGGTTTTGTCCGACTAACATTGTTGTTCCTTTAAATAATGTAAATTTCATTTTCTTAGTTAAAAAATTCTTACTTCTGTAAGTAATATTGTTTTATGTATCTCTGAAATATTTCTGCTTGTAATATTCATGAGTTGTAACAATCCATTTTCATATTGTGTATATGTTTGATGTTGATATGTGATTTCTTATTATCCTTTGTTTCTAGGCCTATGAAAAAGGTTTTAAATAAAACCGAAACGTTGGCAACGAGAGTTTGATTTTTTATCCTGGAAAATTGACCGAACCCCGATTAGAAAACACACCTATTTTATCAAACGGTCGATATATTATTGAATCTGTTATATATATATATATATATATATATTCGCGCTCCGTTCTTCGACGTGGGGAGATCTCTCTCACTTCGTCCTCTCTTCTAGTCTACTCCTGATGACGAACAACAGTTCGAAATATTGAATTGTGTAAGTGTTCTTTTTATTCTTTTTTCTGTGTCGTGCTTTGTGTAATTTAAAGTTTTAAAGTCCTTGTGGACCGTTTCTTATATTTGGTATATATATATATAATTAAACATACAACTATAAATCACAAGAAAAAGATTAGCATTCAAATTTCTCGATCATTTCGGATTCTCGCCGTCTTCAGGAGAGGAAAAGGAGAAAAGGAGGAAGAACACAGGAGTGGAGACGTCGAAAGCGTCCACCGACTGATACAAAGAGACACACTGTAACCACCTTACAATCATGGACCAGTTTAAGCTATGAATAAATGAAAGAATGAAAGTTGTATTTTAGAGGAGAAAAAGAGGAAACAAAGTGTGAAAATAAGAAGCAAATTCTTAAAGAAAGTTCAAAAAATGAGTTAAAAAAGGAAACATAATGAAACAAAAAATAGTTAACTTAATAAAATAAAAAATATGAAAAAAATGAACTAGAGTATGTCATTTGATTAAATTAAGATACTATGCGATAGTATGTTTTTGTAATTACCTTAAATTTAACAATTTATGAACAAACATAATATTTCTTAGAAAATACAAATTATCAATAAGAAAAGTTATTCCTATTTAGATTTTTAATTATTTTAAAAGAAGATGGTTTGTAGTAATGTAAGAAAAAAAAATGTTTTTTGGTCAAATCCTGTGTAGTTTTTGTTCTAAAATAATAATGTAATAAATTATAGATATGATATCTGTCCTAATAATGTGAATTCAATATTAGGATAACAGTATTTAATCCTCTCAACATTCAATTGTAGTTTAAAAATTATTACATTTAAACTAGCAGAGGCAAAATGATTTTAGTTTATTGATAACTGTGTCGCATCATTGTAATAGAATAGTTCAGAAATATAATTGAGGATTCAAAGTGTGAAAATATACTCTTGGATACACTTTAAATAAATTTGGAAAAGCTTTTCTCTTCAATTCATTAGAAGTTATATGAAATGTGTGACACAGAAAATCCATTTCACCCAGAACGTGTATGAATAATATTTGTTTTGAAATATTGTCAGCATTAGGGGAATAAAGGGCTTTAGTTGAAGACATAAATTTTTTGATGGGGTCTTATTCCATTTTTTATTTTCATATGTATATATTTGTAAAAAGGGTTTCGGAATAAACAAGTAAAAAAAAAGGAAAAAAAAGGTAAACGTTAATCTGCATTATGAAATTCTGAAAGAGTACAAAAAACTCTCGACCTGTGTCAGTCTTCATCAGGATCTCAAAGAAAACAAGGGTTTACTTTCGCGGGCACTGATTTCATAAGACACGAGAAAGAAAAATCAATGAAGTTAAATCGGTGAATTTCTTAACAGTCTTAATATTTTTCGCATATTTGTTTGATTTTCAACAATGTAAATATGTATATATCCTTTTATTCCGTAAATTCTTACATCTATCAATGAAAAAGGTTTTAAATAAAAACAGAAGCAGCGGAATATGAGAGTTTGATTTGAACTAAAAGAAACATGACTAACTTTTAGTTTCATTTTAGTATTATACTATCGACCGGCCGATCTATCTTTGATTTTATCTATGTTTGTTTGTATTCTTTTTATGTATGTTTGATTTTTAAATTATTGTCTTTTGCTTACATTTCCTCTGTTTTGTAAGCCTGTGAAGAAGGTTTTAAATAAAAACTGAAACGCTGGCAATGAGAGTTTCATTTGAATCTGAAGATTTGACCGAGTCTTGATAAAATTTTATTTTGTTTTATCATTTTATAAACTGCAGTAAGAAATTCAGAAATTAAATAATTATTTTTCAACCATGTAATAACAGTTTCCTAATCAGGCTCTAACCATATGTATGATAAGATATACAGTCCTATCATATACTGTAAATCTTTTATATGTATACTATAGTATAGTATACCTTTCGATAGACTAGAATTTTAAGAAAATAAAGTGGGATTTATGGAGATTTTCTGGTTCATATCAAAGTTTTAATGGCAACGTTTGTGTTTTATTTAAGTATCATTTTCACTGAACCTACAAAAATGATGAAAATAACAAATCACTCGATAAATATCAAATTTATACATACTTTATAAATCTTTATACTATATAAAAAATTACTAAAAAATAAATAATATAGTCATAGTTAATACTATTTCATAATATGATTGTCAATACGTTGAAATATTAATGATCTGAACTCTATGGCAGTCATTTATCAAAACAGAAATATTTATTCTACTATAATTAAAATGAAATATTAAAAGGAATGCTGAAAGAAATATGATTTAAAAGGTTAAACAAGGACTAGTAGGTGTATATAAAGGGTTGGTTGGACTTCACAGAGGCTTCAAGGGCTCTTTACATTAAAGGAGTCCCCACTAGAACTCAAGTGCCACCAAGACTATAGTTTGACCTGCTTGTGACATTTTTGTCAGCACTTTTATTTATTTAGCTATACATATATACATATACATACATATTTATAGGTGTGTTCTCTAATCGGGATTCGGTCAATTTTCTAGGATAAAAAATCAAACTCTCGGTGCCAACGTTTCGGTTTTATTTAAAACCATTTTCATAGGCAGAATTAAGAATTTTTTAACTAAGAAAATGAAATTCACATTATTTAAAGGAACAACAATGTTAACCGGACAAAACCTTCGACTAGATTTCGAAGTCTAGTCTACATGGCTATTCGAAGTCTATATATATATATATATATATATTGATAAAAGTATCGACCGTGGAATAGAAACAAAACTAAAATTTATTGGGACTCGGTCAGTTCTTCAGGTTCAAATTAAACTCTCATTACCTACGTTTCGGTCTTTATTTAAAACCTTTTTCATTGGCAGAAGTATAAATTTTGAAACAGAAAAACTAAGTATTACATTACAAATTATTTTACAAAGTAAATGAGTCCGTAGATTTTAACAACAACTGAAGTCTGAATGAACACGTGACACTGGTTGAGATACTGTTTCGTTGTAGTTTTTCTGTTTCAAAATTTATACTTCTGCCTATGAAAAAGGTTTTAAATAAAAACCGAAACGTTGGCAATGAGAGTTTAATTTGAACCTGAAGAACTGACCGAGTCCCGATAAATTTTAGTTTTGTATATATATATATATATACAATAATAAGGTATTGTTTTCTTGACCACGAATTAATAACAAACACTTTTTCTTCTTCTCGAAATTTGGTCAGGGTTAATATACGGAATCACCTTTTTGCTAACATTTCGTCTATATTCTATCCCTTGTAATAATGTATACATAGGTCAAACCAAACAATATCTAAAGGATAGATTAGCGTTACATAAATCAAATTTTAAAAATAAAAAAATGTTTTGTGCCTTAGCCTCTCACGCAATTAAAAACCAACACACATTTCAATTTGAAAATCCATCCATTTTGGATTATAAAACTTCATACAATAAAAGATTGATTAAAGAAATGATACATATAAATAATCGCAAATGCGTTTGGTGTCACTGTCTCTTCTCTCCTGATGACGGTTAAACCGAAGGTTAAAGACTATAAGTGTGTTTTTCTATTTACTTTGTACCTATAGTTTACTTTTAAACGTTTGTTGTCCTTTGTGAATCGTTGTCTGGATGACAAGATATATAATATATATTTGTATTCAAATTTAAGCTGAATAAAATTTGTTTAAAAGGACTGCTTTCACATTATACGGATGGCGACATTACTAGTATGTATTATTTGCTAGGGTATGTGTCTACGTATGCTCACAATAAGTTTCAAGTCTTCCCATTTGCTGTTCAATTGGTCGACTGATAGCGCAGTGCTGGGGTCTTCTAAATGCTCTCTCACTAGTCTCATCATCTTGGGAATGGTCCCTTCGAGTATTATTTTTCCTAACCCTATACATACATGAACAAATATTTGAGTACTAATAACAATAAAATTATAAAATCAATACATCTAAAATTAATAATTCTTATATTTAAATATAGTGTATAAACTTTTTTAAATCGTTTACCAAATTCCTTTAGCGGGCATTCTTTAAAATGCCTTATTATTTAATTTAGGGATAGTTAAAAGATATAGCATTGAGATAAAATAATGTCTTTCATAAACAAAATTATATCACGAATACGTTAAGGATTATAGATTTATAAAGTTTTTTATTGTTATTATCTCTTCCAGTCACAGCTTGACATTGAGGATCTGGTTTGTCCATTACCAATTTAAATAGTTTTCATCCAAACAAGTTTTTCGTCAATATTATTTTCTAGTAATTTGCAAAAAGAAGAAGTCTACTTGAGCATTTAGAAAATTTAGAATTATTTCTATCGTGGGTTATTCTGAATAATGATTTGTTTTATATAATAGTACTATACAATAATTCCTGTATATGAAAATTGTTGACGCTTTGGGTGGCTTTGTAAAGAAATAGGTAGGTGGTCACTCACTCACCAGATTTTTTTTACGATGACACATACATATATGATTGTACTTTGTTTTCCAATGCACATACTTGTAATTCTATTACCTTTTAAAGCTGCTCTATTGGCAAACATCAATTATTTGTCACCTATTTTAGTAATGGGTGAGGCACATTACATGTTGATTCCATATTGGAAGTCTAAAAGTTTTACTAACTCAAGTTTATTTAGAGTAGGGATATTTAACGAGTATCTGACATCGTACAGGCTCGAGGCCGTCGGCTTAACATTCTCTTCGATTGATGACGTTCTCAGATTTATTCATCTATCTCAAGCATAAATAAATTGAGAACCTCTGTGAGTATTGCGTCAGTGCGCAGAAAGAATCGTTGGTCGTTGGTCAGAACCGTGGATCAACCTGCTCAGGGGCTTGCAAGTTGCCATTATGCTAACCTCCCCCCCCCCCCCCCCCAATATTTTTTTTGGTTTTCTAATAACCACACTTATAAGGCTTTTTCTTTTTCATGTTTCTAGGTGCAGAAATTATGGCTCATTTATTATTTGGCACCCAGTTTACTTACAGGCTAGCCACATAACCTGTTGATTCATCACTAGAAGTCCTGAGTTTGGCCTAGCTAAAAAGAATTTATTGTAGGGATCTTTAACGAGTACCTGACATCGTACAGGCAAATGTCATGAATGAATGAAACCCATTCATATGAACTCTAATCAAACTGGTGATTCTCCTCCTGTAACCAAGGATTTCTTCCTTTTTTATTGAGTTAGTTAATTTATTTGTCTTTATTGGTATTCATTATCATATGTTATTATAACTTTATATATTTTAACATCTGTTTACATTAACTTCCAATACTTAGTTTCTGCAACTATGCTGTAACCTCTTTTGCTTTCAATTTCTAGATGCTCTCTGATGAATATATTTGAGAGACCTCAGAACATACGTTCTGTGTTTTTTAATTATTCCTTGTGGCTTTATTTTCGTACATACATATATAATCAAGTTAAAAATTCAATAATAGAACTAAGATATTTTAACCAAAACAACTAATCATCGTCAGAGTTTCACCTACTCGTATAATAGAAATTCTTTGACAACTGTTTTGTTTTAGTTGAAACATCTTAACTAAATATTTAAATTGAATTGTTTGTTATGGTTTTGACACTGATATCTATTCTTACCATTAAACATTATTTTAATGAATTCGTAGAAAAATCAAACATCTACTACTAAGAATGATGCGTAATTATACCATTATAAAATAAATAACGAAAGATTTTTATTCCTAAATAAATACTTTTTATACAAAGTTAAAATGCAAAATGATAGATAGAAGAAAGCAAAATTGAAATATCAATAGGATTATTAAAAACATATATATAACAAAGTATCAATTTAGAAAGTTTAGAATTGCGGAAAGAATGGTTTTGGACAAATGCCCGAGTGGAGCCTTTTGTGAAGCGCTTTTCGAATTGTTCTCATATGTATGAGGTAGTATATTCTCGACTCGCACCGTCATCCACAAATCCAAGAAATATTATGTTTTTTCTCTTTCTATTTCAATCTGAATCATTTAAAAAAAAATTATTATTGAATGGGTGTAATTTAAAATGATTTTGATTGACTATTCGATAGGTATAATATATAAGATTTGATTATTTATTAACAAATCTAATTTAAATCGGAAAAGTTAAATTATTGTTCTTAAGCAGACCTGTTTTCTTATCTAATGCTTGCATTTTCATCTTGTGTTTGTATAAGAGTAGAAATTATGACTAAGTTGGTATTTGATATCAGATTTACAAACAAACCAATAATTTTGCTTCCTTTTTTTTAATCATTGGAGTCCCTATATGAGGAAAGTATGGCTCATTTGTTATTAGGCACCTATTTTACAGACGTTTTTTAAGTTAAAGGTATCCGATTTCTTCACGTCACAAGCCTCATGTTTTACTGTATTCAAGTTTATGAGAGTAGAAATGTATAACGAGTGCAAGATTGAGCCAGACAGCTATACGTCTTCTCAGAGGGATGTTTCATGCAAGATTTTCTAACTACCGCATGAAAATTTTAGGATTCATAACTGCAATGAATTTTCAATCTTATTTACTAAAAACAATCAGTCTACTTGTTAGACTACATCTTGAACGTATAGCAGACATCAACAAAACTAACTGTTGTTGTTTGTTTGTTTTCTAATTCCCCGCACATATAGGCTTTCACTTTTCAGTGCCGTTCTAGAGTAGAAAAGTGTGACTCATTTATTATTCGGCACCCATTTTAGTAATGGGCGAGCAACATTAACAGGCTGATTGGGAGTCCTAATTTTTAACTAATAAACAACTAAAAATATACGGGTATTTTAGGTGCCTGATACTGTAGCAAGTAGTTATTGTTATAGCTGATTTGAATTTGCTTTGCTTTTATCATAATTTGTTTGCTTTAAGAAAGTTAGTCTCACATACTCGCGTACTAATAAGAAGTATGTCTCGAATAAAATTAAATTTGAGCTCAGCAGTATACAAAGCTACAAAACGTAAAAAATACATCAGATCTAATGACAGTTATGGATGTACTAATAATGATGTTTTATCTCCAGATGGGACAAAAAGTAACTTTTTACGTCTATGTAGTTTTCAGGTAATAATGTATGACATTTGATTCCCGTACTTAAAAACCGGGCGATAATGAAAATAGGAGGTGGAATAATGAAAAACAGGAGTACAACCCAGGTTGTCCAACCTACTTATTTTGTTGTTATCGATTATTAGATATTAAGGGAAATGAGATCAGGAAGAGTTAGAGTGGCAAGCCTGATGTTTCAATCCCAACTCTATTGCTAATTAGTCTATTATGTTTTGTTTACATTCTTTTAATTAGCTTTCTTAAACCTTTATTTTGGATTATTAAGAGTTATTATTAATTGTTTTTGTATTGATTAACACTTTTAAAATATTTTTATTACAGTGATTTTTCTGGAGATAAATTACTGTACGCACCTCGAGAATAATGAGCGTGTTTATCTCCCTCGGCTACGTCTAGGGATATATTAACCATGATTCCTTCGATGAAGCCTCGTAATAAACTAAAGCCCGAAATCAAAGGCGTTATGCGACTCATGCCGAAGGATGGATGATACAGTGGTTACTATATCACGAACAGAGCGTCAAGGTTAGCAGACGACCCACTTGAGTAAATAGCCTTACTCCGGTATGCGGACAAAACAGTTCCTTACTCTGTCGTAACGGACAAAATACCACCGATAGAGCTTCAGGGATTTTCCCTGAAACAGAAAGAAATGCGGAAACCATCCTCCGGAAGCGCAGAGGGTTCAAAAGTGCTAACTAGTGGGAGCCACCTCCCGCAAGTGACCTAAGGACCCGAAGAAGACTGTCCCGAAGAAGGAGAAAGGAAATGACTTTCTCCCGAAACGTAGGGAGCCTGAGTGGACATAATCAGTCACCTGCTGGCTGACTGTGAGGTAACTTTGCTGCACAGAGGTAGGTGCTTCGGGACACTCAACAAAACCATAGAAAAACTTTTACTGCTGGATTGCTAAAAGTGCTAAGCTTTTTGGAGTTGTTAAAGCTAACTGCTGGGTTACTTTAGTATAAAAGAGGGAAGTAGAATAGCTTTTAAAACGCTGTGCTATAGTCAACCTCAAATAATAATAATAATAAACTAAAACACTCGGAAAACAATAGACTCATTATTCTCTAGGTGCATAAATATCTATTCTACTATTCTATAATTTTTAATAATATTTTGCAATATCACACATCGATTCTGAATTTTTGTAAAATACCCTTGTTTTTGTAAAGAAGGGCGCGTATGCTAGTTAACTGTCATAGTGATATTGATATTATAAGAATAGTGCCAATTCCAAAGCTAAATGGATTCTACAATATTAAACTTTTCCTTTTTTTTATGACATTGAGGGTTTTCGCTCTCCCAAAGAAAGAATTAATAATGTCGCTTACGTTGATCTCTAAAACGTGTGCTCGGATCCCTTAACACTTGGTCTTTTCGTCTAAATTTTGCATGTCTCATTTCTTAAAACACTCAATGGGATCAGGAGAACATCAAGAAACATTTATAACAGTAATAAAGAAAAACTGAGATTTTGACAGGCCTGGTCTCATTTTATAAATAATACTAAACAACTATTTATTCTACTTTAATGAAATAATATTGGCGTTAATTGAGACAAAGGTTGATAATGATGACATATTAAAAAGGTTTATCACATTATCTTGTTATCTTGAAGATGGAGAAGTTCTGAATCAAGACAGCCAAGGAACCGAGTTTTAACATGACGTCTCTTTACATATTCTCTGATCTTGAAAACCCATTTTTAATAGTTTTTAGAGAATACTTAGGGGTATTTATTTATATTTGATTCTACGTTTGAAGTGTATCAAAGTTTCCTATAATTCTAAGATTCTTATAATATATATTATACTAATAACATTGTTTCTTATAATATAACAGCATGAGAATTACACAATGGTGATATATGCCACATAGAGCCCATTCTAGTTGTTCAACTGTTGCCTCACAACAGAAAGAAGCTTTCTTAGGCAATGTCTCGAGGGTACTGTCAACACTACAGCCTTTTTAATGCTATCCTCGCAAACCTTCATTAGATTTCAGCTCTTGATTCAATGATATTCCACATACTATATCTTCATTCTTTGCAGAAGACGCTAAGCCGTCGGCTCCAAGCCTGTACCTTGTCAGACGCTCTTCAAACATCTCTACTCTAATAAACTTGAAGCAAGTAAAATTTGGGACTCCTGATGTAGAATCAATCGTAAGGATTATAAATAGATTGACTGTAGTAACTACAAACTGTACATACATACATACATACATACTAAATACTACATACTTGACTGTAGTATGTAGATATCTACATACTTTAATGTAGATATCTCTAAGTTACAGTAGAGATTATAATGTAGACAAGGGTGATGTTATTCTCGATAGTTTACTTCTCGTTTGAATAGTCTTTTTAAAATTATTCATCAACTACAATGTAATGTTATAGTATTGTTCATTTATTTTTTAATTACATTTCAATTTAACATTATTTTATTATTCATTGCAGAATTATTTTTTATATTTTATGTAAAATGAATCTGTAACTGATTGAATATTCTTTTATGACTGCAAAGTTGGAACCTATTATTAATATGAATTGATATATGGTGGCTTTATTGGACCATTACTAAACTTTCAAAAAATGAATCAGCCGCGGTTACCACCCCTTTAACGACACTAAGTTGAAAACTTTATAGGCATTGGAAAACAAAAAAAACCAAAACTATTTTGTATATGATATAAAAAAAAAACACGTAATTCCTTTTCAGTGACTTGCTTTTTTAACATGTTATCAATTGACTTTCACCATGTTATTTAGAGACTCCTGCAGGATTGTAAGCTTTTAGTCGTCTTGTGTTGTTTATTTGAAGAAACAACAGACTCAAACAATATAGGAACTCGTGTTCAAGAATTGTTCTCATGAACAGTCATGTAGATTATTATAATTTGATTTATACTATTAATATGGCAAACCGTCATACCTCGTAAGATGATCTTGGAGTCGTTGGAGCGCTTTTGGACGTTGTCCATCTTCGATCACATCCGAAAGCGCTCCAACGACTCCAAGATCATCTTAAGAGTTATGACGGTTTGCTATATTAATAGTAGAAATCATGCTAACCTCAGTGGCAATAATAATATGCATGTATCAAAATTTGGTTGTATTTGTTAACTTTGATAACCGTTTCTGTTGTATGTTCGAATGAAAGCCTGAGTCAACATTCACTATCCTTGGAAATGTCAGACAATTGATAAAATAACTTATTGATAAGATCACTGTAAATTTAAAAAGAATATATTAACAAAAAAAACCATCGTGCTAAAGTCAATTTTTAAATATACCAATTTTTGATATTTTGGGAGCCACTATTTGTTTTAATGTTTAAGAAAAACCTGTGAAAATCTACTTTACCAACAGCAGGAATGGCAAGATCAGACTGGTGTTGACTGTCACCATCTTCAGTTACCTCTTCTTCTTCTTCTTCTTCACTAGAGCAACTTCCAGAAGATATAGAGCCTGATTTAGATGAAAGAGAAGATGGATTGTCGGGAAGATTTCCATCAGGGTTTGAGATACTTGATTCTGAAGAGTCTTCAAATGAACTGGCTTCAGATGGCTCAGAAGACGAAAAGGCTGCAGGAATGTCATCTAAGTCCCAGTCTAAAGGTGTTACGCTTTCAAACTCTTTGCATAAACTTTCTAATTTTTCTTTTTCCAGTTCTAAACTTTCTAAGATTTTATCTGGAGACAATCTTTCCACCATGTTTCAATTAAAGATGTTATTAAGCAAAGTGTTTTATTTTTGTAAACAATACTTTGTTAAGAATAAAAAAACACTTTGCTTTTAAAATCAAGTAAAATAGAAAAAAAGTTAAATTCTTTTAAAAAAATGTTAAAAAATGTAATCATTTTTATAAAAGTTTACTCATAACTAAAAAAGAAATGTGTTATAACAACTTAATATTTTCCTTCCCGTAGAATACAATTTCAAACGATTTGTAGTGCAACTGGTCCAACCGAATTACCATATTTCAATTCATATAAATAAATGGTTACAACATTCCAGTCATGAATCTATGTTAAACTGGTTACAAATTAATTTACGAGTAAAATATTAAAAACAATTTTACAATGAATAAAACAAGTAAGGTTATTTCATTCTTTAACTATGAAATCTGTTACAGTGTGGTATTTACTCATTTAGGAAAAGTATTAAGTCTCCACTTTTTTGTGTGAAGACTTAAGACTTTTCCTAAAATAAGGTTATTTCAGATAATACGTAAATACTGTGCTATATATTAAAAATAGTATAGCATTTACACTGTGGTTGATGAATAATTTTAAAAATATTATTATTTAAACAAGATGTTCACTTCAGAGAATTTGTGTTTTCTATATTTAAAAAAATTATTTATATTTTAACCCAAAAGTTTACTGAACTTGTAATAAGTTGTTGATATTATTATTGGTAGTTTACTCTTTTCCTTAATTAAGTATTTATGGTTAACATTATGACAACATATTGTAGGCAAAAATGGATTTTCAAGGTAGGTTAGTTAGGTAAGCCTGCAGTGATGGTCCCATAAGAGAACACCATAGACCGAACATTGGCCCTTTGTTATACTAAACAATGCGTATTCTAAATTCGGGGACCTAAATTTTGGCTAAATTAAAATAGTTAGGATATTAGTACTATCTATTCCAGTGTATTTAGGTAGAGATATTTAATGATTGTCTGACATCGTACAGGCTCGGGACTGGCGGCTTAACGTCCTCTCCGAGGAACGATGTGCGCTGATTTATTTACCTCCTGCGTGAGGCCAGAGTGGGTATTGAACCCCGGATCTACCGAGTCCAGAGACGAACACGTTGCCACTGGACTAAAGTGCCCCGCAGAAAAAAGTTAGCTCAGTGGTAGCGTGCTCTCCTCTGAACTGGCAGGTCCGGGGTTCAATACCCACTCTGGCCTTCGATTTATTCGAGTGGGAGATAAATAAATATTATATTATTTATTTATTTATAATAATAGAAATACTATTGAGGAAATCTATTAGGAATAGGAAACGTTGAGCCGTCGGTCCCGAGCCTGTACCATGTCAAGTACTCATTAAAGATCCTTGCCCTAAATACACTAAATTTAGGGCACTCAATTTGGAATAAGTCTCCATTGATTGGTATCACAAAGAGTCCAATGTTCGGCCTGTGTCTTCCCCTATATTGCCACTGCATAACCAAACCTAATATACCGACTTTATTTCTACATTATAACCTTTTATTATTATTTGTTACTTGGACAACAATTATCTTTATTTGGAACTATTTATAACTTTTAGGTAATATTTAACTATTAAATCAACAGGAATAGGACAGCGAATTATAGGAGGCACTATGTTGTACGAATTTACTATGTTATATGACCTGTAAATAAAATCATGTAATTTCAATTACAGCAAAATTGATCCTGGACTGTGGATATGTTGCTATACTCCTCGTGTTTGTTTATATTTATTTACATTTACTTAGACATTTTTTTAGTGAATAATCTGAAATAAAAGTGATATATAGTTTTAATGAAAAATGTTTAAATAATTTGATAACTTAATATATGTAAAAAAATATAATTCTTACATGTAAAAAATCAACGCCAATCACCGTGCATTTCTGATGATTTCCATGGTGCGATGGATTTGTCTAACAAAATGCTCTATTCAATCTATATTTCGCACAATTTAACAATATTTGGATGGTAGAAGTGTGTGTTATAAGAAGCGGAGAATTTTCTATCTGGTAACCTTGATTCTTGATTTTTGAAATAAGATATTTAGTTTTATGAGTATAAAATATAATGGAATAATTACATTCATCAGCAAATAAATGACGTTTGGGGTTTCGTAGGTAACTGTTATTGATTTTCAGTAAGAAACCTTAAAACAACTTTAAAAGTTTATAAAATTTAATCTTTAGTAATAATATCACGTTCTTTTCAGATTTCTTGCAACCTTCAGGAAAGAACAAGTAGAAGAGGAAGAAAAGCAGCAGTGGAGACGTGAAAGCGTTTACCGACCGATCAGTTTTAAATGGATTGAGTATACCAAAAGTATTGAAAGTTTTAACGTTTCGGATTCAATCCTGTTTAAGGATGAATAATTTGAAAGACAAAAAAATTTGATAACTTTTTTTATAAGTAGTTGGTAACACTGAATGGTAGTTGGTAACAGTGATTAGTAGTTGGCAATACTGAATCGTAATTGGTAACTACTGACGAGTGGAGTAGCAACCATTTCTGCCGCCCCCTCCCCTCACACCACGGCCCTTCATAGTCTCTTAACCTTCAGAATAAATATTTACTTTTATAGAACAACAATCAAGGATCTAATTATCGGCTGATATCATTAGTCCCAGAATTTCATCTTATTACAGCCTTTCTATACCTGTCCAGTCATCATCAAAGAAAGCCTCAAATATTTCAAAATACAAGTTTGTGACCACGCTACAGTCCAAGATCTTTGATAGATCAAATTCATATTTCACACAAAAATGGGTCTCATAGTGTAAATGAGCCCTATTGTTTGGGAGCAATTATGCATGATGGAAAAGTAACTTTTTTTGCCAAAACCTGTTTTTAGACTACATTTTTTTTTCTCCTAAATTACTAATTCTTGAGTTTTGAAATTTTGGTATAACTTTGAACCTACAAAAGCAATAAAGGAAAATATTCTCAGATTTGTTAAACCAACAGGAAATATTTTTTTACAATAATGTGTGAAAATGTTGACTTATAATTCAATCTGAAAGATTGTTAGAGCGACACAAGCCAGGCAGTTTGAGAGATCAAAATTAAGCTATGCTTAAAAATAGAACGTTCTGTGGAGAATGAGTTGAGGTATTTTTTTTCAAAATTACAATCACTAAAGGGGCGTTACAGTAAAATTTCCGTTTGTAGAAAATATTTTTTTAACGCTAAACAGCTCATTAAAAAACAATGCAATTTTGCTGCTCTAGTTATACTAAAGATAGTTTTTTTTATATTATTAGAGAACAACATGCTCCACCAGAAGGCATTACATGCAGTAAAATCTTTAATGTTTCACAATATATCTCATTATAATATGATAATGGAGCTTAAATATATCATTTTTAACAATGATAATAATAACAATAATGATAACAGAGTGTAATCACGACTACTGACAAACATAATACAGGCTATTATAATACTAAAGATATTATATGCATTAATGGTGTGATATAAAAAAATAATAATATATATTAATAAATAGATTAATCACTATCTGTACTACCTCCAGAAATGAAAGACTAATAAATATCTCTTATTTAGACATTTATATTATGCCAGAATGGGATATTATGTACCCAAGAAGTTTGATTTTAATTTACTTATAGCAAAGTTGAGTGTAGGCCACTCCAGTTTTTCTGTTTTCATTACTTTATATTTTTAATTTCTGTAATTTTTTTGCATTTAGTTCGCTCTACGTCTCTGATGATACCCTCAAAGCATATTTTTCTCATTGTTTTGATTTCTCTAGTGGTTTGTTGTTCCATTAATTCACATCATGTGATTATTTTTGTATGTTATGTATATAAATATATTAAACTAGAATTTAAAAAAGAACACATAGAAAGGAAACCACTGAAATCACTACTATATTTCGATGTCCTCGTCTTCAGGAAAAGAAGTGAATCGCTCCAAAGGCTGATAACGACTGACTTGGCGTTCGAACTGAAGCACTCAAACAGTGTAGCCAACTTTTGGAGGAAAGGTAGACAGGGAAGATAAAGAAATAAAAGCCAAATAAAAATTAAAAAAGAAAACATTTAACTAAAATAAAATTAAAAGCTG
This sequence comes from Hermatobates lingyangjiaoensis, assembly GCA_026182355.1. Taxonomy (NCBI): domain Eukaryota; kingdom Metazoa; phylum Arthropoda; class Insecta; order Hemiptera; family Hermatobatidae; genus Hermatobates; species Hermatobates lingyangjiaoensis. The sequence goes on along the minus strand of JAPFBL010000190.1, from coordinate 442,883 downwards.
ATAATAACTTAAAAAAAAAAAAAAAAAAAAATATCAACGATTGAGGTTAAGCCCAGGAGCCGATCTACCGCCCAGAAGACTAATAAGTGCTTCTTCTGAAGCTCTCAGAGTAACTTTCGAATTAGTCTGATCAATCTGCCTCAGGACCTGTACGCGGAAACAGTCATTAAAACTGAGTCCGTGAGAACTGGCATGAGTAGCAACGGGAAGGTCATATAAATATATATATAAATATATTAATATATATGCATGGGTACAATAAATTTGCACAATTTTAAAAAAAAGTGGACAAGTAATGATACCAAATGACTTCGTGAGACTGGGAAGGCTCCCTGAAATGTATTATTAATTAATTCATTATATGTAATGAAAGGCACTCTGATATGTAATTAATTAGGTGTGGCAGAGCTTACGAAGTTAATCATGTCGCCTATTTGCTGTGGTCATCGCTTTTGACAGTTTATTACAACATATGAAATATACCTCTAGAAAATTTATTAAGTTTATTTCATATTTTAATGAAAATTGGAAAACAAATTGACCATTACTGTGGTAGGAACGTAATATTTGTCTAGTTAAGTTTTTTATAATAATCAAATATTGATGAAGTTTTTATTGTACAATATATTAGGTTAACACTAAATTTGAAACATCAAGAACGCAGAAAAAAATTGTGGTAATAATTTTTATAAAAAGTACTATAGGAACCCATTTATATTCTGATATATTGCTCCAAAAAACAAATTTCTCTACACCAGTAACCAAATATTTTTCAAATTGAATTTTTACAAAAAATTTGATACTAAAACCAAAAATTCTGAAATGATACGTGGTATTCCTAAATATTTATATGAAATATAGAAAAGGAGAAAATATCACCATTTTAGCAGTTTTAAGTAAGTGCCTCTGTAGACACTACATTAGCTGTCTGTCCTTCAGGTGAATAGAAGAACAGAGAGTTGGAATTTTTGACTCTTGAGCAAGCAACATTCAGCTGACAATGCGGGAAACACTTGATCTCACTCACTCCAATTCCTGCCGTAGATAGAGTTTGCTTTTGCGACTTATTTACGTATTTGCGAAACAGGCACTGACAGAAAATATCAACTATCTGAATTGAAACGGATAATTGCTCGGAATCAATGGTATACATGGTATGCATACAGACACCCCAATATCACACCCAGTCATGATGTCCGCCAATTCAGAGTCGTTCCCGTAGCAAATTTGGGGCAGTCAAGTTTCCTAACAGCATAATTGGTGCCCCTAATTGATGATTTAACTCATGAGCAGGCAGTTCAGGAGCAGTTGCAGAGTCAAGAAATTCAGTTGGATAATGAACTGCTTTCTTATCACTAATCACTCTGCTTACTGACTTGCAAGTTCTTTCTTCGGCTTGATATAGCCTTAGAACTTGTTTGTTTACTTTTTTTGCCTGTTCATTAGTAGGAGTGAGAATTGCTCATTCACAAAACCTGTTATTCTGAATAGATGGTAAATCATGAACTCCAGTAATTCAAATCAACTAACAATACCTACTTGCTATTCTCGTATATTTTCAAAATAAAAATATTGTTTAGCTTAAAAGTTCGATTAAAAGTTTTTTTTATTTATATTTAATTTAGATAAAAAGTCTTAGATTTTAAGTTAGACATGCAGAAATCTACTTTCAAAATTTCAGTTTGCTATGACTTATCGTGGCTGAGTTTACTTGTGACAAACTTTTGCGGACAAAACAAAAAAAAAACAGACAGAAGTTTTTCTAATGATGGATTCGGTTTCTCTAATGTATAAAACGTAAAGATAACTTGAAATGAGTCAGCTCCAAGCAATGTACAGACAAAACCTTTCTTTTATTTATATATATGTTTCTTAATCGACAAATGTAAAGCATTTTCAGAAAAAGCATTTTCATAATATTCTAACGTTTAAATCTTTTTTCTTTAAAAATAATTTATTCGACAGTATTAGCTATTTTATATTTTTTCCATTCACTTTTAAAGCAAAGAAAAGTTATTTAAATTAATTCACAAGTTATGCCAGTAGTATAAAGGAATACATAGTTTAACAGTTGGTGGAAAATTTTTCTCTAAGCTTAATGTAATGGAACAATTACCACAATTGAAAATTCTATACTGGTGAAACAAATCTCAAGCAGTGCTAGAAAAAAGGAAACGAAATACAAAATAATATTGCAGGTTGTTTTCTTAAATGAATATGAAATGAGAAACAAACAGAAAATATCTTACTCAAATCGTCTTGGATATACATTTTATTTTTATAATTGATCATTATTTACTTCGTCTAATATTGTAATATTTAGTTCACTTATTATTTTTGTTATGTGTTCAACTTCGCTTGTTGATTTAATAGACTCTTTTTAAGAAAAGCAGACGTACTGTTCTTGTCCAATGTTCTGCCATCAATAATATTACTACATTCCTCTTTGGTTTGTTCTCTAATACCCACACATAGAAGGTTTTCACCTCTTAGTAGTGTTACAGGAGTGGAATTGGTGCCCTATTTATTATTTGGAACCCATATTAGTAATTGGTGAGCCATAATACCTGTTCATTCTAAATTGGTAGTTCTAAAATTAGCCTAGCTCATATGGTGGGGTTCTTTAAGGCCTATCTGTCATGGTACAGGCTCGGGGCCGAAGGCTTGACATCCTCTCCGAGGGACGACGTGCTCAGATTAAATCATGAACCGCATGACAAATCGCGGACTAGAGTGGGTATTGAACCCTGGATATACCAGTTTTATCAGCATACTTCACTGTGCTGACCTGGCTCCCTTATTGGTATATCCTGATTCCCACATGCAGTTTATATGTGTAACTTCAAATGGTAACCCAATTGCGATATATACTGCATTTGTTCATGATATGTTCTAGTAAAATGCTGAGTGTTTAGCATTTTCTTCACTATCTAATAGCTTTTCTTCACTATCCAGATTGTTCAAAATAAGTGAAAAGTGTGCCCGCCTTATAGCCAGGGCTCCTTGGTACGCCCGTAATGTTGATATTCACCATGATTTGAAAATGGAATCCATAGATAGCTACAGCTACATCACCCGACTTACTACCAATGAAGACAACAAACTATCTACTCATCCAAACCTCCTTGTACAAACTCTAAATCCTGTCGCCAACCTTCCTCAACCTCACTGAATAATTACTTCATCCAGTGACTATCTAACTATCTTTCCAGTTCATGACTAAAAGCATTGAAAACTATGACTAACAAGACCACATGACCGCGAATACGACATCATTACTGTACAGACTAACTTAATATCCGACATGAATTACTGACATTCCATGTTATAGTAGCACAGTAATCAATCAGTAGAAGACCTCTGGTCTGGAACTGCTAGTTACGACGTACACTATAGTGCGCGGTTATATTCGTTGGTCGTTGGTTTTCTTCGACCAACGTTTACAAGATGTTAACTTGTAGTTCTGAACTTCTAGACAGATAGGTCTACCTTGAAGAGTTTCTAAAATTCGGTAACTTAATAACTATGCACTGTTATTTACTATTCTCGTTTCTATCTTCAGAGATTCATTTCAAAGTAACATTTTTCTTGTCTAAACGCTCTTTAGAAAACAGTTTTTTTTTTAAATTCGTTTATATAATAACTATATACTATTAATGACTATTGTCGTTTCTATCTTCAGAGCTTCATTTAAAATGTCGTTATCTTTCTTAAACGCACTCAGAAAACAGTTTTCCTCGTGGCCTTCAGTTTTAGGGAAAGCTTCATCTAAACTTCACAATATATAAACATTTAAAAGGATTAAAAATAATAAAAGCAATGAAATTGTGATAAATAAATAAAAGTATATTTGAAAAAAAATTCGTTTGACCGAGAACTACAACGTAAATTAAATAAATAGCATGTGAACGTAAAACAATACTGAGTCTTTAGTTCTGCCTTAAACTTTTATTGTGCTATTAACTGGACTAACTAAGAATGAATACTTAATAGAAAAAAAAATGAAATTACTAATATATGTTTTACATAGGTTATCAGTATCTCTTTTTTTGTTTCGTGCATTTCTTGTTTTCTGAATGTGATTAATTTTTTTTATAAGCCTCTTATTTGTATGATTTTCATAATCTATAATCTTAGATCGTGTCATCTAGATTAAAGTTATGCCTTTTGTTAATCGAGTGATGGGCTAAAGCACATAATGATTTTTTTTTATTTAATTCGTACTGATGTAGAACCAACTAATTTATTAAATATGCTTTGTTTGACCTATATAAACTGCATTGCAATGGTGTCACGGAGTTGAATATGTAACGCAGAGTTTTTCAAACTTTTTTCGACACCGAACCCTTTTTGGTTCCAGTAACTTTCCCGGGAAGACCATATTCTAATGATCCCATACAATCATAATATAAACATTTTCATATGCCTTTTTAAATAGTATGCATGTTTAAAAACAAAAAATAATATTACTGCAATGTGTATTTTTCGAATAAAAATTCAAAACTAAAAGATTTTAATTTTCTTATTTTCCACAAGTGTATAACACATAAACAGAAGTACCAGCAATTTTATCACAGAGTTTGTTTTGTAATCAATTTTGGCTTATAGTTGAGACTTTGATTCTTAAGTTAGCTCCAGCATTAAGTCTACTTCGATATTTGGTTTCTATGGCAGTTTAAAGGGAAAATCCAGTTTCACATAAGTAGGTAGTGGGAAATGACAGCAATGTGTGAAGTGCTGCTTTTGCAATAGCAGGAAATTCGGAAATCAGATGGTTCCAAAAACTGACTAGTGATTAATCATAAATATGAATAAAATTTTGACCACTTCTACTTATGGGTATATATAAAAAGATTTCACAAAAACACGTGAAATAACAATCAATGATCAAACCACAATATGAAAATGGGAAAACAAGACTAAAATCTTTCAACCGTAACAAGCGGTCTTCGTCAGAGTCAAAAATCAACTGGGTTTTGTTGGGTTTTTGACTCTGACGAAGACCGCTTGTTACGGTTGAAAGATCATAGTCTTGTTTTCCCACTTCAATATTGTGGTTTGATAATTTATGGGTATATGTAGATATAAATATTATTCGGTGTCATGATTCACAAGAAATATAGAATAAATACATTCCCACAAAAAAAATCTTTAGAACAATGTTTTGACTAAATATCATGGAACACCAGACAGTCCGTTAAGGAACCCTTCGGTTCCGCGGAATTGGGAACCTCTAATGTAACGTTTCTGCATAGGAATTTATTAATAGGTGATTTGGTCTTCGAAAAAATACTTAAATTTAAACATTTTTTTAAACTTAAAAAAAAGGTTAAAAAAGTAGTAATATTAATGTTTGAAATATATGTATATTCATAGACGTGGATGAATAGCACTAAATTAATCAAAAACAAGGTTGTTTAACCAAAGAGACTGAAGTTGATTCGACGTCGACAGTAAATGGCTATCTCCAACTTAATTGTTGGAGCAAACTTAAGGGGTAAGTTTTGATTGTAGATCTAATCACATCCACCATCTATACTGCAAGACCTAAAGACTGGGTCGTCAACTTAGCATTAGCTGTGCCCAATACCATTCCAAGATAAACTTAACAAACTAACAGAGACACTGCCAACTTAATCAGTTTCAATAAATAATTTTAAAGACATTTCCTTTGTTTAAGGTTATTACTAGCTAGTATAGTATAGTATAGTATAATATAGTATAGTAGGCGTTGTCAAGAGAATAGTAGAATCAAATCTAATCTATATAAATAAAATAATGATTTTGTCTGTACATTGCTTAGAACTGACTCAATTCAAGTTTCCTTTACGTTTCATACATTGGAGAAACCGAATCCACCCTTAGAAAAATTTTTGTCGGTTTGTCGGTTTGTCTGTTTGTCCGCAAAACTTTGTCACAAGTAAACTCAGCTACCATAAGACATATAAAGCTGAAACTTTTACAGTAGATTTGGGTAGGTCTAACTTAAAATATAGGCTCTGAATTATTTGGAAATTCAACGTAGAAGTGAAGTTATGGACGTTTAAAGCAAAAACGTACTTACACAGTTTTTCATTTGTACAATCAGTCATTTAGTCTGACTAAAGACAGTATACAGTGATTTAGTCTGTCATTATGTAGTATATTCCAACAGAAAAATATAGATAAATAGGCAGTTGGTCACTATGTGGCATTTACAATACTACATACTTAGATATAAATAAGGTTTGAATGATTATGGTCACATTAGCTTGAACCAAGGTAAAAGATAATTGATTATAAAGATATCAACCGCATAAACCAATAGCAAGAAACATGTTGATACTGGAATCCTTATGCGAGCTTTCTAATCAGTGGGATCAAGTCAGGTATTTCTAGCTTTAGTACATTATAAAGGTAATGAACACGTCTCTTCTGAAGCAGAGTTGATTGCAATGTGAACAGTATTAAATTAAAAATCATTTACTAATACACAAAAGGCAACAAATTGTAATTTTTTTTTCAAAAATAAATTGACAAAAGGCAGCAAACAGGTAATTTTTTTTCTTAAATAAATTTTGCTTCTTAACATATAATTAATATTTTCGAAATTATAAATCAATATTTTATATAATGAATTTATTGTACTAAATATCAATATTTTACGTTTAAATATATTAATATATTTTTAAATAAGTTGTTAAAATTAAATTAAAAATTAAAATTAAATTGTAAAAACAAAGTGAGAAGTTGAACCAGTGGGTTCCATTCTTTGCTCATGTGCATCGATGTCATTGTGTAATCTTATACTACATATACCTGTTACGCATAATATGCGTAGTTGTATATTTGTAAATGAAGATGATAAAAAAAATTGTTAATATAAAAATAGTAGTTGTTATAATGCTTAATATGTTTTACAGTTGTAAAATCTGTCATTGTTTACAATTATCTAAACTGAATCATCATACCGATAAAGAATTGACATTTTTTAAACCATTACAGAAGGTAATAACAAAAAATGTGTCTTCACACATAATAATTTTTAATAATTATATAAATCAATAATTTAATAAGAGTTATTTAAAACAATTTTAAGTTAAATATTTAGTTTTAACTTTTTTTAAATTTGAGACAGTAAATTAAAGTGGACAAGTTCTTGAAATGAACTCCTAATATAAGCTTTCTTCCTCGAGTTCAAAGAGCAAAGCGGAATGGTAATTACTTCTCTAATGCTGCTCTTATTGCTTCTTCAAACTCATTGCCTCTTTCAAATACTACTTGAAATGGTAAAACAGAAATAATTCGCATAATTTGCGAGGAAATAATAGCATAAGCAACTGCCAGCAGAAAATAACCATATATATTTGCATGCAACTCTCTCAGTCCTCCTTAATTGATTCCATTAAAATAATCGCATAATGCAAACTTTACAAATAAAGAGTAGCGTATATGTGTGCGTGTATATACGAGCATATATATATATATATATATATATTTGTGTATTTTGGGAGCAGACCTTCAATCAAACATGTTTCATTAAAAATTATGCCAATTTTAACTTTTGTTCTTTTCCGAGTTAATTTTTCAAGTTTTCTCACTATGTATTTCCACCTTTCTGGTAAAATATAAAGTAATTCACCAAAAGATTTATTCTTGACTTCCATTTTATTAACTAACAAGTTTTAACTATAACAAACAAATTAACCTTACATACAAATTATATACGACGTTTCGATCAGCTCTGACCATCTTCAGGCAATTAATTAATATGCCTGAAAAGAACAAGTAGAAAGAATAATAAACGAATGAAATAATTATAAGTATGAAAGATACAAAATAATTCTATTAAAGCTAATAATAAAATTAATAAATTAATATGAATTGTTATTAGTGCCTGAAGATGGTCAGAGCTGACCGAAACGTCGTATATAATTTGTATGTAAGGTTAATTTGTTTGTTATAGTTAAAACTTGTTAGTTAATAAAATGGAAGTCAAGAATAAATCTTTTGGTGAATTACTTTATATTTTACCAGAAAGGTGGAAATACATAGTGAGAAAACTTGAAAAATTAACTCGGAAAAGAACAAAAGTTAAAATTGGCATAATTTTTAATAAAATATATATATATATATATATATATATATATATATATATATATATATATATGAACATATAAAATAAAAGTTTATCAGGATTCGCTCAGTCCTAAAAACAACTTATTAAATGATTAGAGGAAAAGAACAAGTAGAAAGAATAATAAACGAATGAAATAATTATAAGTATGAAAGATACAAAATAATTCTATTAAAGCTAATAATAAAAACAAAAAACAAAATGTATTATAATATCGATAACAATAAATTAATTGATTAACAAATTAGTCAAAAAGAATAATAATATAAAAATTTTATTAATTAAAATTAATCTAAAAAAAAATTAAAATTATAAGATAGATGCTGAGTTAAGGAGTCACTGTGTGGACAATCAAGTGTAGATTAGGGACGGGCGTATGGAATAATACAAGTAATATGGGTAAGTAATACTACTCGTAAGTATTACAAGTAGGCGAATAAAGCCAGCTATCGATGTAGTCGAATACGCAGTTCCGATACCAACACGATACTTTCGAATAGTTGGGTACGTATTCAGTCGGCCTCTTATGATACGAATAGAAAGCAGTCGTATTTGATTTGTTTTTATCAAGTAACCCGCGTTCCCTTCTCCCCACCACAGATTATGACGTCATCCACTGCCCGCCAACTCCTACTCATTCCTCTCTTCCCGCCAATTATAACGAACGATTTGCTTAGCACTTGCACTATCGCCTCAAGCGACCATCAACAGAGACTAGCAATCAACTCCGCCCTCAAGCTTGAGACTGCGAGTGACTTGCATTTGGTATCTGACCATCTCTAGCACTTCGTTTTTATCTGTTTTTGATTGTCTTCTGTTGTACGAGTATCAAGAAATTCTACCAGTATTAAATAAATAAATCTCTTTACTCTACCGAGTGCCTTTTTTCTACTGTTCCTTTTTCTCCGTTCTAAGTAAGTCTAAGGAAGTTTTGTCAACAACAATATTTTTACAAAGCATTTATTAATAAAGCATTTTTACCTATTAAAAATGAATCCTAACATTAATTTGTGTAATATAAGTAGCCCAGCACCTAAATAGCAATACCTTTTTTTTTAACAGCGATGTTAAAAGTAAATTTCTGGCTTACAAGAATTTTACATTGTAGAAAGCTGTAAGTTGATATATGTATGTGATGGGATAAATAATGGGATAAATAATCTAGTGATCAGGAAAAAGGATTCGATACGCAAGATACTGGATAGTCGAATGAGTGTATTGTATTCGATGTATCGAACACGGGCTCTGAGTTTGGAATACGTATTCGATACGCGAGAGTATTCGATATGCCCATCTATAGTATAGATGTGCCTCCTTTGAAGCTCTTAAAATAACTCGAGTATTTCTATGAGTGATCTGTTTCAGAAACCAAATATATCAGTTAATAGAGCCATGTTCTGTTACCCTTTTCCCCTAGTACCCCGATCATAGTTACATTGTTTGAAATGTTGAAAACGTAACTTATACGATCACAACTGTCGTGGCATATAATAATATATTTCACTTTTATTTATTAGTTATAGAACCAGTCAATATATTTACTCAATCAAGCAAAGTCCCTATATGAAGGAGTTTTCAATATTATAGTAATCCATTTCAAAAACTTAGTTTGTTCAGTTTCACCTGCCTTGTGTTAGAAAGGAAAAACCAGAATTGTCTTTATTACCTTCTTAGTTTCTATACTTTCCTGCAATCACTGTAGATTATTTGACTATATATTTCTGGAGTTAGGAAATGAAAGACTCTTGAGTAAAATAAGTCTTTTTTAGTAAACAAACAAGAGCATCTGTTTGTAGGGCAATGTATTTCTGCACATGTTTATAATGAGAGAGAGAGGGAGGGGGGGGGGGAATGATAAAAGCGTTGACAGAAGCAATTTGAGTTAGGAGAGAAGAATGAGTCGCCAGTCAACAAGTTTGAATTATTGTTCCAGTTTTACTTATTCAGGCTTTAATCGAGAGGGCTAAGGGATGATTGATAAGGGCTGCGATTAGGAAGGGGCATTAACAGGGGGTGTTGTCCATTAATTAGACTGACTGATTAGGGATTGGGACACAGGCTGCATGCAGTGCATCCATATATCAAGCCTCCTAAATACCTCTCACTTATTGAAAATCATTCATCTATTATTTCGTTACACCTGATACCAACAATTTTATTTATGAAAGAAAAAATTAGATTTTTCTTTTAGTTTTTAATAATGGTGAAAAAATAGTTTTTTTTTTATATTTTTGTAATAAAAGTTTTTTTGCGAAGTAGAAATCTAAGGTCATATCTGTTTGAGTGTCCAGACGTCGTGAGATCACTGAAGGTAAACATATTTCTTTTCCTGCAGATGGATAAATCACACCACCGTCGCCTTACGAGAGATGCCTTTAAATGTGTTTCAAATCAAACCGTTAGATAACAATCTGAACCAGTGGCTCTCAAACTATTTTAACATTAGCTGCATGGTGGTCTCTAGAGAAAATCTAGAATCTCTCTAGACAAAAGTTCCAAAATAAAATAATTCCTCTTGAAAAAAAGTATCTGAAAAGTACACCAAGAGCGGAAAACTAAACCTTTTTATACTAATAAACTGAAAACTAATAACTTGTTATTAACTTTCGTATACATCAGCTCATCTACGCTCGACTTTTTTATTTATTTCTAAACTAATTGTTAACATTTTATATGACTTTCAAGTAATTAGACGATTAATCGGAAGAGGTTGTTTATAATATATAAGGAGGATTGGGGCATGAATAAGCCAGCGTTTGGTGCTACTGTAAACAATGCATTGTTGTTAGAGGAGTAGTTTCTGTAGAGGATTCTTGTGATTGGAGAGGAATGATTTTAACCATGATAAGGTAAACATGAAGGGATAATAAGATTAACGGATACTCTCAGCAGATCCCTAATGATGAACTGCCGAAGCACACACATCAAGTAATCAAATTCTTTCTTCTTTCCTTGAAATCCTCAAATAGTTGATTATACTATTTGAACTATGTTTGTCCGAAACAGATATATATATATTTGTATAATTAGGGAGCAGATTTTCATTCATACAAATTTCGTTAAACACTTTTTGCAACTTTGTTTTAGTTTCTTTTCTTATTAACTTTTCTAATTTTCTAATTACTTTTTTGATGTTTAATTGCACCCACAGCCAAGTGCTCCTAAAGAACACACAAAAAAGGTGCATGGCTTGGAATTAAACAGACAAATGTTAACCAACAATAGCGAAATTATCAACAGAGAAAATGATGTCGGTCGGCTACAAATAATAGAGGCACTCCAGATATTAGAAAAGAAACCTTAAATAAATAGCCAACTTACAAGTTTTACAAGAATTTTGAAGCTACATGTAGAGGAGTCAGCGAGCAGGAATGCAGAAGATAATTGAAATTAGGCTTAGCCTTAGGGACAAATAACTAGTTTAAACTGTTTCAATTGAGTGAGTATAGCCTTATCGTAACCTCCCTTATTTATGTAACCATTATGCATGTCGACTGTGTTATTGTTTTTTGTATAGTTTTTAATCTTAGTTTATATAGAGTTTTAAATTTCTAGACTTACTCTGTTAAATTTTTAAAAAAATACAATCAAGATGGTCCATGGAGACTGAAACGTCGGTGAATTGTTAAAAAGTGTATATTGTGAACAATGAGTTTTAAAGATAAAACTTTTGGACGGTTATTATTTCATATCCCAGAAAACATCAAAACACTAATTAGAAAATTAGAAAAGTTAATAACAAAAGAAACTAAAACAAAGGTGCAAAAAGTGTTTAACGAAAGACACACACACACACACACACACATATATATATTGTGTTAGGTAGGTTTTGTTTTAAAGGGCTAGGTCATATGAAAGAAAATAAACTTCTTTCTAGGCCAACGTTTCGATGTATTTGTACATCATCTTCAGGACTAAAATTAGATTAGGACTACAATACTTTTAACAAATAATCTACAACCTACATAGAGAACTAAATTATTGATAACACACATAATTTAGTTCCCATGGAGGTTGTACATTGTTTTGTTAAAAGTATTATAGTCTTCTCAAATTTTAGCCCTGAAGATGATGTACAAAGACATTGAAACGTTGGCCTAGGAAGAATTTTATATTCTTTTATATGACCTAGCCCTCAAAAACAAAACCTACCTAATTCAATAGAATAGGAGAGGTCAAGAACAATTTTTTGAGTAATTATAAATATATTATATATATCGAGGTTCTAGATTTTTTGAGGGTTTTGGTCTCCAGAACCCTCAAAAAATCTCAAAACCTGTGAATAAAGAGTGGTCAAGAAACAAACAGCATGACGTATATATATATATATATATATATATATATATATCACTCAAAATTCTAAAAAACGATCCGAACTGGACAAAATCAGTTCAAAAACGAAGGAAAGCAACACACAGAGAAAGATCTCAAATCACCTACCTACAAATCACACACCTACGAACTCAAATTTTCGGATGATCCGTCTTCAGGAGAAAAGAGAATGCGTGATCCATTGATTTCCTTCGTTTTTGAACTGATGTATATATATATATATATATATAAAGTATAAGAAAAAATGGGAAAAACAAGGCTAAGATCTTTCAACCGTAACAAGCGGTCTTTGTCAGAGTCAAAAACCCAACTGATTTTAGTCTTCTTTTTTTCACATTTCTTATAGTGGTTTGAAATGTGTTATTCATTGTTATTTCAAGAGTTTATAGTAAAATCCTGCATATCATTATAAAATAATAACATAAATGTAATTTCAATTATAGAAACATAGGAGCAATTATACTGTATAATAGAAAAAAATTCTTTGAGATACTGTATTTTATAGCCTTCCAGCGAGAGCCTAGGTTACATGTCATCTAAGCCAAAACAAATTTAAAAAGGAAAACAAGTGAGAGGTTATAATAATCTGTGATTGTGATTGGAAAGGAATGATTTTAACCATGATAAGGTAAACATGAAGGGATAATAAGATTAACGGATACTCTCAATGGATAATAATTAGCCTTTGTCATTTGTTTATACTTTGAAATATTTTGTTGGTCATTATTCAGAATGTTTATATTTGTTATATTTATATTGAAAGTAACTTATTTATGTTTGTTACTTTAAAATTTGACAATTATTCATTAGAGTGCATTTTATTCACTTGTGAAATTAAAAACAGTAGACAAATTAAGAGTAATTGTTAATTATTAATCTTTCTAAGGTAGTGCAATCAGTTATTATGTAGTATTTACTCACTGTAGGGTAAAAAGGTAATGAAATGGTCTCCACATATAAAAATTTTAATGGTATAAAGAAAGCTTTTCGAACACGTCCTGTTCTTCCTCAGGCATTAACTAAAAAATGCAATAACACCAGAGAGTTATCTATAGTACTAAGTATTGTATTATATTTACTTTGTACTATAGATAACTCTCTGGTGTCATTGTACTTTTTAGTTAATTCCTGAGGAAGAACAGTACGTGTTCAAAACGCGTTGTTTATACCATTAAATTTTTATATCTGGAGACCATTTCATTAGCTTTTTACCCTACAATATTAATCTTTCTAAATTCACAAATAACTTTTTGTATATTATCATGTATTGTATCGAATTTATTTTCATAGATAAGTACATTAAATTTAGATTCACTTGAAATTTAACTGGATTTAGAACAATGAAAGTATTTTAAACAAAAAACATAAACAAATTAATTATAATTAGTTTTGTTCTTCCACTAATGCTTGGAGTGGAAAGTAAATGAAAGATGCAATGTTGAGATTATCTCACAACAGATTTTTTTTATTTTATTTTTTTCTTTAAGTATACCATAATTAGCCTATTAAGTAATAATTGAATATTTCAGTTATAATTAAATCATGTACTCACAGGTTTTTTGAGATGATTAATATAGATTGCCCATTGAAGACGCAGCTTATGCGCGCCTGCCGCCTACACAGGTACCCTCTTCAAGTGTTCTGCAATAGTAATTCTTTAGATAAACACTTATAACTGGGTGTGATCTCTTCGCGCAGCTCGTTATCAAGTGTAATCTTTAATTAATGGCTATAAGCCTCTTATTTCAACGAGTCTAAACTTATATTCCAGCTTTTGTTAATTTTTCAAGAGCTTCATACTAATATAAAATATAAGCTTAATAATATCAACATTTATTACTTATATACAGATATTTCAAAAATTAAAGTAGTTAATAAGGAAAAATCTATTTTTAAACCAATTATCAGCTTATTTCTGTTTTAAATTAAATATATATTCTATTTATTGAAGTTAGATATAGAAATCATGGGGAAATGAAACTTGTTACTTTTATAACTTTATAAGTTTTGTGATCCCTCTGAATCCATATTTGAAGTTTTTTTTAATGATATCTTTATTCGTTTTCCAATCTTTAAACTTTTAAGTTATACTATTTCTTGCTATTCTAGGGGGTGCGAAGAGTGTCTCATTCGATATTTAGTACCAATTATAGTAATGCGTGAGTCACATTACTGAGTTGATTATATATTGGGAGTCCTAATTTTTCCTAGCTCATGTTTATTTAAAGTTGAAGCCTTTAGAGTAGTTGGTATTTTAGTATTATAGAAGAGGAGGACTGATGGATTAAGGCCTCTCCGAGGGCGACTTGCTGTTTTTTCATTTGTAGCGTGAATAAATCGAGGCCAGAGAGAGAATCGAACTAAGGATCTACCAGTCCAGAGGTGAGCACTCAAATCACTGGGCTACCCTGGTCTCAGTAGACAATGTGGGTATATATATATATATATGTGGGTGTGGGTGGGTGTGTATGTGTGTGTGTGTGTGTGTGTGTGGGTTTAGGAGTTGAAGGGGGGGGATTTGAGTATGTATCCAAAGTTGGTGGCCAGTCTACGGTTCAGAAACTTTTTTGGAACAAATTGATATTTTACACAAAAATATGCCTCACAGATGTGGCCTATTGTTTGAGAGCAATTAAGTATGTTGTGAAAGTCACTTTTTTTTTTGCCAAAAACCTGGTTTTAGTTAACATTTTTCTTTTTACATATTTACATTTAGATATCCTACATGGTAAATTAAAAACTACTTTAAAACGACATTTTTCAGACAAAAATAGTAATAAATTCAAGTTTTAAATAATAAACTTTGGCATAAATCTTCAAATCATGAGGAGATGCACTTGGCTATTGAAAGAAAAGGCCTGTTCTCTATTAAGAGGTTATTATATTACAGGAAGTCTACACTTTCGCTTTTCAAAAATCTTACAACCGCTGTAGTTAAACTAATGATATTATATGCATCAGTGGTGTAATATACAAAAATAATCATATGTATTGATAAGTTGATAAATCACTATCTGTACTACCTCCAGGATTGAAAGACTAATAAGCTTCTCCCATTTAGACATTTATATTAAATAAATAACCACGAAGTATGATATTTTGTTTACTTGTAGTAAAGTTGAGTGAAGGCCACTCCAGATTTTTATATCTAAATAATGAAAGATTGGAAAGATTCTTCTGTGTGCATAATAACGAACTTTGTAATGTAGGAGGTATTGCTTGAATATGGATTATTGCGTAATAAAACAGATAAATCCTGAATTTTCGACAAAATTACACAAAAGAAACAATTATATATATTTTTCTATAGTCATATTACTATATTACACATTAAAGGTTTACGACTGCTCCATTTTTTAATAATTACTATTTTTAAACAACAATAAACTGAACAATAACGCAACGGAAAGTATTTTTGTTTTGTTAGCAACAAACGGTCTATATTTGTCAAGAGTGAATCTAAACATTAACGGTAAGTAAATGGTAATTTTTATTTCAATTGCATGGTTTTTTTAAAAACAACACTAGATATAAAAATAACTCTACTATTGCTCTAATTTTTTCAAAAATAAGTAACTCTTTTAAAACAACAGTTCGATGAACTTCTGAATGCTTATATTTTAGTTTACTATAAATATTCAAATAAAATCATGAACAAATTCAATCTAAAACATAGGTAGGTTTTGTTGTTTGGAGGTGACGAAAGTCTTTTCTGACATTTTTCCAGCAATGTCTCGTAGGTGGGTGGGCCAAATGAGTGTACCCAGTGGTTTGTGGCCATACTGCAGACCCATCATTTAATGAATCAAATTCATATTTTACACAAAAATGTAACTTAAAAGTATTTGAAATATTGAATTTTGAGAAAGTTACTTTTTGGTCTCAAATGAGATTTTAGACATTTCTTTTCTCTCTAGCTGATAAACCTATATGTTATATATATGTTCAAACAACATAAATACATTACATGAGCAATCTGTTACAGTGTGCTATTTACTCATATCGAAGAATTTCAAAATACGTTTAAACAACAGCTAAATCAAAGGAAATCTTAATTATAAAGTTTTAAGTTTAAAAAAAATCATTTTTTATGTCTTGCAGTACAGGATATACAAAAAGTCATTACAAACATTTTTTTTAAAGTCAATATAATTGCAATTACTTTGTTTCAGACCAAAGCAAAGCAGATAGTTTGATCAAAATTTTAAGAGTTTTTTGTTCGATTTACTAAAACTTAAGGAAGAGCAATAATATTGTTTTGATTTTAATAAATACTTTCAAATTTGTGGATATTCAAGTAGTCCTAAAAAAAATAGAAATACTTATTTTTAAATTTCCTGTTTTTTAAAAAACGTGATAAAAGTTTCTTGTGTAATTTCAAGTTGGCACTTTAGATGAAAACAAGAGAAGCTGGAGGCCATATGCCTATCTTCAGATTGAGAGCATTAAATGATACATGAATCTCACTCCCCCTTTGACAGTCATTCGCCTCTCTGCTTCTCACTGTAGAATACAGAATCACGCTATAATCTACTAACTTAGACATTATCAAAGTTTAACTTGTTTCTAGATTAATCAACGACTTGCAGGGCCTGTAGGAATTCTACGACTTGCTTTAGGAGAGTCAGATAAAAATTATAATATATTGAGAATTACGGTTGCTATACCGTATAAATTATATACATAGTTTATGGTTCTAATTAATTTAGATTTCGTTTCTAAAATCACTATTTCTATTTTATTAATTTTAGAATGATTTAAACCAAAATTTTTTTTATGGTATCTTATTAGAAGTAATTATTATTTCATAATTAAACTATTATTTCATATAGGCGATAAAATTCTACCTCATGATTTAAAAAAAAAAAAAATGAAAATGTATTCATAAGCATGAATTAAATCAGTAAATATTGTTTTTATTAGTTTAATATATTCGAAAATTGTCATCAGTTTATTCAAGAAAGGAAAAAATATATGATATTAATACCACTGAATATTGAATTTCAGTAAACATAAAAAACAAATAACAATTCGCCACAATAAATTGAGAAAAAATTAATGGTTCAATATAAAGTGTTTTTCGAGATTCAGTGAAGTGGACGGAGGTATTAGTTTTTTGTTTCAGCATTATTTTGGCCAGAGGCTTTATTTGCATGAATTAAGCAAACAAAATATATGTATTTTTTAAGTCTCATTCCATAAATATCCTTCTTTATCTCCTACAACTAATTCAGTATATTTGCTTTATTTATTTTTTTGTTTGTTTTTTTTTTAAATACAGGTTAATTCAAAAACAATGACCCGATATCATTTTGCAATATTAGATATACGAAAAATCAATTGAAAACTTATTTTAGTAACATGACTTCGTTAATAACTTATTAGTGAAATCACTATTTATTTAATTCATAGTTATTTTAACTCATTAGTTGTGCAATCCATAATCGTGTGGTATTTAATCATACTAGGGACAAAACAATAATTGAAAGTCGTCACACAAATGAAGTTATTTGACTTAAAGAAACTAAAACAAAGGTGCAAAAAGTGTTTAATGAAATATATATATTAGTATATTTTGGGAGTAGACCTTCATTTAGACATGTTTTATAAAGAAGTATGCCAATTTTCATTTTCCTTAAAACGAAAATGAAAATTGGCATACTTTTTAATAAAACATATATATATATATATATATATATATATATATTATTAATGGGTTTTCTAATGAGCTCTGTCTGTTTGAAGAAGAAATAAACATAGTATAATACATAAGATCCAAAGCAGGGTAAAATGAATAGCCTAGGGGATAATGCTCATACATCGTATTGAACAAAGCAGAGGAAGTCTTACAAAAGGGCATAAATAAGACAAAATGACCATTATAAATATTTACATTTGCTCTCTCAGTCCATTACACTTGACAAAGAAGCTTAATGAAAATTTAAAGCTCTTAAGTAGAGTTTATTACCATTACTCATCTCGGGATAATCACGCCAGTTTTCCCTTACAGAGAATTGATTAAGACATTAATCAATGAGTGTCTACTGCATGCTACTGAGTTTAAATCAATATTAACAATTAATATCATCTCAACAAATACAGTAATAATAATATACAGAAACATTTTTATATTCAAATAATATATTGTGTAATCTGTTATAGTGTTTTCTTTACACTTGATGGGAAATTTAAAAAAAAATTAAATTTCTACCTAAAAGAGCTTTATCTTAAGACTAAGATCGCGTTTCGAACACTTGCTGGTCTTCTTCAGGTTTATACCTGCACTGTTAAGGGTGTCATGGTAGCAGGGTTCTAGCAAGGACTCCTAGTTCTATTTCTATAGCGTTTTGATAAAAATACTTGGAGTATTACTCAGAACATAATTACGTTATTTTGATTTTTTTTTTTCAAATAATATTGTTGAAAAAATAAAGAAATCCCAACCTAGTATACTTGCCGTCTTTTGTATAATCTTCTATTATGGGTGTAATCATAAGGAAAAAGCTTAGACGGAAATGGGTGCAATATTCTATTGAAACAGCAAGTTTTAGAGGTGATGTGGCAGAAGATCTTTTTTAGATGAGATGGGATTTTCGTGTCTTCATTAGATCCCAGTCGATTGGCGAGTTGCTTAATAGATTCTAACCCGAGAAGTCTTTGAATATTCACAAACTTGGTACACTGCAGTGCTTTAGCCATTGAGTTTCAGTAATAAAAAGGGCAAACTATTATATTATTTGCTGCAAATGCCCTGGTTAGTTATGTATGTCAAAATAAATATAATCTTAGAAAATAGAAAGAACTTATATTTTAAAATTTAGAATTAAACTAATGAATTCCTTATTATTTCATTAGTATAATTCTAAATTGTTTTATTGTTTTAAAAGTTTAAAATATCGAAATTTTTGAAATGTAAGACTTAAATTTCTAACCTGACGATGACTATTGCATGATGACGGAGTGACGAGATGGTCTCCTTTGTGACAGTCAGTCAAGCACCAAATGGCTAGGTTTGTTTAAGTTACTGTGGTGTCCCATGAAGGAACCCACATACAGCGAAAATAGGTCCTTTGTGATTCCAAACAAACAAGATTGATTCTAAATTTTGCCTAATTCAACTGTATTTAGAGTAGGGATCTTTAACGAGTGGCTGATACTGTACAGGCTCGGAGCCGACGATATATCGTTCTCTCCAAGTAACAACTTTCTGATATTTATTCATCTCCCATGTAAATGAATCGACGGCCTGAGTGGGTATCGAACCCGCAAACCTATCATTTCAGAGGTGATCCCGTTGCCGCTAAGCTAACCTCGTCTTTTTACTGATGCTGTGCAAGTGCTTCCATACATAGCCATTTGCCTGTAGGAAGGCTGAAGAAGCGTGAAGTTGCTCTAATCTCTGAGCTTAACTGACGATATCCACTGAATGCATGAGATCAATAAAAAGCTCAAAAACATTCAATGCTATTCATGTATTAGTCATAGAATAGCTTCATATTCCACTACAATGCAAAGTCAAACAGAAAAATACTTATTTCGTAAATAAAATAAATTAAAAACTGATTATTAAAGTATTAAGGTTTACCCTTCAGCTCCATATTTGTATTTGGTTATGAGCTCCACCTCGAGTGATTCCTAGTTCTTTGTTTGATGGCCACTCTAGTGTAACAGAATAATGACATATCATACATAAAATTTCTTTTACTTGCAGGCCTACTCCCTTTAAATCTCCTCCGACTTTCATCTCTTTATACTCCCTGTAAACACTAGAATTTAGGCAAACCTTTTCCCCACTTCTTTTGAATATTTCATACGCTTTCTTATCACAAGGAAATATATATTCAGGGTTTTTTTTATACGTGGATTTTTTCTCATTTCTCAAACATTTCTCTAATGCAGCCATGTATAACATGCAATCATCGAAGCATTACATGACAATACTATTGCATTTTAATAAAAATCTGTAATGTTAAAGTAACAGTTTATTTATATTTAATATATAATTTACTACAATTTACTAAATACAAATTATTTCTGTACATATTTGTGTATGTACTTAATTCATTGATTTTTTTTTGTCACAACTGTTCTGTTTAGTAAATAATTTTGAGTACAAACTTTATGTTTATTTCTCAAGTCTACAGCTTGAGCTTTGAGGATTTGTTATAAAACTGATAATAAACGTGTATATATAAAGATATCACAATCACACGTGAAATGACAATCAGTGATCAAACCACAATATAAAATTGGGAAAGAAGACTAAGATCTTTCAACCGTAACAAGTGGTCTTTGTCAGAGTCAATAACCCAACCAGTAGTAGAATATTTAGTGGTTTGTGCCTGTCTTTCGGTTCTTATTGTCTGAGGTGAATCTATTCTCCAGGTAGCGTTTTAGAATGTTGTCGAAATATTTGTTTGCTAATTTGTTCGCTAATCAACAATGGTTACTCAAAAAAATATTTCGACAACATTTTAAAACGCTACCTGGAGAATAGAGAATAAACTAAATAAAATAGATTCTCAGAAATAACCCAGATAAATTTTCAAACAAACGTTCTTGTTACTACATCCACAGTATACAATATATTACCAACCGTCGACATGTTAAATGAATCCATGTCTTGATGATGGCTGAGGATAGTAGACACATTGACTCATTTAACATGCCGACGATTGGAAGTATACATTATACTGTGGATGTAGTAACAAGGAAAGTTATTTAGAAAACTTGTGAAACTTATAAAGAAGCAAGTTTCAGCCAAATATGGTCTTATTTATAACAATGTTTGTATACAGCAAGGACTGTATACAAAGAGGGAAAATTCATGTTGTTACATAATTAAGATTGTGTCACCATACTGAGCAACACCATGTAACGCGTACGTATGCATGTCTAATACGTATGACTGCTGGGAACATTGAAAATACTACTTGTCAAATACTAATACAAGGATTTGACCTTGAAATAAAATTATACAAACTTATGTATTTGAACAATGAATACAAACTGAATTGAATAAAATAAATTTGAAATATTCATTACCAAAAATGCCAACTACATATTTACTTTACAATTCACAAACTAGAAATAAATGCCTCAGTTTTATCATTTAAACAAGTCGTTCTCGGATTGAATAACTGTCTCCTCAGTCCAGTGTTACCAAGTACAATATAAATATTTAGAAATATATACTTTCGTTACCTGAAATTATTATTCAAATGAAAAGGATGTGAAGTTTAACAATTATCCAACAATCAAATTAAATAGAATACAGTTTTGTTAAATATTTTTAACTCAGCGAGAAATGTAAATTTTATTCGCGACATTAAAATTGATAGTCATAGATAAGGTTCATCAACTGTCAGCTTTAGTACTTATAAACCGATTATTGTTTTACTGATTATCAGTTTTACTACTTTATTGATGACTTGCTCCTTAAGTGATAAGATAAGTTTCTTCTGAATTAGCGAATGATCGGACACTTTGCTCCGTCCATTAGATACGACCGTCGGATTGGCCTCATGTACTGACCAGACGAAGTTATTACTTGGCGACTCTCACATAACCGTTTTGGCCGGGCCACAATCCAATAACTCGTTGGGCCACTGGGCTTTCATTTTGTCTCCTAATATCCACTCAGACTCTCATCGCTTGCAGCTATTTTCTTTTTGACTTCTTTATTTCTTAATATCAGTTGTACTTAGTACTTTTTTTTTAAACCTCTACGTAAACATTTGTCGACTGCGCTATGCTATAATCAATTCTACATTTTCTTTTCACGTGAATTACACTTTTTTTGGATCCTTGATACCTTACAAGAAGAAAGATCGTGTGAAGAGAACTAAAACCTGGGATTCTTTAGGGAAATACGTAAGAAATCGGTCATTAAAGACTGCATTTGCATGAGGTAAGGCTGCAGTGCGTGGCGGAAAGGTGAGAGACATTGATGGGGACCCCTAACTACTATAATCACTTGTGGTCTGGGGGTAGCGTGCTTCTTTTAATAATGTAGCGTGAATGTTTGATCGTAAGCATGACCGTAGGTTATTCATGTCGTAGATGGAAAACCTATGCACACCCTAACTTAGAGCTAACTCAGGCCAACAGGTTTATTATAGTAAACTTGAGTGATTATCTATGAGAGTACCTTTTACAAGTGGTTGATGGAAATATTTTGTAAAATATAGCTGTGAAAAAATTCATAATTCTGGTGAGTAAAACAAGAATAATGAAACAATTTCTGTATATTAAATCTACAGAAGAAGAAAGAGCATTGTAAACAGGTACTCAAGCGACAAGAGTTGAGCTGACATCTCTAAGTGGTAACCCGTGGTAGCAAACTAGTTGTGAACTTCTAACGAAGCCCTCCGGCGATAAATAATGTGCAAGAATAGTCAAAACTTCAAGAGCTCGTATCGGTCACATTGTCACTAGCAAATGTCTACACCTTTTCAACTTATCTGACAGTGACCTGTGTGTAGTCTGCCTTTTAGTAGAGGAAAGCCTGGAACACATTCTTTTCCAGTGCTCCCATTCCATTCGAGAACGTGAAATATTATAGAAGAAGCTGACTGAAGTAGTCACTCTGAAAAAAAATCCTAACGAATAGCACTTTTTAGAAAATTGCTGCTGATTTATACATCGAGTCATCGAAGCGGGAAGGTTCGGAAGCTTGATTTAACAAGCAACAAGTAAGTATCTATGACTTCAATGTAGCATCAAACTGGCAACATGGCATACCCTTAACCAATATGGGTATGACATAACAAAACGAACCACTTTCTGCCCTAGTTCATTACTCCTTTCATTATGCCCCGTATAACTGGGGTGTTAAAAAATTATTATGTCAGAAACATTCAGTGATTTCACTTGCGGGATAATATAAACGAAACAAACTGAGACAAAACTAGTTATAATTGACCTAGCTTTTAGCATATTAGCATCTTTACCTTCTGGTTTGCTTTAATACTAATAGTAGTACATTCTCTATTCCGTATTATCAAAATCATACTTATTACAAAAAGGTAAAATATTATTAAAAATTAATTTCGATTAATTGGCTCATTGTGAACTTGAAACGATGTTCAAATATACATCGTTTTTTAGAATTTTTGGATTAAGGGTCTATTAATGTCAGCCATCAAAACTTGCATGAATAGTCATATTAACTATCTGACGTTATTAACAGTCAGATAGTCACACACTCTCATAGTCAGATAGTCACATAGTCAGAAGTTTCTGCTTTAGCAATGACCTTGAAACCCAGAGTAGTATAACCACCGTAGAAGTGCCTAAACCAGTGGTTCAATTTCAACCAAGTTTAAGAAGCATATACTTAACGTTTGTAGAATTATATATAATGGTACCATGTACCTGAAGAAGGTTTCATAACGTTGATAATTTATGTCCATATATAAAATAAATTACGTTGATGAGTTAAAAGTCAGATCGAATTGAGGACATTGTTTTATTGTATACCTCCAGGAATTTCTTTCAATCTACCCCATACCGGTAAACAAACAAAGGCAATTAGTGAAGCAAATTATGTTTTCCGAAAACAGCCCTCATCAGTATTCCAACATGTGTGCTCAATATAAACGGTCCACCGGCCTGGCTTATCAGTTTCAGAACTTAATATAGGAATTTGAATTTTAAATTTTTTTGAATATTTTTAGACAATGCCATTCCTGTTTGCTGTTATATTACTAAAGAAGCTGCTTTCAATCACGAAAATGTTTCATTATTTTAATAAGGTAAGGTGAACCTTCTGTTTGGTTTTATTAAAATATTCTTACAATGTTAATATTCCATATGTGTTACATTAAACTGATGCTAGGAGCAGCACTATAGGCTGATTTGAATACAACAGTTATGTAGTTATTTTATTGCAATAAGAAAATACCCAGGAAATTATGTATATTAATTAATGTAACTTATAAAAATTGTTCATGTTACTGTAATTAAATTCTGTATTGATGTAGCCCTGAAGATGTTTACAAATATAGACGAGATTTTGGCTTAAATGTTTTGTATTGTTTGAAGCTACACCAAACCTTCATAAAAAAGAAAAATTGTGTTTATTATTATGTTATTAAAGTTTAGTTTAGTATTGCTTGAAGCTATGCTGTTGCTGTTTATTAAAGCTCGCTTGCTAGCCGTTCAGGCCAGGGGTTCTTGACCTTTGTTTGCTTGTGGACCCCCCGAGAGCTAGTTTACTATCCCTGGATCCCCACGCTACAGCTAGCAAATAAAGTGCAGCAATTCATTTATTTCCCCCCTCCTTTCTTTCTAATGAAGGATTACATATCGAAACTTAAAAAATAAAATGTGTAACGGAAGCTGATATGACATTTTAAACATAACCCGTTAACTGCTGCTTGGACCAAGCAGAAGCGAGCACGTTGCCACTGGGCAGTCAAACATCTGTGTTCTGAACAGACAGACATGGTAGAGGACGCCTGTGACTGTAAGTATTCTAGCTAGAATCACATCTTCCAATATGAGAGACTTTATTCACCTACATTGAAAAAAAAAAGTCAATTTTGATCCTTAAAACTTAAGATTATTAAATTTTCCCACTTGAGGTTTATTTAATATGACGTTTTAATTCCATCTCCTTTACACTGATAAAAGTAGATGGAATATTTCATTGCTGAATACACTTCAACAAATCTAAATAGCCGATAGTAAACTCGCTCCGAACTCAAAATCCAATCGCCTACAGGAAAACTCCTTGGAAAATTGACTTTCGCTCTAATTAGCTCTTGACAACCGACTGCAAACTTAAGGCTTTCCTTAACACTACATAATAAGGTTTTTCCATCGAAACACTTTTCTCTCATTCACTTTTCTTTGACAAAAACATATTCTGTTACACAATATTCTTTGTAATAAACTCTTTGATTTAGATTTACTAGAAGTATTATTGTTATAAATTGATTTATAATCGAAGGATCACTTCGATTATATCACAAAAGTCAAAATCATTTATCATTTTATTTCGATAAACTCCAATATTACTCTATCATCATTTGAAATACTCACACTCTGATTAAGGATAATCATGCCTTGCGATTAACTAGTATTTTTTTTGCATTGACATTTTTGGGATATCTGGAGTGGTCTACACTCAACTTTACTATAAGTAAACGCAGAATAATACCTGCTGATAACAAATTGTTTAAATTATTTTAATTTGACTATCATATAGACTTATTACCAAACTCTGTAGTAAAAGCATTGCAATTGATTGCATTCTGTTTAATCGTACATGCACTGATTAATTACAACGAGTTCATTATATACTAAAATGAAATTCATTTAATGGCTTCATTTTGTTATTTATCCGTTGTAACAAACATGGAGTTAGGTTAGTCCCTTAAGGCGACACACATAGGTCGCACATTGCCCTTTGTGATGCCACACAATGAACATTCTACATTGAGAGTCCTACATTTTACCTAACTCCAAGTATTTAGAGTGGGGATGATGTTTAATGTGTACTTGACTTGGTCTACGTCTTAACATACTCTTTGAGGGATTTGGTGAAATTTGTTTCACCTCCCTCGTGAAGGAGTCAAGGGCCAGAGTAAGTATTGAATCCATGATTTACCGGTGCAGAGTAGAGCACGTTGTCACTCTCCTATCCTCACCCCCATCAATATGCCTAAATTTTCCATTACTTATAAATAATGAAGATGGACTACGTGCAAACCAGTATTTCACATACAAGAACTTCTATGTGATTTGCAAAACAAAACGGATTTCTTTAGTAATATTATATTTACTAACTTTCCATGATCAAACCACAATATGAAACGAGAAAACAAGACTAAGACCTTTCAACAGTAACAAGTGGTCTTTGTCAGAGTCAAAAACCCAACCGCTTGTTACGGTTGAAAAATGTTAGTCTTGTTTTCCCATTTCATTTTGTGGTTTCATCATTGATTGTTATTTCACGTGTTTATGTGAAATCTTTTTATTTACTAACTTCTGTGATATAAACAATATGGATGAATTTAATATTAGTTTTTAAAGTTGAAAACATATGTCATCAATTGGGAAAAAAATGTTTTGGATAATGTGGTTTATAATAATGAAATATAATATTTTTTGTTATAATATATATAATGAAAATAATGGATGCGCTATGGTAAAGTGAGTGAGAGGAAACTGAGAAATGAGAAATATACATTCAATATACTGGAGAACGAGTGAATTAGAGTATAAATAAATAATAATGATAAAACTTAGATATAGAATATGAATTATAAAGAAAGATGAAAGTTGTTGAACAACTTAGAGAAAGAGAGAAAATTAGACAAAGGTGATGGAGAAAGAGAGAGAGAATTGGACGAACTGGATTCCCTGCTTATGAATAAATTACGACAATCCTTGCAAACGCCTATCTGTTTCGCATTTCCCCTTTCTGTCAAGGCTGTCCTCAGGGAAATAATCACGTGTCCACCTCCTCACCTTAAATCTTAAACATCTCCACGACCTTTCGTCACATGTCGCTTCTTCACTTGTGTCTCCTGCTAGAAAATTTACTCTCTGCCCAGCAGCATTATTCAATTTACATCAACAGGAAAAACATTATAAATTATTATTATTATTATTATTGGTTTCCGTGTCGGATATTGCCAGGAAATAGGATGTGGTTTTTTAGTGGGTCGGGACCCCCAACCCCACATACCCTAAGCAAGACGTCTTGCTAAGGAGTCTGATGAACAGATTTTTCCACATCCTACGACGAAATAAAAATTATTATTATTATTAATGATAATAATATTAATATTATTAAGATAGGGAAGCACCAAACATCCGAGTGCCTGTATTGTCCAGCGTTAGATGATGTCGAACATACATTTTTTTCTTGTCCCAAATGGAACAGCTAGAGGAGAGACTTGGTACAAAGAATAGGCATATTCTCCCCAGAAACGATCATTGAAAAAATGATCCGGAGTTCTGGGGCATGGAATATGGTAGATGGCCTAGTCAGAACAATATTGACGACGAAAAAGCGATACTTGGAAGAGCTAGAAGGACAATAAAGCAAGTATGCCTCACCTAAGGTAAGCTTCGACCATGCCTGAAGTAATGTGGTAAACAGTTCCAGGCTAGGTCCTAGGTGAAAAAGGGGGTGTTTTAGTTGGTAGTCTGGTTTATACTGGGAGCCCAGCACTATGTGCGTAAATGCATTTCACCTCCTTACCCCAAAAAAAAAAAAAAAAAAAATATTAATATTATTATTATAACATTAGGTCTAGTCTGAGGTAATGTGGGAAACAGTTCCAGGTTAGTATCGTAGAAGAAAAGGTGTTTTAATTGGTAGTTTGGTTTATCTGGGAGCCCAGCACTATGTGCGTAAATGCATTTCCCTTCCTTACTAAAAAAAAAAACAATAACATTATAATAACATGATTATAATATTATAATTATTCATAGCATTTTTAAATTTACATCAGCCAGAAAAACATGATTATTATTATAATATATTAAAACCACGTGATTATAATATTATAAATCAACAGTATAACAATTTCTCATAATAATTAACAATTAAATGAGATCATTTAGATTTTTCACAGTTGAGATGACAAATTATTAAAAGATAATAAATTTCTTATTGCAGGTTTCATTAATAGGCAATGCATTTCCTTCATATGCAATTTCTACAGCCTGTGTTGAATAAATAATCTATTCACTTCCCAGTCTAAAAGATGTATGTTTAAATGCTTTAGATACACACAACCCTCTAAATACATTTAAGCATAATCAAAATATATAAAACAGAACTGCATGATATACAAGAAAGAACCAAAAACAATCATTTTTACCATAGACATTAGTTAGTCTGAAAATTTGATACTTCTAATTTATTTGGAAAATGGATTTGAAATTTTAATACTATTCATTAACCAAAATTCATTTCATATCATTAATTTATTACTAGGAATGAATATATGGGTAATGAGGTTATTTAGTCAATGCAGGAAGTATTGATTAAGGTGTCAAAAACCGTTAAGAAAGTAAAGAAATATAAATTGATAATCACTAGCTAAACATAATATTAAATCATGAGCTATGCATGTAGTTACTCATAATTAGAGAGGAAAATAAACAATAAGTATTCACACAAAAAAAAGGATTTAATTAAACAAGGCGTTTCGAACACTTAGTGTTCGTCGTCAAGATACATCTGCCTCAGTAAGGTGAGTTGTTAAATTAAATAACTTTTCTTTTGTATGGGAAGACTTAGTGTTTCTTTCCTCCTCTAATCATAATAGTACACTGATTTCAACAGTCATTGTCCAACAAATGCCCTACTTACTTTGAAGTTTATCTTTGTTAGTCGATGAGTACGCATAATTGATAACCAGTGTTGTAAACAATATATAATTTACCTATAGTTTATAAAAAATCAAATCAAACCTATAGTTTACTGAAACTTGTTTCGATTTAATGATTATCAATAAATAATTATGTACCCTCTTTAAATAAACTATATTTAATCTTGAGCAACGAGTCTTTTATTTTTTATTGTTTTCAGAATGAAACGTATATGTGAAATGAAAAGAGTTTAATATTTAAGAAAGGAAGGGAGTGAAAACGACTTCTTTTCTTCTTAAATAATTCTCTAACGTTCAACGAACTCAAATTTCACCAAGTTATTATATAATATTTTTGCTCATTCAAACTATGGGTAATAGTTTAAAGTAGTAACTTTAGTTCGTGAAAAATAAGAGCAGTTTTTTTTTTATTTTAAACTAAATTAGAAAATTTTACATTCTCCGCAAAAATTGGAGTTTTGTTTTATTTATTGATCTACCAGGTATTTCAATTTATAAGGGCTTTACTTTACTCCTAAGGAACATTACTTCTAAAGATTGGGTAAATGTATAGTTTAATCTATTAAGTTATATAAGAAATAACTTTTAACTAGCAAATAAAGAACTCGAATTTTTAATAATTGATTTATTCTTTTAAAAATGTGGATCCAGTATTTTTGCCAGTTCACTACTATTGTCAGTTAGTTTGAAAATTGGGAAGACTACATTAAAATATGTATTGTATTTTTTATACTTTGACAATTTTGAAAAACACGAATGAAAAACAGATACTAGGGCTCACATTCAATATTTCGACCTTTTCAATGATCGTCCTCAGGAAAGGAAGTTGATTGGCTAGAAGACGAAAGCCAACTGGGCAGCTTCCTTTTCTGAGGACGATAGCTAAAAGGGTTGAAATATTGAATGTCAGTTCTTAGTATCTGTTTTCCATTGGTGTTTATCAAAGGTTTTCGAGTCTATTGTCCGATCGGGTGTGATTTCATTTGAATTTGTATTTTAGTAATATATAATATATAAGTAGTATTATTAGAATTATATTCCTGTATAACTATAATTACTAATTCACGAAAGGGGTTCTTGAGGATTTTGGTTATAAACATACAACTCCTGATTATAAGCCTTATTTTATGACCAAAATCCTCAAGAACCCCTTTGGTGAATTTGAAATATCATTAGTGGTCGAGAAGCTATATCAATATAATTACTAATATAATTTTCAATATTATTATTTATTTTCTTTTCTAAATAAGCATTTTGGTTATTTTGGCAGGGGTAATAGCACTGTTGCAGGTATTATTCACTGGTAAATATTATTCACATATAGAAATGTGAATTAGAAGATAATAGTTCATATAGCTCTAACGTTTAAAAACAATTATCTATGAAAAATAGACGTAGACACATAAATAGACATAAAGTATTAAAATAAATCTCTTACTTACATCAACAACTAAAACTGTAATCCAAGTCAACTATAAGTGAGCGGATTCCCTCCATAAGTGAGAGGGAGGGAGGGAGAGAGGGAGGGAAGAGACGGGAGGGAGAGAGGAGAAGGGAGAGAGGAAAGGGAGAGAAGGAGTAAGAGAGAAATGGGGAGGGGTGTAAAGGGGGTGGAGAGGGGGGGTGTGAGAGGGAGAGAGAAGGAAGAGAGGGAGGGAGGGAGAGAGGTAGGGAGAGAGGGAGAGAGAGAGGGAGGGAGAGAGAAGGAGGGAGAGAGGGAGGGAGAGAGAAAGGGGGAGTGGCGAAAGGGAGGTGGAGAGAGAGGGGAGGAAGAGAGGGTGGGAGGGAGAGAGGGAGGGAGAGAGGAAGGAAGAGAAGGAGGAGAAGAGAAAGGAGGAGGGGCGAAAGGGAGTGGAGAGAGGGTGAGAGGGAGAGAGAGAAGAAGAGAAGGAGGGAGAGAGAAATGGGGAGGGGCGAAAGTGAGTGGAGAGAGGGGGGAGGGTGATAGGGAGAGGGGAGGAAGAGAGGAGGGAGAGGAGAGAGAAGGGAGGAGGGAGGAGAGAGGGAGGAGGGAGAAGGAGAGAGAAGGGAAGGGAGGGAGAGAGGGAGGAAGAGAGGAGGAAGAGAAGGGGGGGGAAAGGAGGGAGGAGAGAGGGGGAGAAGGGAGGGAGGAAGAGAGGGAGGGAGAGAGAGAGGAGGAGGGTGAGAGAGGAGAGGAAGGTATAAGAATATGAACATGTTTAGTAATTAGGAAGTAGTGAAGAGCATGTAGCATAATACGATTGCAGACCTGAAATTATGTGTAATAATTTTTGATTTTGATTGAGAGGGATGAGAGAATCTAAGAAGATTGGAGTCCCCGAGAAGAGAGGAGAGGAGAGGGAGGGAGGGGAGGGTGAGAGAGAAAGGGAGAGAGAGAGGTATAAGAATATGAACATTTGTTTAGTAATTAGAAGTATGAAGAGCATTACATAATACCGTCATTGCAACCCTCTAAATTCACTGCTGTTAATAATTTTTTTTATTTTTCATTGAAGGTGATTGTAGCATACATCCTAACAACTATTGTACTTCCCCCCTTCTGTACTATAATACCCCAGTTAGCTTCAGCGCCTCCAACAAGCTCAGCACTTTTCCTGGGTCCAATGTTAATAAAGGAGTAAATAATTACTAAAGAATAATTAAGGAAATGAAAGTTCCGTGGCGACTCATACAACAGTTTGCTTTAATTGCGCAGTATGGTATGTGTGACTGAAACTGCACAACACTATATGCATATTAATGACGAGATTTTATATTAGTTAAAATATTCAGAAATTATTATTTTATTTACTTTTAGTAGTTCCATTAATAATAATTGTGAATCTATAATGCATTAATTGAGTTAAAATTTTCATTATTACCATTTGTAAAGTGTTAGTTTTTAACCTTGTAAACATTGACCTTCAAACAGATACAGTAACACTTTAGTGTGTATAATATAAAGTTTTTTGCTTTTTTTTGATAATGCGAAAAAAATACATTAACGACTTATAGGAATCTAAAAGATACAGCAAGTTTTTTCCCCTCCATCCAAGTGGTCCTTGTCAGGAAAAAAGTTTTAACAAAATGAAAATGGAAAAGGTAAGAATATGGGAAACTGGATTTTAAAAGTTAACGAACTGAGGAAAACCGCATAGATAGGGAAACGAAAAAGAAAAAAAAACATGAGCCGAACAAAAGAAGATGTTATTACTTTTGAACTGAAGCCATATTAAAATCTTTATTGTGGAAGTTTCCTCTCTATTTAAATGCAATATAGAAGTATTTAGTTACGATGTTAAAGGCTGCTTACTACTCATGAGAAACTATCTCAAAATTATCGTAATTTAGATAATGATTTCTAATTTTATTATTCGTAGAATATAATCTTAGACTCATTCCTATTTATCTACAAATATAAATAAATCAGGAATGCTTTAGTAACCAAAATCCCTATTTAACCTCTTTTAATCTCACGGATTGTAATGTCGGCATCAAAGACGCATTATTTTCAAGGGCTACTATATATTTTCTTTTTCTTTTAGTAAAAACTATCCAGATTATTTTAATTAAAGTAGCTGTAATTCTGCTATTTCAGTTGAAATATGTTACATATATTATGAGATACCCGCAGAAATTGTTCGTCAGAGGTAAAAGTTTTTGATTATAAAAAAAAGAATTGTTTTTCAATGGTGATTAGCAAACTTTTAGCAATTTTTGTTTACACACATAGAATTACTAAACAATAGGGAGCTAATTTTTGCCTGTATGTTTGTCTTTGCACTAAATAACTGATATCTAATATTAATTTTACTAGTCCCATGGTTTTTGTAAATTTTCGTTATCAATACTAGACTAAAAGAATTACTACAAATATTTTGATGATTAAACGATGAAGCTGTTAGCATTTGTAAGAGATTAATTTAACTTACTCTCTGTGAATACGCTACTAATGAACTTCTGCTTTTCATTATGTTTTAAGGAATCAACTTTTTGACAATTATATCTTGACACGAACACAAAACTATTTAGTTGTTGAATAACTTTGTATTTAAAAATTTTATTAAATAAAATATTTGTTTTTGAATTAAATAAAATAATCTAGAGCAGTCTGATCTCAACTTTAATTTATTATTATTATTATTATCGAAGAATCAATTTAAATAATGTATTTTTATAATGTTGGCAATAGCGTGTTTCTCATTCATGCTAGCAATGTGATTAGCGTGATTGTTGAAAACATGTTGGAGCCGTGTAGGCACGTTGAGGGCGGCGGAGCAATGTTTGCCCTGATGATGAGAGTGTTACATCATAAGACTGCTGAGTGGGTTAACACCTATTCAAACTGTTGCCAACTTGAATTAGTCGTGATGTAAGCCAGCACACAAATCAAGCAAACTGTAATCAACTAACGACTCCTTGCTTGTTCAGCTTCCCGACAAATAATCAACTCTTTAAACGGCATATTATTAGTATTGCCAGTACTTCAGAGGGTTTTTAGTGTAACATTAACTAGCTGGACTCGTATAAATGTCACGATCTGCTTTAGGGTACTACGGAAAAAAATACAATTAGGTTTCTTTATATAAATACAATATTTTACAAATATTATAAAGAAATAAAACTTATAATGTATAGAGAATTTATCATAAATACAACAAGTTATGAGGAAATACAATTATGGAGGATAGAGAATTACGGTTGCTTTATGTTTGAATATAATATATCGTAAAAATCTAAAGCAACTTTTTTAGAAAGAAGGAAATTGTTTGAATTAAACTTGAATCTATGGCTTATTAGTAATCACTAGGTAGTATTATTATATAAAGAACCATTATAAACCAACTTATCTTGTTAATTTTCCTGTACTTTTAATTTAAAAATTCAATATACTTTCTGTTCATTCAGCATAAGTCTGTTGAAATTGAAACTTGTTTTGTAGAGGGCTGAGGAACTTGACAAAATCGGCCTACAAATGATGATTCCTCCAGGTAGTATCGTATCTCTCTTTGATTCTACAGTGGGAGTCCTAAATTTTGCCTAAACTCAAGTGTATTTAGAGTAGCAATCCTTAACGAGTACCTGACATCGTATAGGCTCGGGACCGACGGCTTAACGTTCTCTCTGAGGGACAACTAGCTCAAATTTATTCACCTCCCAACTGAATAAATCGGGGACAAGGCGGGTATCGAACCCCGGACCTACCAGTTCAGAGGTGAGTACAACAGTCACTCAGCTAACTTCTCCCCTCTGAATATGAAACTTAATATTTTTTATATTCATCACTAACAACAAAATATAATAAGCTAATCAATAAATGTAAAAATACGTAACATGATAAAAATATGAGAGAACCAAAGTTTATATAAATTCCAATATTCAAGAGAAGAATATTGAAGTTAATCAACACATAAGCAGACCCCTTCACTGCAACCTTGTGCTAAAAGAAGAAATATTATATTTACCGTACCACTGAATATATTTAATATTCAAATATATAGTTACAAATGCCAGGCTTAGCGGTTATTAACAATTATAATTGTTAATAACCATAAGCAGATTACAAGTAGACTCTTGTTAAAACAAGGTGAAATATTTTCGGAATGCTGTAGATGTTAATAAAGGAAAAGTTAATTCCAGCTTTTCAACTATTTTAAGAGAATTAAGTTTCATATTTGGTTGTATTAATTAATTTAAGCTTTTTCATTATCGCTTTAGTAAATGTATTAAGAAATAATTTAACAATGGTGTCTTAAGAATGTTAAATATGAAGGTTGAAGTAGAGTCAAGAAGTTTCTTGAAAATTTAAATTCTAGGAGGATAATAAAGTGGTAACCTAAAAACAATCAACTTTTTTTGTTGAAAGTAATTGTTTTAATATTTTTTTTAAGTTTATATTGTAAGATTATATAACTGTGCTATTGTATATCTTCAAGAAGAATAGGTTACCAGGGATTATTCTACAATAGATTAATAAATAGAAATAATAAAAATTTAACACAAATGGAAACAATATTGGTATATAAAACAATTAAATTGAACATAAAACAACTTTCTAATAAAGATGTAACAATCTTATGACTGATGCAAAACTGATTCCAATGAATAAGTTTTCTAGCATCGTCTCATGCTAAGCATTTATCTCCCAAATTGAAATAAAATTATCAATCACTATGAAAATATTGAAAATAAAAAAAATTGATAATATCTCCTTTAAAAATATGGACAAGAAGATTGAAAGCGCCAGCACAATAGCTAATAATGGAGAAAAAGCGAACAGCATTCTAATGATTCCTATACAAGAAGACATGAAGAAATGCAACAATTTAATGATCAAAATAATTTTTTTTTTAAGAGTGCAGAGGTACTGACAAAGTCAATTCTCCGATGCTGATTCCTCGAGGTAATATTATATCTTGCGTTCATTCTTCACTGGGAGTCAGAAATTTAAGCACTAATACAAGTTTATTTACAGTAGGGATCGTTAACAAGTACCTGACATCGTATTGGCTCAGGACTGACGGTTTAACGAACCTCAGTACGAAAAATAAACTAACTACTTGTTAGAGTACATTTGACATCTTATAATGATGGATGATTGTTTAAAACTAGTTGCACTTCTCAGTTAAGTGTCTAACCATTAAATCACACTTAATATGACGGTTTTCCTTTGAAGTTTGTTGATTTGATAGAATAAGTTAAAAATATCACTCAGATGCTTTGAAAATAGTTTAAAGTAGATATGCAATAAGATGGAACAGATTTCTAAGATCATTAAAAAATCTAAGATTCCAACCTATAATCTTAGTATTGAAAGTAAACTAGTTACGTGTTAGCCCACACCTGACTCCTTGTAATGATAAGGGGGTTGTGGCTATGATACCCCCTGAGTCTCGTCAGTCCAATTCTTGAAGTTGGCTGGACTCCTGTTCTGAAGTAGGTTGCGTGAGTTGGTTGCGTTGTATAAAACGCATCGATTCGAGGTCCTGATTGTCCTAGATTGATTAATCTCTTATTTTACATTAAGAGATTTAAGGTGAAAAAAAACCCCCCTGGAAGTTGATTTTTAATTAGTGAAAAAGGAACGGGAGTGGAAGATGGGCTATCTTTGAAATTGATTAGGGGGGCCAGGGTAAAGGGTGTTTTAGAAGCAAAGAACGACTGTTATCTCTTCGGTTGACATCGTCTTTCGGTTATCCTTAATCGATGGGTGCACCAGTTTACTTCATCAGGTGTTTGAGGTGATAACGATAACACGAGATGCGTGACGCGTCATGTTATCAGATAACTTTTACAAACGACCTGTCAACATATCCTTATTCAAGCTATCTCTCCCGCAACAACCCGACCCTCCATTTAACGGCTGCTACATTCTTAGGAAATCCCAAGAGCAACCTATACTACTAACAGCAATAAAAATCTTAAGATTATAAAGCTATTAAACGCAAAGATAATTTCTTGTACAAAAATTAAACCTAATATTCCTTAATAAATTGCAATGTACATTAATTTTTATAATGATTAATGCTATTTAGTTAATAATTAATTAATATTGCATACTTTTAGACTAAACCATAAAGCAAAGCCAACTGAATGGCAAGAACGTAGAACTACACATAAATGTCAGATACGTAAACAGTAAACCAAAAATTTCTTTCATAACCATAGCAAAAACTAAGTAAAGGAATTTAAAAAATTCAGGCTCTAAGATTCAGCTGGTTGTTCGATTTTACGAATTATTTAAATGTATTCAAAATTTGTTCTGGGAAGGTATTTTGCACATGTTTATGTTCTCTTAACTTTGTTGTTGACTATAAGAGGTGTTTGTGACTCTAAAGACATAAACTAAAGAAAGTAATGAACTTGAAGGTGGGAGAGTTCAGCGGTCCTAGGGGAGTAACAGTATCTACTCGTAAGGTTAGCCGCAATATAAAATGACGTAAAATAACAAACAATTAACAAACCAGAATTATGAAATGGGAAAAAAAGACTAAGATCTTTATATATCTGATATAAAGCAAAACAAAAATGGAGTACATAAAGTTGAAATGGAAGTTTTGCTTGGTGATACTTTACAGACTCTATACTATGACTCATCTCCAAGAAATGACATGCATCTGGGTTTGCATGACAAATCGAAAACCATGACAAAGTGTTCCCGAGAGGTCACCCTTCAGTCTTCATTACGAATGGAAGCACGCTAACACTCGACCAGGTCACCCCCTTCCCTCCCGAAAAACATTATAGAAATAAAAAAACTTGATATTACATAAATTAAGTTTGGTTGCAATGGGAGTCTTACAAGAGAACACACATAGACCAAACACTCAATTACATTTAGAATTATGATCTTTAAAGGGTACCGACTTCTTAACGTTCTCTCCCAGGGACGACGTACTCAAATTTTTTCACTTCCTGCATTATAGCAGATACGTGGATGACTATTTCCTAATCATAAATAACCCTAACTAAGAGAATATAATAAAAATAAAAAATTATCTCAATTCGATAAATAATAAAATTAAATTCACTCACGAAATAGAATCAAACAATAAAATAAATTTTTTAGACCTAACTATTGAAAAAACCGAAAATAAACTTAAATTTAAAATATATAGAAAACCATATCGCAACCGGTATAACCAATTCTTCAATTCATCCAAAGCAACAACAAATTTCTGCCTTTTGGTATATGATAGATCCATTAATAAGAATTCCGATGAATCAAAACAACTATAATAAGGAATTAAGTTGATTAAAAAAATAGCAACGAATAACGGTTATAATGCAAGCTTAATAGAAAAAATATTACAAAATAGAAAGAATAAAATTAATAACAAATACGAAAGCCCTAGCAATAACAAATACGCGTCTATAACATACCTAGGTAATATAAGTCAAAAAATAGCGAACTTAATAAAACAATACAACATAAATGTAGGATTTAAAACTAATAATTCCATAATCAAATATTAACTTGCTCAACCGAAAATGTAATTAATAAATATGAAAAAAGCGGGGTATATAAATTAAAATGTAATGATTGTAACCAAATATATATTGGACAGACCGGAAGACCCTAAAAATAAGATTTAAAGAACATCTTAAGGACTATTTAAATAATACAAATAAATCAAATTTTGCAAACCACCTGACTGAACACGGACATACACCTGACAGCTTAGAAAACACAATGGACTTACTACAGACAGGACAGAAAGGACAGAGACTCAACATAACTGAACAGATAGAAGTATATAAACATAAAAATGCGGGTAAATTAATAAATGAACAAATAAATTACAAATCCGATATTTTGTGTAAATCACTAATAAAAATAAAAAGACGACTGGACAGACAGGATGACGAAGTTAAAAAATATAAAAACCCCAAACTAGATAATAGCTAAAAACTAAAAATCAAAATAACTAAATAAAATCAAAATAATAATATCAGGATAGCAGTGGACTTGACAGATAACCAACTCCCCTATATAACAGCTCAGTAGGTTTGTTGCGATCGAAGATGGACAACGTCCGAAAGCGCCCCAACGACTCCATGATCATCTTACGAGGTATGATGGTTTTACCTATTTCTAATATAAATCATACTAACCTCAGTGGTATTAACAATTTGCATGTATTGAATAGATCGATGATTAGAATGGGCATTGAAACCTGAATCTACCTGTCCAGAGACGAGCACATCGCCACTGGGATAACCTTGCTTCTCATTAAATCAGTTTTTCTTTTATATGGTAAATGAATCTCTATATATATATATATATTTCGTTGAAGAGCTGACCGTATTTCGCTGATGTCATTTTCTTCGCTAGTTTTTCAAGGTTTCTGAATACCTTTTTCTTTCCTTCATCCAAACGTTGGAGAATGTTAATTAAGTTGGAACCGACATGTTTCGACTTAATTAACATTCTCCAACGTTTGGATGAAGGAAAGAAGAAGGTATTCAGAAACCTTGAAAAACTAGCGAAGAAAATGACATCAGCGAAATACGGTCAGCTCTTCAACGAAATATGCTTAAAAGAAGGACTGCTTCCAAATTTTACAAATATATATTTATATATATATATATATAAACTCGTGAGTTTGTTTGTTTGTTCACCCATTTTCCGCAGAGATAGAGATCTGAAATTAAATATATATTATTTATTACCTGAATACTGTTAAATAAAAAAAAATTACCACTATATTCCCAAAATTGGAGCCAGGGTAGTAAGTATCTTGCGTGCTCGCCGATGACAGTAGCACGAATATATTAAAATCAATGTAACAAAAAAAATTTTGAATTTAAAATTTGAATATTTAAACAATGGTTATAAAATAAAATAAATTTGATGATTTTTATTTTGCTAAATATACTTGCTATGCATATATCTTGAATCATGCTAAGAATACTATATCAAAAGCTTGGCCCATATAGGAATCTGTTTCCATGCCTTAATAACAAAAATCAACAATTAAAATTATCCCTGTCAATCATGTTCAGTGAATTAATTTCAATACCTATTGTTATAATTTCTGAGTGACACAAAGAGTCACGGGTAGTCTAGTGTTCATATAAACTTATCTTATTTAGCGTTGATACCTATTTTTAGTTTAAAACAAGAAACCGTTAAAAAGATTGTGTTTCACATTATTTGGCGAATGATCTTGCAATAACAAAAAACTTGGCTGCATTTCTCATTAACTTTTTCTTTAAAAAGTAAACAATCTTTTCTGTTACAGCTTTACAATTAATAGCTACTGATTGTCTTTAGAGTCAATAATAAAGAAAAATATGATAATAATGACCATATTCTAAATGAAGTCTTCTCCAGATAACACTGAATACCATAAACAAAGTAATTATTCTTTATTTATGCCTTTCCTTGAAATAACTCTTTTTTTTCATTTTATCAACCAATGAAACTTTTCCTCATAAATAATAGGGATACTCATCCAATATTAAACACTTGAGTTTGAATTTAGTTTCCCAACTCTCTCAATTCACAACTGTCTTGAAATTTTTTTATTATAGATCGTCATAAAATTGTGCTAACAAAAAGTTGCCTTCCTGTACAAATGTAACTTTTCTT
Source organism: Hermatobates lingyangjiaoensis (assembly GCA_026182355.1). NCBI lineage: Eukaryota > Metazoa > Arthropoda > Insecta > Hemiptera > Hermatobatidae > Hermatobates > Hermatobates lingyangjiaoensis. The sequence goes on along the minus strand of JAPFBL010000190.1, from coordinate 403,024 downwards.
TTATGCAACTACTAAAATAGTAAAATCATTACTGATTATAATAATTATTGTACTTAGAAACCTCAAAGAAAGATGGTTTGCAATATATGATCATTAATTTTAATTTTTCTTTCAGATTGTGGACTTGCTGGGAAGCTACACTTTTGAGCCTATTGCTGATAGCTTCTAAGGGAATATTGCGTTTCCCTAATGATTCTGCGTAGGAGGTCCTAAATTTTGCCTAACTCAAGTGCATTTAGAGCGAAAAATCATTAGGAAACACCTGACCTTCTACAGGCTAGGTTTTGATGGATAGAGCGAATTAGCCCGCGAAGAGGAGCCAGATAAAAGCGAAATGCTTGAGTCATTGCGGCCACGACCAAAAAGACAGACTCAGCTGATAGTACAGGAAACACTGCCTGTTAGCGCGCTGGGTATCACCTTGCCCAATGTCCCAGTCAGGTATGCCTACGAACTAGTCAGTCTTGCCTTCTAGACATCAAAAAAGAAAAAAAAATACCCTAGAATAATATCATTCCTTTGTTTTGACTTACCATTATAGTTTCCTTTTTAGTTGCAGTGTTGCCAACATTAGGATAAAATAATTCATTTTATTTAAAAAAAAAAATTGAAATGATAATGCATCATTTCCATATGCCTTTCCAAAGGCACAATTATTAGTTATCCTTTTTAGTTACAGTGTTGTCAACAAAAATACACTAGAATAATATAGTTCCTTTGTTTCGCCTTTCAAAGGCGTAGCATTATAACTATCCTTTCTAGTTACTGTGTTGCCAACAAAAATAATGGACGACGTGCTCAAACTTTTGTATAACCCGTGTGAAAAAATTCAAAGCTCTGGGTTAGAATTGAAACCGGCTCTACAGTTCTAGAGGCTATCATGCTTGTCACTCGGATAATCTGGTTCTTCAAAACCATTTCTTAACTCGAGTATTAATTTATCTAACTCAGTTTAAAAAAACTCATTCCAACTGAAATTAGATTTGTAAAAAGAAATACTATATGTACCTTCAAAATATGAATTAAAAATTAAAATATTTAAAAAAATTATCTTTTTAATTATTACTTAAGCTAGATGCTATTAACATGATACGAATAATCTATACTGTGTTTGAAAGAGGTGGGGACACCGCATTCAATGTGAATGTAATGGAATCGCTTCGAAGAGAAAAAACATTTTTTGGAAACATACTTATGACGAATAAAAGTGCAATATCATTCTTTAAAGACAATTTTAAAGAATAATGAAAAAAATAAAATCTAAAGCTGATTAAAAAGGATAACTGATAACTACGTAAAGCTCCATAGTGCAGATATGCTAGGATTGCATATGACTCCAATGAGTCTCGGGCCCCCAGTCTAATGCAAATAAAACTACTGCTTTGTCCAAAATAAGACTTTTTCCGTGCTAGGGCTTATTCTCAGGGAGGGCTTCAAGTATATTTAGTAGATTTACATATTTTTGTATAATATTTATTTTTTTTTTACAGAAATTTAAATTTATCCGATTACAGTCATGCCATCTTCTAGAACAACGTCATAAATTATCAAAATTTTAAATTCCGTTTTCATGTTCTTTCAAATCTATTTCCTGTAGAGAAACATTGTTCTGAATTTCTCATGTCTTGCAATATAGCTGTGGTTAAATTAATAGCATCTTGATTAAGTAGCTTCCTTGAAACGAACTTTAGAGGTAAACAAGGAATTTCTTGGAATATTACGACAGCTAGAGATACCTACTTCATTCAACAGCATTTTTTTTAACGAATTATATTTTTCACATTATCTTAACTAGGGCCTATTTTCAGGGGAGGGCTTATAGTTTAAAACGTCCCGAAAATCACGCTAGGACTTATTTTCAGGGGATGTCTTCTTTTCGGGAAAAGACGGTAGCAGGTCTAATTGTTCTAGATTAACAATTTATAATTTGCTATAGATTGGGTTAGAAATTTTTAAAACTCTACTAATCTGTACTTGAATAAACAGCAGGAATAAAGTACACTGATGCCATACCATTACTTAAAATAATTGCAATCAATAACTTTGCTAATAATGAATGTTTTTCAATGTGGATTATTTGTTATTAATATTATATATTATTGTTATATATTTATCCATGCGCCTGTTTTTATATTCTAAATTGAGATTTAATTAAATAAATTAAAGATGTATGACCAGTAAGAAAGTAAGGTACTAAATAAATAATAAGATAAGGTAAAGAAAATCAAAGAAGAAAATTGGGCAAAGGGCTGGTATTTATCCAAGAAGCAGATTCAAAAGGCCAACCTACGGTCGGTAAGAATTAAAAATGCACTACTTTTGCAACTCTGCAATGAACGAATAAAAAAAGAGAGGTCTCTTCAATTTTAATTGGGATGAGTTGAGTTGGGGAAGGTAATTGAATTTGTAATTTGGGTGGTGTGAGAGGGTGGGTGGGGGGTGTTTTTTAAGAGCTCTTGTTAGGGGTGCTGCCATTTGTTGAATTAATTAGACAAGAGAGTTAAGGTGGTGTGACGGTAAGGTGTAATAGCCGCTTCATACTCTCTCCGAGATCATTATTCATTAAAAGTACACTCAACTGCCTCTATTCTAAGCTTTCAATTTTAAATTCAATAGCAATCTATATAAATTTAATGAAGTATTTGTATTCATGTGTATTAACAGAAACTACCAATCTAGAAAACAATTACCACCATTGCATTTTATAATAACAAAAGCAAGTCGCACATAAACTTGATTTTAATATAGTTTTTTTCTAATCGTAATAACATAGGCAATATGTTAATAAAAACACTTTCCCAGGGAACAAGTTGCAGCGGTATTTATAAAATTCCGTGTAAAAGTTTCCATAAAGTTTATATTGATCAAACTGGTAAATCATTAAAAACACGTGTCAAACAACACCAATACAACGTAAGTAGACAGGAAAAAAGTAACGCCTTATTCTTGCATATAAAAAATGAAAATCATCGTATTGATTGGACAGGAGCTAAATACTTAAATATTTTGACCTCGTCGGCATCAGTAGGAAAGAAGTAAGAGAATAGATATGCTTGACTGGTAAAGAACAACGAACACGCAGTGCATACGGCTTAGTCATATGCACTATTACCGACTCACAAAAAATAAATCGCTGAAAAAAACTAAAAAAATTCACATTGAGACACACCACTAGCAGTACTGGGATGCTTTGGAGAGGTATGAATAAAAAGACAAACCTTATATATATATATTATGGTCAAACCACAATAAGAAATGGGAAAACAAGACTAAGATCTTTCAACCGTAACAAGCGGTCTTCGCAGAGTCAAAACCCAACAGAGTTTTTGACTCTGAAGACCGCTGTTACGGTAAGAGTCTTGTTTTCCCATTTCTTATTGTGGTTTGATCATTGATTGTTATTTCACGTGCTTATGTGAAATCTTTTTATATATATATATACCGTCCGACTTTGTAAGGTAAACCCTTTCAAGTCTAACACTGGTGCTTCGCCTTATTTTTTTCTTCTCCTTTTCTGAAGATGGTAAGGAAACTAAAATGATCGATAATTGTAGTCACTTCTTTGTATTTTCTAGATGTAAATTTTATTATGTATATATATCGTCTCAACTAAACATATATAAGACGCTATATATATATATATATATATATATATAAATATGAAGCTGGTAAATACGAAATCCAATACTACGAGTTCGAAACGTATTATTTACATAATCAATCTGTATTTCTCATAATATTTTTTGTATAGAGAAATTGTTAATAATATCCATATTTGAATAAATACCACATAGTAATTAAAACACAACTAGTATTTTTTTTTTAATTTTCTATCAAGTGATTTATTAATAGAGAGCACTATTTATATTTTTGTTTATATTCCTTGAAGTCTTGAAATATTAAATATGAATAATCAAATTTCATTTGTTTGTTTTTTAACATATTATAAATGGTTAATTACTAATTTTGATTTTGTTTCGATACTGAAAATGTCATTGAATTGGGCATCTGAACTCTAAGATATCTAAACAACCGTAGCATAGGAAATTTAGAACCCAGTCATTGAAAACCACTCTAAACATTAAAAAAAAAATGCATCTTCAGTTTTAATTAGAATATTTAATTGTTCCTAAACAAGGTAAATCAGTTTTAAATGTTAACAGGCCCAGTTTGGACTATATTCAGTTAAAATTAAAAATACTTTAGTAAACTTTCATTGTTTCATTTTGAAACAAGTGGATTAAAATTGGATGAAACTCTTTATTTGATGTTGCTTGGTTAGAGGGAAGCGGTTCATATTTAAATGAAGTGAAAAAGTGATCGGGATTTGATATCAGTTGGGGGATGCTATGGGATAATGACTGGTTAGGCTTGCTTTACACGGGATTAATACCAGGGGAGACAGCAAGAATACCGAGTGCATAATTAATGCAGCTAAATAATTATGGCTGGTTGGTATTCATGGACCATCGCCCTTCGCAAACCCTAATTCCAACTTGATCCGATTGATTTTGCCCTTCTACCTGTATGTCGGCCTTTTCAGTCGTTTGTCTCCTTAAATAACTCTGTCAAAATATCAAGAAAACCATATCAAAAGAAACAGCCAACTTCAATTTAATGTAACTTACAATCAATCTAAACTGTAAAAAACTCTACTAATGAACTCATCAGCTATGGTGTTTACTATGACTATAGAGGAAAAGAAACTCAAGTCTTCCCACACACAAAGGATTTAATCACACATCACGTTTCGAACACGTAGTATTTCATCATCACGTTACATCAAATACAAATATCATTAGTTGTGCAATCTGTAATTGTGTGGTATTTACTCATTCTGATGTAAAATAGATAAACAAACAAAAGTCTCCACACATATGAAGTTTTATTCAACAACAACAACAACGCGTTTCCAACACTTTGTGTTCATCATCAGGAAGACACCAAGGATATGGTGCTGAAGAGTTGGTCCAGTGAAAACAACCCTACAGCACCACATCCTTCGGTGTCTTCCTGATGATGAACACAAAGTGTTCAAAACGCGTTGTTGTTGTTGAATAAAACTTCATTTGTGTGGGGACTTTTGTTTGTTTAACCATTTTACCTCTGAAACACAAATATTTATAAATATTTTGAAGTTAAAGTGATGTTTATATGTTTATTTATATGTTTATATGTTCCTTAAATTTAACTATTTTTGTGTTTGTATTAAAGATATAACCTGATTATGAACATCAAAACAGTTTCAAGTGTTTGAAACGCGTTGTATAAAATCCTTTGTGTATGGAAGGATTAGTCTTTCTTTTCTACTCAAATTTTAAACTAATTGTATAGTACGGTACTATACAGAACACAAGAGAACACTAGTAGGGAAGAATAAGAACACTAAATGTTCGATACGCGTTGTTTATACGATTAAATTGTTATATATGGAGACCATTTCATTAGCTTTTACCCTATAATGAGTAAATACGTCATAATAACTGATTACACTACGTTATAATTGTATGGTTCTCACACCAGAAGAACTGTTATACGTGTTATGATGGAATGATCACTTTAAAGCTGAAATTGTAACATTCCGAAGAGAGTTACCACGAATAATAAACCAGGACGTCAAGCAAACATGTAAAGTTTAATAGGGAAAAAACTTCATACATAATACAACATATACATTAGAGAGCATACTTTTTTTAACTATTTCAATGAAACACGGTTAAATTGATGTAATTTCACGTTAAATTGAAAGCACGGTTAGCATGCTAGCTAATTATGGCATTAATTACAGTCATTGCTCTAGACTTATCATGGAGAGTAGAAAATCTTGTACGTGATATCCCATAGAGACATAAAGCCATCGGCCTCAAGCCATGCTCATCCCACTCGCGACAAATGAACTTAGTATTAAAAATGACTGCAATTTCAACACATAAAAAGGCATATAAAGGCTGCATAAGAAACTACAATAACAACAAATTATGAATTATCTTAAAAACTGAAAATAAATTCTTCTAAATGATATCGAACCTAGTTTCTTCTATTATTTTAATAATGTAAACAAGATTTCTCACCGTAATATCAACAGTAATAGAGTATTTGTTTTTTCATGTTAATAAATATAATTTAGCATTGATAATATAACATAATATCCTGTGCTATGTTAATGTCAATGTTTAGGCTGCAATATGTTTAGTTATTACTTTTTCTGGTGACTTCTTTATGGGATAAAAAAATCATATCCTTTCTGTAATTACAAGAAAGAAATTTTATTTTATGACCATTCATGACCATGGCATTTTGGTGCTTCGAACGTCATCAGGTGTTGGACTGGAGGAGACTTTGGTGCCAAACCCAAGGTTGGGTAGACATAAAGAATCTCCGGTCGCTGGTAGAGAATTAGTTACGTCTGCTGAGTTGCCTAGGAAACATCAATTGGTTAGTCTTGACAAAAGGGTTTCTACCGAGTTGGCATAGATTCTTCATCGTCTGGAGACTTTAACTAGTAGATAATAAAACTGGTGATCACTCTCGACGAGTGAACTAGGTTCAATAGCTTACTGTTGGTATTTTAGAAGTAGCCTCTAACTACAATGGCTTTGAACTTTCTTTATAAGTCTGTATTGCTTTTATTTTAGAAGTAGTGTCGAAAGATCCACTTCTGTGAAGTGCACCTTGCGCGCTTTGAGACTCCGATACGTCCTGACTATGAAAAGCAATATTGTTGACACAGTGAAGCAGCGAAAGTGTCTTGTTTTGCTGTAGTTTGGTCAAGAGATTGAGGAACATGAAAACAACTCAAAAACTGAAAACCGGTATTCACTTTGAATTGATATCCAAATCACTAGGTAACAGGATATACCCATTCTAAAATTGAAGGAAGGGGGGTCAAAGAACTCAATAAATCAGGATAATCCCTAAACAGTAACTCAAGTAACAGTCTGACCAACTTATCTAATATATACCATTTTTATACAATTGATAAGCAAAAGTAGTATTTACGGTACATTTAAGAAACAAGAAGGCAGTACTTAGAAAGTTAATTTATTTTTAAAAAGTACAGTCTACTTTTATAATCATTCCTACTTGTTCACAAAGCAGTGTCATTTGCTAAAAATAAATTTAGAAAAATTAACAAATAATTTTGTGAAAACGAATTAATAAATCAACATTTGAAATGGTTTTAGAATCTTCAAAGATTGAAAGAAACAAGAGGTACACTTAAGGATTGCTTAAGAGTTAAAAGAAAAAGAATAAAGACCCTTTGAAAGACAAGCATAACTTGAGTGTGTAGTCAAAACTGACTTGAAGAGCTCTCCAGCTGGTCACGAATAGGAGGCCTGACAACCCTTGACCACAGGCATAGCAGAATGGCATACTTCTGCTATGCCATTCGACCTGCCTATGCCTTACTGCTCCCTTTCAAGTCAACTGACTTGAAGAGCTCTTCAGCTGGTCACGAATAGGAGGCCTGACGAGTCTTTTGTCAACCCTTGACCACAGGCATAGTAGAAGTATGCCACATTCGCCCTGCCTATGCCTTACTGCTTCCTTTCAAGTCAACTGACTTGAAGAGCTCTCCAGCTGGTCACGAATAGAAGGCCTGACGAGTCTTTTGTCAACCCTTGACCACAGGCATAGCAGAAGTATGCCACATTCGCCCTGCCTATGCCTTACTGCTTCCTTTCAAGTCAACTGACTTGAAGAGCTCTCCAGCTGGTCACGAATAGGAGGCCTGACGAGTCTTTTGTCAACCCTTGACCACAGGCATAGCAGAAGTATGCCACATTCGCCCTGCCTATGCCTTACTGCTTCCTTTCAAGTCAACTGACTTGAAGAGCTCTCCAGCTGGTCACGAATAGGAGGCCTGACGAGTCTTTTGTCAACCCTTGACCACAGGCATAGCAGAAGTATGCCACATTCGCCCTGCCTATGCCTTACTGCTCCCTTTCAAGTCAACTGACTTGAAGAGCTCTCCAGCTGGTCACGAATAGGAGGCCTGACGAGTCTTTTGTCAACCCTTGACCACAGGCATAGCAGAAGTATGCCACATTCGCCCTGCCTATACCTTACTGCTCCCTTTCAGACTTTAGAGGAAGGGGGGAAAAGAAATATGTTCATTCAGGTAAATTTTATTTAATTAGTCTAATTATGGTTCTCACTATGGTATTCCTATCCCTGCAATAATATTTTAATATTAGCAGCAATACAATTTATTATTTATATTTATTATTTATATATTTATTATTTATACACTTGACCCTCGAATTTCCGTGCTATTAGAGACTGAGACAAGTCCAGAAATTAGTAAGACTGGTACTCCAGCATTGGAGTTAAGACAGTTAATTCACCTCTTCACGTTATACTAACCTCTGTGGAACTAACACGTACCGTAACATACAGGATGTCCCAAAAGCAACTGAGCAATGTTTCTGACTAAAGTGTTCGCTGTTATTAATGAGTTTGCCATTGTAGTGATCTTCATTTTCATCGGGATACAACACCTTTGCATTATGCCAAAGATGATCGACAATGGCTTCATGAAACCTTTACTGGACCTTGGATAGGACACCGTATCGAATCGAATCGAATGGTGTGTCAGATCCCCAGATCTGACACACCTGATTTGTTTTTATGGGTCTTTCTAAAGAATGCAGTTTATGCTAATAAGCCTAGGTTTATTGTACAGCTGAAAAAAATATTCGGCGAAAATAGAACTAAATTTCAAAGGAATCTTGCCCGAAAGTATGTAACATTGCTGTCAAAAGATTTCGTTATTGTATTTTACTTGGAGTTAGACATTTTGAACATTTGCAAACAATAAATACACCTGTTAAACTTGTTGTTTCTGATGATTAATTTTTACTCAAGGTTGCGGTTTGTTCATGCACCTTTCAACCTCATTCATCAGTTTTACTCAATGAAAACTGAAATCCTATTCACAGAGGGCAAGAAAAATAACAGAAGTAAGGAAAAATAATGAAATTTCAATCTGAAGAACTCAATGTAGGAAAGGAAAAAAAGTTAATACAAGGACTAAAAGAACTTCTATTAAAGCTAAATCAACAAAAGTCGCTACTTCTTTAAACAAGTGTTTATAAAGACTTTATTGTTTTATTTACATTTATTAATAGCTTATTTTAGCTATATTGTTTATATAGCTATATATTTATAAACAATATAACCATATATTTCTATGATGATTTTTTTGACCTACTAATTCACAAGTTATAAGATTTTTGAGGGTTTAGGTCTTAGGTCTTTTTTGCTTTATTGTTTGATTTAAACTACTTCTTTCGCCAAATGTTTCGACATATATTTATGTCTAAAAAAGGAATAAATTGTAGTAATTGTGCGAATTTTAAAAACATGTTTTGAGCCCTGAGGAAGATATATGTTGAAACGTTGGCGAAAGAAGTAGTTTAAATCTTAAGACGTAAACCCACAACTACCTTATAACTTATAAATTTACAGCTTATTTATTTATTTTTAAAATTAAAATTAAAAGGTTATTTATTTTTTGCTTTATTGTTTTAAATAGCAAAAAAAAATAGTGTTTTGAAAGAGAGAATTCTACAGGATGAAATAGGAAAAGCAAGAATCAAGCGGTAAGTATTCTGTAGGAATGATTGACGATAAATGTTGAAACCTTTTAGAATATTGCTTTTTAAAAACTCAGATAAATGTAGTTAAATCAAAGTTGATAGCGTGCTAAAGGTAGTTATACGAAACTTGTTAATTGACTATTCGGGGGGGGGGGGGGAGGGGGGGGGTTACTGAGAATCAAAACCATCTCCCGTAATATTGTATGTCACTGTAGGGACAATCAACTCCGTGGATTCTATAACCGTTCTCTAAAAGTAAAAAAAAAAAAAATGAATTTACACTAACAAACCTTACTCAATATAGTAAATAAAACTAAATCACGTTAATAATTGAAATAATTTAACAATAAAAGTCAACAGAGTTTTTGTGATGTTACCAAAGAGTTCTAATATAATATTATATATGAATTAGTGAATAATTCATGCTTTGCTACTTAACAAAATAATAAATTACTACTGAGTAAATTATATTTAAAACATTTGAAATGTTAAAAATAAACTTAATAATAAATGGCTGTATAGCTTTTGCATTGATGTTCATAGACTACTACTCAGTAATTAAAGCTTTATCATTACATTTAATACAAAAATATTTTAGATAGATTGGTTAAAAATATGAAAAAATAGTTATTATATTTGTTTTGTTAATATAAAATATTAATTCTGCATTTTTTAATATGTCAGTGTATAATATTACTTAGTAAGTTTTTCGAAAGATATTTTATGAAAATAATATCGAGGTAATATTTTTACTCTAGACATAGTTTTCAGTCTGTTTCTCATTATTAGCCATAAGGAGAGGAGACTTCTTATGATTAATGACGTAAGCGTTATCCCCTGATCATGCTCGTGCCACAGAATGGTGTTTTTGTTTTCCATCGCCCACGCTCATAAGGTTTACACATTTAGTGATGTTCTAGAGGCGGAAATTGTGGCTCATTTATTATTTGACGCCCATTTTAGTAATGGGCGTGCCAAATTACCTGTTGATTCTACATTAGGAATCCTAAATTTTGGCTAACTCGAATTTATTTAGAGTAGGGGATCTTTAAAGAGTATCTGATATCGTACAGGCTCGAGACCGACGGTTTAACGCCATCTCTCTCGAGAGCCAGGTGGGGATCGAACCACGAACCTACCAACTCAGAGACGAGTACGTTAACCACTAAGCTAATCTTGCTCCCCTGCCACAGAATGATGGTCATCAAAGGTACTTGATGATCACAAACAGTCACTCATATAACAAGTAACCACATCCAGTGTTCCTTAACTTCAGCTTAAACGTAACTAAAAGTAAAGCTTAAACGTTACCAAAAAATATTCTGGTGACCACAAACTTTGGATACATACTCACCCACCCACATCCTTGATCAGGATCGACATGGTTTTGTGAGTTTTGCAGTAAGAACGCGAAACGCCTGGCCTCCAGAAAATAGTAAATTAGTTAAAAACAGTGAAATGTTTAATTACTTTGAAGAGTTTATAAGAAAAATAGGCTTCAATAAACTTTTATGGTAGTGTAATATATAATATAGTAAAATGGATATTGATATATAAATTAGATATAGATAATTATAATGAAATATATTTAGAATTAAAATAAGTATTTCAAATAATTGTAACTGTAACTGTAACACTAATTTAATAGCAATTGTAAATAAATTTATTAATACAATAGCGTGTAATATTTATATGTAGTATGCCGTAAATGAAAAAAAAAACCACCAACACACCGACAGGCATCATCGAAAAGACTTCCTAAAACGGCTTCTGGGACCTCAAAACATATAATTCCGTTAATATCTCGAGATGGACTTTTTTTTCACGACTACTATACTTTACCTATAGTAAAGTAAACAATATAAATAAAACTTTTTTTCCGAACTGGTTTACAATTATTACTTCACAGGTGTTTGATAAATTGAGTTTTAATGATTTTTTTTTTTAAACAAAGCTATTCGATATAAATGCCGCTGTTTAAAAGAAAACTTTCGAGAGATTGAGATTTAAACTTTCAGAAAGTCGGATATGTTGACTAAGAATCCTGACTTTTCAGACTAAAACTGGATGAAAAAAGAAAGAATCCATAAATGAATATTCTAACCGAGATGAACTGACATTGCAGGAATCGTCTGTAAATATAGGGATTCGCTAATGCCCTACTCTTTATATTTGCTATCAGACTATAACATAGGTAAATATTTAAATAATATATCTGTGTAATGATAAGTATTCATTAATTCATAGTTTTTGATTCGGAGTCATTTAACCTCCCTAAATATAAACAATTCTTGAACACAGTTGGTTTTTATTACTTTTATTATTGCATATGAGAAATGTATAGTTACAACAAACCAAATTTTTTTTTATTACCCATCTTTATTAACTCAAAAACCTTTAATTATGAACAGTTTCCTTTGGCGCTTATAAGTGAACCACATTACGGCACACGACGGGTTTGTCACTCACATGGTGTCATTCAAGCAAGTGTTTAGCCACACCAAATATGGCTTAGCCTCGCTCATTACAAAAACAGACATAATCAAAAAGTGGCTGTGACTGTTGATACAAGCTAAATTGTCAATATGTATTTTAACATTTATATAAATATTGAATATACTCTTTCAATAAGATATAAGATGAGAAATGAAGATTAACATTACAGAGAATACCCTCATATAAATGAATCAACATATACTGAACACTGGGAAACGAAAATAGAAAAGTTTACTTTTAAACATTCAGAGGGAATGAAACAAAGAAAGAGGGGAAGAGAAAAAAAGAGAGAGATTCAAGGGGAAAGAGAATTCCGACTCTGCAGAACAAATCAAGGTCTGTGAACAGGGATCTGGAAACAGGGATTTCTATGAAAAAAAAACTTGTTAGAAATTAAACAGCTTTATGAACGACGTTTAAATAATTTAATTCTGTTTTACTGAATCTTAGTGTTTTACGGAAGATAAAATCTGGATGATATACTAAAATCAAGGGTTTCAGAATTCGACTTCAAAGCTTAAACTAAAAATTAACTTAAAACGATATTATTTGATTTTTCTGACATTTTTCAGATAAAATAAGGATATTTTTAAGTTTTAAATGGGAAACTTTGCCTTAAATTTTCAATGTAGAAGGAGGTCAGGTAAACTATGTAAGATATCCGATGGCTATTGGAACAAAAGTCAAGTTCTCCTGTAAGAAATTATTTCGTAACACGAGATCTACAATTTCGATTTTCAAAAATTTTATTACTGTTGTAGTTATAGTAATGATATTATATGCATCAGTGGTGTGATATACAAAAAGAAGGTATATATTGATAAGTGAATCAATCACTATCTCTACTGACTCCAGGATTGAAGACAGATAATCATCTCCCATTTAGACATTTATATTGTAGCTAAATGGAAAATTATATATTTTACACCCAAAAATTATATTATAAACATAATATAATTTTGAGGTAAACTTGAATGCAGGTCACTTCAGATTTGATTTAATCTGTATAAGGGAACAGGTGAATAATTCATTCTCTGCTTAAGAGAAAATCAGGAAAACAAAGGATAAAAACTAATACAATTGGCATATTGTTACATGGATCAGGGGTGAACTGTAAGAGGACAGCGAGATAAAGGGGTGTGAGACGGAGCAGAAGGAGAAAGAAAGAGAGCGCATAGTGTAGAGAGGGAGAAGTGTATGACAGAAGAGGGAGTGAGAAGAAGAGAGGAGATGGGAATCAAAGATGGTGGCTAGTTTACGAGTTCAACATTCAAAGTTTAAAGGACGAAAGCTTAAATCAAGCTTTCAACTAGAAAATTATAACCATGATTTTTTAACAAATCTATTGTATTTCATTAATCAGATAATTATCTTACATTTTTTATATTCATTTCAAAAATTTGTTTATCACCTAACAGAAACGCGTTAAAGACAACCTAATTTAATTAATTAATTAATTAATTAATACGAAATTAATAACTTTCAGACGCCATTTGCAGAATGTGACAAATAATTCATAATAGTAAATCTCCATGTAGTGAGTAATTAAAAAGTAGCATAAAATACAGAGAAGAGACAAACCGGCTCATTGCAATTGCTTGGTATAATGATATAAAACAACTGGACTAAGAAATTTAATTATGCATGCTTAATTTCATTGTAATCAATTTAATTTAAGTATTGCAAAGAAATGACACTAAAAATTTACAAGAACTATGACTTTTTTTGATATTGGTGGATCAAAAAGAAGCAAAATAACTTCCATTTAACTTTAAATACAGATGTTGTGGATAAAATATATATACAATGCACTTGAAAGAACAGATAAAGAAAATGATGAAAAGTCATAGCATAGAATATGATCTGTAAACTATAAAATAAAAGGTTTACCTTATCATGATGGAGAGGTAATCTTGTTGCGTTCTGTCTGGTGAAGCCCAATGTGACTGACGTGTCGATACATGCATCCAACTATAGGGTTCAAAGTTCGCTTTCCATTTATTCTACTGGGAAAACTACCCCCACTATACCTTTACAATTGCGTCTTAATTTATTATGAGCAAATATATGTCTCATAGTATTTCAAGCACAAATCGTATAAAACAATCTGCTGCTGTTTTATTCTAAAGTAAATGATATTTCTGAGGTTTTCTTTCTTGCACTAATTCAAGCTCAGTGCACTAAAGTAAAAAGGTTAATGCAAGAAAGAACTTAGAATATACTACTTTATATTCAAAATTTATATAAATTGATAGCACCATTCACTTAAAATAAATTTCATATTTTTACAGCCATAAGAAATGAAAAATAATGGTTATAATTGAATTTCAAGTTATAAAACCTTTTTTTTGTATTGCTTTCAGAAATTATTTGATCTATAGATAATAATTGAATTGTTTAGATTCAAATGTATTCATTGTATTCAATGTATAGAATGCAACTTTACAATAAGTTTAATTGTATTAAAATATAATAGTCAAGATCAAATTGATTGGAATAATTCTAAGTATTTACACTTTGTAGTCCACTAATTTCATTTTTTTTTATCTGAGTGTATGCGGGCGGAAATGAATTTAAAATGTTTGTGACCACGCTATGTGTTAATTCTTAACACATAATGTTGAGAATTTGGCAAACAAATAGTCATGGTTATGATAACACTATAAAGCATTTGGGCAAAACCAATAATGATAGCGCTACTCTTTGATACAATATGTTATAGTTTTTTACTTCTCTCACAATTACAAAACCAAAAATTTTGGAATAATTTTTCGTTAACATGATAGAAGACTCTTTATTTATTAAATGAGTCACTCTAGATTGCTAGATTGATATGAAAATGCTTTTTGTAATATGCTCTCGACTCGACTAAATTTCCACTAATATATTGATGTATTTATACAGGAACTATATAGCGGATTACAACAATCGAATGCAAGAATAGTTAATGTAAATTTTGGACTTAGCACTGCTAAAACTTTGATTACTGAGGGCTTATGCAGTAGGATGACCGACTGGTACATAACCAGTGTTACGTTAATGAGGAGACAAAATAAATTATTTCAAGTTTTATAATTTCTACCATAGTTTTTAATAGTACATGTGTACTATAGTGCCATTAAGATAATAACAAACTCAGTTACTTGTTAATGAGTTTATTACATTTAATTATAGTAAAGTTGAGTACAGGCCACTCCAGATTTTTTAGGTATAGTTTCATTTTGATCCGTTAAACGGTATGGCTTGTATCACTCTCATAGGCTTTCAGATTGAATTATAAGTCAAAATATGCCATTTTATTGAAAAAAAATTTTGCAGTTTTTTTTATAGTCTGAGGTTATTTTTCGTTCATTGATTTTGGTGCCTTAATGATATCAAATGTCAGTGTTTCAAAACTTTAGAATTAGTAGTTTAGTTTAGAAAAACATTTTGTCTAAAAACAGGTTTTTGGCAAAAAAAAAGTGAACTTCCTATCAACCATAATTCCTCCCAAACAATAGGGATTATCTGCACATTTTAGTGTAAAATATCTATTTGATCCATACAAGATTCTGGAACGTAGCGTGGTAACAAACTTTGGATTTCTACTTACCCACCCGCGCACACACTCAGACATTACCGAAAAAACTTCATAAAACGACTTCTGAGACCTCAAAATATTACTATCTTTTAGTTTTAGTAAAGTAAAAATGTTGCTATATATCTGGTTGAATTTTTGTATGCCTGTTTTGTAGTGGAAGCTGTTGGCATTTTTTATCTACACAAATTGTTTCTAGTCTTTTCCATGTATGGAATTTTAAAAAATATTAAGTCTTCTGACAAAAGAGTTATATTTTAAAAAAGAAACAACCCGTTTCAAACACTGGTGTCCTTTTTCTAGTTTACACTGTACTGATGCTATAACAGCCTCAATAGTGAAATAACTCCGGTGGAATGAACCTCCGCGATAAGATCTCGAGAAATGGCCGCAATGTGTGAAGTGCTACTTTTGCAATAGCAGGAAATTCAGGAATCAGATAGTTCCAAAAACAGACTAGTGATTCATCCTAAATATGAATAAAATTTTGACCACTCCTACTTATGGGTATATGCAGATATAAACATTATTCGATTTTATTATTCACAAAATATATAGAATAAATCCATACCCACAAAAAAAAAGTTTTAGAGAAATGTTTTTACTAAATGATTTTCACGGAACCACCGACAGTAAGTTAAGGAACCATTGGGTTCCGCGGAACCCACTTTGGGAACCTCTGATCTACAGTTAAAGAAGCGTGGCAATGTGTATAAAACAGTCTAACCTCCCCGTAAGAAGGAAGCCTGTTACGACTGCTCTACCAACTGACTACTACTGCATGTTGCCTCAATAGTGCTTTTTATTGTTTTGTATCAATCATACAATTTGATATACTTATATCAAATTTGTTTATAATAATATTTTTTTATTTTCTCTTCTTCTGCAGGTGCGAACACTGACAGGACATTGTACCCTTTTAATTGTTTTGTTCCTCTCACACCATAAAGTAGTCACTTCTCCTGATATAATACTGCCATCAAAATGCAGACGCACAACTGGGTTTCTGACACACTTTTCTGCTAGCATTCTCTAAAATTAGACTATTTGTGCTTATAGTAAGAAATATCATTGAAATTAGCAAAGTTTTTAAAAGAACACTAAATAAAATGGAACCAGATATTTGTTCAGCAGACGCAGCTTTTCAATTCTATTGTTTTAGAGTTTAAAACTGCTCCTTTTTTGTCTATAGAAAATAATTTCTATACTCAGTCTGTAGTAGGTTGTTTATTTTCTTAATAACTCAACAGTTTTGACTAGAATTTTTCTGCTAAGTTTAATTTTTTTTTAGTTTTGCTATGTATTCTTTTAAAACCAAGTGAATTTTTAATCTTAAAATCACACCAATGTTTAAATTATTTTGGGTTGCACAATATTAACATCAATATTTATATATTATGTTTAATTTTTTTTTTTTAGTTTTTCCTCTTCTTAATGGTTTTCATCATTAATAAACATTTGAATAGAACATAATAATCTTTAACTTGTCACCTTTACGTTCCTTCAGACTAGCACTACCTCGCTCTTTTTATAGCCTTCAGAATATTGATTTCTGTAATAAAGTTGATGGTTTCTTCATTAGTTATTCATTTCGTCAAATCTCTAAGTAGTTGGTATATCACACTTCACTTTAGACAAATAACTTCTACAACTTGAAATATTAAATCAAGTAAAATGTTACTTTAAGTAAAAGGGTTTTCAGTTTGAGACACGTCGTTGAAGCCGGCTAGCTGTGACTTTGTAACTGTCGCCCGACAGGTCTATCTAGAAGAGTGTCTCAAGCTATTTTACTTTCAAGCTTCATACTATTATCATTTCTCTATCTTGAATGTTTCATTTTTAATTTTAATTTCTGTATTTTTTTTTTATAGACTCACAAGACATTTGCCGTTTTTCTTTTAGCAACCATCGTCGGAATTTAACAATACTTAGTTTTCGTAATTTGGAAGATAAAAGAAAGCAACGTAAATATGTCTCTATTTAAATGAAATTATTCTGTAATAAGTTTTGAAAAGGAATTCCCCTTGACTGACATGTGAGTAACAAAATACAAACAAACAACCAACAAACAAAATACAACAAACAAACAATAAGATATAGGCAGAGAAGTATTGTCACTGGAAAAGTATGTTTTGTGGATACTATTTCCAACAAGATATATAAAATAATACGAAAAAATACATGAAAACATTTGATTATTTTAGGAAGAAACCGCTTTCATTTATTAGATTGTTTTTATATATAATTATAAATTTTAGTGACATGTTCTATAATATATGTAATATAAGGTAATACATGTAATAAGGAATGTTGTTCATAAGTTTTTTGTCACTCGTTATATGAAAAACTCTTTTAATAGAGCAAGCTATTAACTCGGAACTGTGGTTGCCTATCAGAAACAAATACTACAATTAAATTACACAATCATAGTCTGAAACCATCAATATTATCTCTTTCAATCATTTGTGGTGAGTTACCTGAATATATATATATATTCATTATATTATATATATATATATATATATATATATATTCGCGATCTCTCTCACTTCGTCCTCTCTTCTAGTCTACTTCTGATGACGAACAACAGTTCGAAATACTGAATTCTGTAAGTGTTCTTTATATTCTTTTTTCTGTGTCGTGCTTTGTGTAATTTAAAGATATATATATATAATTCTAAACTTCAAATAGTTCGTTAGGAGAACTTATCAAACGATTATATGAAAAGAATACGTAGAAACAAAAACACAGTTCACTTTAATATTTGGACCCCATCATCATCAGGAGAAGAAGATGAAGAGGAGTTCTGCTCCACTTGGTAAAAGCAAGTCTGTTATATTAGTTTACTTTAAACAGTAATAACTGGTGATTATTAATAATATTATAATGTTGTGAAGTCAAACGGAGAGATTACAAGGCTGCTAATACTTGTAACTGCTCAGTGACTGATTCATCACCGGGGAACAAAAACAACAGATGGTGAATGCACAGGAAAAGTAAAGGAGGGTCTTTTCATGTCATAACCGATAATATGAAAAGGTTTTATAAATTCTGTTTGTAAGGTTATAAAAAATTGTGAATAAGTTTATGAATCGAAAAAAATTTGATAACAAAATATTCAAATCAAATTATGTTAAAAAGAAAGAAAAAAAAGGTTGTCTTTAGAGTAGATGTAAAAAAAGTATGTTCCATTGAATATTTGATTCCCAATAACTTTCTCTGTAAAATCAAAAACTTTTAAACAACTCAAAGAAGAAACAACTGTAAAAATATATAATTAAAATAAATAATGTATGAATTTCATATTTAGAAATACATTAACTAAAAAAAAAAACATTCAATGGTTTTGAATAGATTATTAATAAATTGACACAATGTAAAATAAAAAAAAATTCATTTGATTCTAAAATTTGAGATAAATATTGAGGAAACGTCATTATATTTGAAATAGCTTTGATAATTGACTGAACAGCTGTGCTGGAATAGATGAATTGATCTCAAAGCATTGAAAACTGTCTTCCAAGACTTTGGCTAGTCCACTAAACATCCGACCTACTTACCCATTCAGAAATGCCCTTTCAATATAACTTCAATATAATGATTATTTTTTTCTAACTTATAGATTATTTATTTAAATTTTCTTCAATTTTTCTAGTTTTTTTTTTCTTTGAAAGAGACTGAAATGTTTAGCAGAGTGGTGTATTAAAATGATCCTTTTGTCGATATTTTGTGTCGGTTCTTTTTCCAACCACTATTATCAAATATGTACGGGATAATATGATTATACAAATAATAATAAATATATTATACAAAGTGATTATTATCAATACGGGAAACTACATTTGATTATTATAGAAAAAGCAGCTTTTATTTTTCAGAATTAATTTATATATAACATGTTGTATAATATATGTATTCTAACGTTGTGCAATCAGTTATTATGCGGAATTTACTCATTGTAGGGTAAAAAGCTAATGAAATGGTATCCACATTTCTGTGGTCTGAGGAAGAACACTACGTGTTCGAAGCGCGTTGTTTATACCATTACATTTTTATATGTGGAGACCATTTGATTAGCTTTTTACCCTACAATAATATATGTCTTGTTAAAGATATGAGTAGAGTGAATGAAAGAAATACCAAGGTTTCTTATAAATGTTTTTATACAGTGACGACGCGTTTTGAACTCTTAGAGTTCACTCTCTAACAAAAGGAATTTATAAAACCCTTTCATATTATCGGTTATGACATGAAAAGCCCCTCTTCTCCTGGTCTACGTCTTTGTCATCTGTTGTTTTTGTTCTCCGATGATGAATCAGTCAGTTACTGGTATTATTAGCCTCGAAATCACACCGGATTACTTAATATAACATAATAATAACGCAAATGCTGAAAGAAATAGTTCTTTTATAATATAAGTAAACTAATAGAGTCGTTTGTTGAACACAATAACATACTAGTGCCATGTGGTTTTGCGCATAAAAAGAGATTACGCTTTAAAAGAAAAACTAGTGTTTATTTATATTACAATATATTACTAATACGCTACATATCATATTGTTACATATAGTATATATGTACTATTCTCTCTATTTTTAAAATCTTCAGTTATCTAAACCACAGTAAGATATCAGGAAAAAGACATTAGCGAGCGGTCTTCAACAGAGTCAAATCTCAACTGAAGCCAAAGATGTAGAAACATTTGGTGTGGGGTTGAGAAAAGTAGGAGACAGGAGAGGTATTTTAAAGGGTGGAAAGTGCAGGAAACAGGACATGATTCGGGGCTAGTTGTTAGAGTAAACATGCTCTGCTTAGTAAGGATATGTGGTGTGTTAATAAATTCAGTGTGTGATCTAATTAATTCATGGACGTTGGACAAATGTTCTATTATTTTAGCTAGAATAATAGACAAGTTATATGTTTCATAATCCTTAGTATATCTTAATTAAAACTATTATTTTAGCCACCATCTTTTGTCTCCTTCCTAACTGAGGATTTTAAAGATAGGAAAAAATATTGCATATACACAATATATAATAAAATGATTAATGTTCAAATCACAATAAGAAATTGGAAAAAAAGACTAAGATCTTTCAACCGTATCAGGCGGTCTTTGTCAGAGTCAAAAACCCAACTCAATTGTGTTCTGACTCTGATCAAGACCGATTGTTCAGTTGAAAGATGTTAATCTCTTTTTCCCATTTTTTATTGTGGTTTGAACATATATTGTCATTTACTTATTTATTATGAAATCTTGTTATATAATAATATGATATGTAGCACAATGCTGATACATTCTATTAGAAATAAATACTAATTTATTTTTAAACTTGAAAGGAGTGCTTTTTGTATACGCAATATCAAATGGCAGTAATATGTCATTGTGATCTCTACAAGTATACTTATATTACGAAAGAATTATCTCTGTCTGTAATTGTGTTTTGAAAACCTGTTGCTTCTTCTGCGAATCCGACGCACTGCAAGTCTGATAATAATAAACTAAAAAAGAAAGTTATCTTAATAGCTCTTGCCCAAACAGCGTGCCCCAAGTAACCTTAATATCTTTTGATAAACCTAATTTATTTAATACCTACATTATGTTCCATTTTTAGATATTATTTTTAACTCTGTTGTAATAACCAGCCTCCTTAATCGTCTTGTAAATCTGTTTTATGGCTCATTTTAACACTCTATTTCTTTCATAACGTTTAATTTTTTTTTAGATATTCTATTTTAGATAATACAATAAATGAATTCAGACTTTTTAATGTTTAAATTGTATCTATTAACATAACCAGTACAAAATTTTTTTTCCTATACATTACAAAAATAAAGAATAATATTCGTGAAAAAAAAAATCTGTTTTTAGTTTTTAACGGATTCTTATGTTTGGAGTTCATAGAAATAAATAAACCTGAATCAAATAAGAGTAACACACAAAGTAAAGAAATACACTTGCAAACTCAAATTTTTGGGCAATCCGCCTTCAGTAGAAAAGCCAATCCGTCTCCTGAAGAAGAATTACCCAAACGTTTGAGTTTTTAAGTGTGTTTTTCATTTCACTCTGTGTGTTACTCTTCTTCGATTTTGAACTGATATGTGTCCAGTTTGGATCGTTTTTTTCGATTATTAAGTGAATATATATATATATATATATATATATATATATATATTTAATACGAGTTCGAGATTAACAAAGAGCAACACACAAAGTAGGGAAACACACTTACACACTCAAAATTTTCGGGTAATCCGTCTTCAGGAGAAAAGAGAATGGGAGTCCAAGCACGTTGTAGACGCACTGGCAGGTAATATATATAATATATATATATATATATATATATATTTATATATCTAATATATATAATATAAATATAAAATGGGAAAACAAGACTAATATCTTTTAACCGTAACAAGCGGTCTTCGTCAGAAAACCCAGAGTCAAAAACCCAACTGACTCTGACGAAGACCGCTTGTTACAGTTGAATGATCTTAGTCTTGTTTTCCCATTTCATATTGTGGTTTGATCATTGATTGTTATTTGACGTGTTTATGTGAAATCTTTTTATTTAATAATAATATATATATAATATATTAAACATATATATAATGTTTAATCCTAAAATGCTATAGATTAGTTAGATTATGGTAGTAGTACCATCAGAGAACACACATAGTCCAAACACATTGGGAGTCCTTCATGTTTTGGTCAACACAAGTGTACTTAGAGCAGAGATGTTTGACAAATGTTTGATATCGTACAGGCTCTGCACTCCTTAGCTCCTGAGCTTAACATACGAGGAATAACCTGCTCCGATTACTTCACACATGAATAAATTGAAAGACAGAGTGAGTATTGAACCCGCATCTACCCTCTCCATTAATACGTCCAAACAAAAAAGACAGAATTTCACGTCCATCCGTAATATGACAGAGCACTTTTCATAAAGAAATTACAAAACAGATATATTTAAAAAAAAACTTTCAATTTATTATTATTTTCTATTCAACCGAGTAAAACTGAAACAAATAATCAGTTTATAATGAAGAATATCAAAGCCGTATGCTGTCCGGCTAGATTGTTTCATGTTTTATTAGAAAAATAAAATTTAAAAAAAATTGGTTCTTAAGCAGCTTGAATGAAATAAATGAAATACATATTAATTGACATGATAGCATAATTAGTAAATAACGTATAAGAAACAGACGATGATTAATAAAGAAGAAAGTACTTTCAGCGTGAAAACGAAGAATAAAAAAGAAATAAATAATTAGGTAAAAAAAGACTTAGAAAGAAATGGAGCAGACAGAAACGAAAAGGGAAGAAAACGACAGAGACAGCGAAAAGAAATAAAGAGGGAATTGAAAAAAGAAGCGATAAACCTTTATATTTAAATGATTCCAGTTCAGGAAACTCTTTGTGTTTGTCTTCTTTGGTTCACCCAATTGCTTAGTAAGTCACCAATCTTATTATTCCTAAAAGAAACACTAGATCAAATGTTTATGCAACTATGTTATTTGATTTAGTAATAAAAGAGTATATTGTTATCTTATTCACTATTAAGATGGTCAGAAGATTATTCAGAAAACCGATGAAGTTGTTGCTTCTTCTTCTGGATTACTTCTTTGGTTGCTTGATTTCGATGTGCTCGTAGTTTGAATTTGATCAAGCAATCAGCTTTTTCAGTCCATATTTCTCCATTTTTTTTTCAATTTCATAGTTTTTTTCTTATTATCTTGTTATTTAATTATCTATATTTAACCCTTACATTTAACATAATTTCCATATTTTATTCATTTCCAGCTATTTTCTTCCCTCCTAAGTCATTTCAATTTCTTTAATATAACGTTTCATTTCTTTTTTCTTTACTTGCGGTTAAGTTATAGTTGTCTGCTCTTCCTCTCGCTTCATTACTACCGCAATACTTCACTATTTACCACTCTCAAATGGTCTTATTACATGAACCATTTTTTTACTTTGTTGTATATAAATTACAGTGCTCATGAAGAAATTCGATTTCAAAATATTGACGGATTTATGTTTTGAGGTCCCCCAGAGACCCTTTATAGTGTGTTTTCCTTGATGTCTGTGTTTGGCTGGGTGGGTTCGTGTGCAGGAAAAAGTTTGTGCTTGTGCTACTATCCCCACAAAAATTTAATGAAGTTTTCAATGAAAAAAATTGAAAGAATTTAACGACATAATATCAGATTTAACGACATTAACAAAGAAGAATAAAATGTGCATAAATCTCAACGTCTCTCAAACATATGATTTCTGATTCTTTTCATGGTATGATGGATTTGTTTCAAACAAATTTCTCTTATCAATCTATATGTTAGACCCTTGAATAAAACTTAATATCTCATCTAGATTTTCTTTGATATTATGTTTAATTGTAATAAAGTTGAGTGTAGGCCGCTTCAGATTTTTCTTACAACTACGTAAAGACTCATTTACATATCTCCTACAGACAAATGTTGCCAAAATAATGAATCTAATAAATATTTTTTATTCATTGAAAAACATGTCTTTCAGACAATATTTTTTTTAGATTCTTAAATTATTGTCATTATTAATTATTAAATTACCGTAGGATTGTAATGACAAAAGCAAATATCAGCCAAATGATTCTAAAGGTGAAACTACGATATTAAACTTCACCAAAATGTAGTATATATTTTTTTATATTCCATATATATTCAATACATTAAATAATAATTTAACAAGTCCAAATGGGTAACGAATTAGGTATCAACAATACTTAATACGTATAATTCATTTCAATTTCAAAAGCACATAAAAAAACACATAATCGGAATTATATATGCCAATAAATTATGAATGCAACTGGCGTGATACCTCAGTATATAGAATCATTTTCTTCGCATGCAACAACACCACCAGCAGTACGAGATACGATTGCATCAGTTGTTCATGACATAGCATAAACTGAAATTAGTTGTTTATTTGTTTTCCAACACCCACACTTATAAGGCTTTCACCTGTTAGTGTTGTTCTAGGGGCGGAAATTGTGGCTCATTTATTATTTGGCACCCATTTTAGTAATGGGCTAGCCGCTTTACCTGTTGATACTACAATGGGAGTCCTAAATTTTACTTAACCCAATTGTATTTAGAATAGGGATCTTTAACGAATACCTGACATCGTACAGGCTCAGGAGCGACTGTTTAACTGCGTATCCGAGGGACGATGTGCTCAGATTTATACACCTTCCGTGTGAATAAATCGAGGACCAGAGAGGGTATTGAACACCGGAACTACCAGTTCAGAGGAGAGTACGTTACCACTGAGCTAATCTGGTCCCCTATACTGAAATTTTGGTACGAACAATACACATGTAATTTTTTTTAAAAACTATACATTTCAGAAACATTCAATGTTTCTCTTTTCTCCCAGTTTGCTATAATATTTTATATCATGTACTTTTATGTAAAATATAATAAATTTTACAGCAAAACTGAAGAATAAGTAAACCTCTGAACCACAGGTCAAAAGACCGTATTTCCATATAAATATTTCACACCTAGTTTAATTAACAATATATATATACGCAAATGAGTTGAAGGTTGTCTTTCTACTGTAACAATTAATCTCCTGACCCACCAATCAATAGAATCAGAATATTGAAGGTAATTCTTTTGTACTGTTATTATTCATGTTTCTTTATGTTCTTAATGTGAATGCTAATTATAAAAATAAATAAATGTATTGTATATATACCTCATAAATGATATTTTACAGTAAAATGTAAAATAAAATTGTCATTTAAACAATGTAAGAAATTTAGTGATGGGAGGGGGGGGGCTATCACCTTTAAAATAAAAAAGCTGGACTTAGTCACTACGATTATAAGTTGAGAGCTGAAAAATCTTCGTCTCATTTCTAAAATTGATGTGGTACAAAGTACAGTATATTATAATATAGTTATATATATATATATATATATATATAAGATTTCACAATAAATACGTCAAACAAAAATCAACATCTAAACCCAATCAGTTACTAAAATCGATCTTCATTGATCTTCATCAGAGTCCTACTGATACTGTATCGACGAAGACTACTTGTTTTGATTGAAATATCTGAGTCAAATTTCTGATTTCTTTCTGTGTTTTAGCCGTTGATATGTCGGTACAAAATGTATAACACATATATGTTTGGGTGGATGTATGTATGTTTCAGTCCTTTGACAACAAACTACCTTGAAAACCATAGGAATTTTCTTATTATTTTATTGAATTTACGAGTATAGTGAAATTTCTAATAATGGGATCATTCCTGCATATTATATATATATATATATATATATATATATAATATAACAGTTCAAAATTGAAGATAGGTAACACATAAAGTAAAGAAACACACTTACAAACTCAAGTTTTCGGGCAATCCCTCTTCAGGAGAAAAGAGAAAGGGAGACCAAGCACGTTGTCGATGAAACGGCTAGTAACCGACACGGCAACTAATATATATATATATATATATATATATATATATATATATAACTAAAGTATATCGAGACTCGGTCAGTTCTGAGTTGGTTAAACTAATCCGCACATAATTATTTGACATATAGATTTATCTTAATCTAATACTTTATTTTTTTCTTTCTATTGGTTGTTAATTATTTAGTATAACTAAGGTATGGCATACTACTAACAATACTCTTTTGATACTGCTTTCTATATATATATATATATAGACTTTTTAAAAGAACTCTCAGAAATTATATATATATATATATATATATATATATACGTGACAGTTTCAGTAGATACCTCATGTTGATGTTTTGGTGTTGTTCTTTACATGCAACTATTTCATGATTTCATTAATGCACGATCCACTTTAAACGTTTTAATTAAATAATACAAATTATGTCTGATAATAATATAATATTGATCTTTAATAAAATTACGAGTTCTTCATTCTTATAACATTTTTTATAAGTTTTCATGTATCTGATAATCAATTATATTATTATTACCTTTAGGCCGAAGAAGTTCATAGTTTAGTGGAAGACTTGATGGTTGATCAAATGTTCGAACAAACTTGAAAGAAGTAGTCGCTGATAAAAGTTGAGGCTCGTGAATGAACGGTTTTGTAAAGACGCGATAGAGTGGTAGGAGCGGAGTAGTATAGGTTGTTGTGTTCTGGTACAGACTGAGATAAGTGCAGGCAGTGGTGGGGGGTAGGCGACATGCGATCTACCTTCCAACAGACTCCTTCACCCTCGTTACTTCAACACCTTTCTGATTCAATTTTCTATATAATTATCTCATTGCATCCATTTCTCCTCTCCTTCTCTCTTTTTCTCTCTCTCTATCCACATATATAAATCAATTGAAACAGCCCATGAGACTTTAGATAAGAATTATATCAAAAGCAACCTAAAGGTAGACATTGATATAACTTACTTCTATATTTCGACAGCAGTCACCTCTCGATGATAACGATTTTCAAAAATTTTGTCAACAGAGGCTCAACGGCGGTTACCTGCCGTTGCATCTCCGGTGTACTTTGTCCTCTACTTCTCTCTTTTTCTCTCTGAAGACGGATATTCCAATTTGATATAATCAAGTGTGTTTCAGTTCATTCGATTTTAAGATAAGATATATATATCATATAGTATACCTATAAGATAGACAACTGATCATAACTTACTTCTAAGAAATGGAAAAGTCACCTCTCGATGACTAACGATCTTTCAACCCAACTCAGTTGGGTTTGACTCTGACGAAGACCGCTTGTTACGGCTTGAAGATCTTAGTCCTTGTTTCCCATTTCTTATCTCCTGGTTTGATCATTGATTGTCGTTTCACGTGTCCCTTATGTGAAATCCTGTAAGATGGATATTCCATATATTATGATATATATGTAAAAGTTGGTGAGCAGTCCTTCTTCAATACATGATTTTAAAATAATCAAGTGGAAAAGACATCCAGTTTTTAAAAGCATGTATATATATATATAAAAGATTTCACATAAACCACATGAAATAACCATCAATGAATCAGTTGGGTTTTTCACTCTGACGAAGACCGCTTGTTACGGTTGAAAGATCTTAGTTTTGCTTTCCCATTTTCATATTGTGGTTTGATCATATATATATATATATATATATATATATATATATATATATATATATATATATAAACCGTAAATTAGAAACAAAATAAAATATTATCAGAACTCGCTCAGTTCTTCAGGATCAAATTAAACTCTCATTGCCAACGTTTCAGTTTTTATTTAAAACCTTCTTCATAGGCAGAAGTATTCAATTTTGAAACAGAAAAACTAAGTATTTATTACTTTAGAGATTATTTTACAAAAAAAAAATACATTGTGGATTTCAGCAACAACTATTTAGTTTGAATGAACACGTGACACTAACAGTTACGCAGTGTCAATCAGCTATATATATATATATTCAGGTAACTCACCATCATATATACGAGCAAGATAGTCGCTCTAAGCTTTCGTTTTCACGTCGTCAGAGAGCAAGTGAATACAAGTTGTATTCACTTGCTATCTGACGGACGTGAAAACGAAAGGCCTTAGAGTCGACTATCTTCTCTAATTTGTGGTGGTTCTGAACATTATATCACGTGTTATGTGACAATCATTCCATATATATATGAGTAGATATACGCAAGTAATTGATATTTACTCTACGTCTGAGTATTGAAACAACATATATATTCTATTAGGAGGCAAGCAGAGTCAAGTGCTTTGTTTCAACATATTAATTTAAACAATCATTCCATAAAATGAGTAGATTCCAAGTAATTGATATTTCTCTCGTCTGATATTGAAAGAAACTTAATAGAAAGTGGCCTAATTAAGTATCATTTTGAAAAACTAATCAATATCAGTCAGGAGCTATTTAAATTAGATGAATTCTTAATTCAAGAGATAGTTAAGCAAATTGGACCTGGAGGTGATCTTGGAAATATACGAGTATCTTTAGACATGAACTCTGACCAGATTATTGATTCAAATAATAATCTTCTCTTTTAATTATTATTGAATTATAATTCTATTTCTTACTATTGGACCTTATATATGTTGATGTCCTCGTCATATATATATATATATATATATAAAAGATTATGTCTCCCTGAGTATGTCTTCCCTTGGACAGGACGTAAAGCCTGTTTTGATATTAGAACGTGTACCCAGCCTTTCGGCCATATCACGTAAAGAAGGACGTAAAGCCGTCGGTCCCGAGCCTGTACGATGTCAGGTACTCGTTAAAAGATTCCTACTCAAATTCCACTTGAGTTAGGCAAATTTTAGGACTCCCAATGTAGAATCTGTGGAATACACCAATCAGACAAACAGCCGGTAAACGGGTGACGCTTATCAACCGCCAGGGGATCGAAAAAGAAACCAATTGATGTACATTACAGCTTCAATCATTTGTAACATTAACTTACGTTAACCTTCCACATCTATCGCAAAATTATCAGTTGCAATTAATATCTTTTCATAAAGATATATGGCATAACTATTTATTATATCTCAATGTATCTACCTTCAGTTATCTGAGAAATTATAAATAACATTAAAAAGAATATTAAGTTTGATGATTTTGGCACTTCTTTTTCGGAGTCAGTTGTTGTTTAACAGGCTAGCGTGTGTTTCTGTAACACTCAAGATTTAAGTTTTGAATTTTAAGCTATTACTCTACATTTTTCATTTGGGAGATTGAAAATCATATACAGGTTTATTTTTTGATAAAGAGGGAGAGCTGTCGATCCCGAGCCTGTGAAGCAATGACAGCTAAAGATCCCTAATTTAATAAACTGAAGCGAAGTAAAATTTACAACGCGCAAACATCAGTCTTGGTGACTTGACGTTTTCCACTAATAACGCTTTTTGTTTATTTATTTATTTGTATACGGATCAAAATACTTTCATAGTACAAAGTCTACTTTTGACTAAGTTAACATTAATTAATAGATAAACTAATAAACAGCAATTACGCATAATAACAATGATGAGATAATTAAATCAAACAAGATGTCGTCAGTGGCAGTTAAGCTAACTGTAACATGATGATAATCAACTCTAATACGTTTTATCGCTTTTTTAACTTCCTCTCTGGGAGTAATTAAAAAATCGTCACGACTGTACAGGTCATTTCGCTTTATCATCATACAACAGAGTGGAGAATGAAAACAATCTTTTCAATATATTGAAATTAATATTTTATAAAAATCAAATAAGTATTTTTATGGCCTCGAATATAAAATAATTTCGGCATTTTTAAAACATTATGATGGGATGTGGAAATATAGTTTGCAAATAAGGTAAGGATAATTCATTGAATTATTTAGAAATTTATATATAAATATAATGTATTATCTATCAGTTTATTTATTCTTTTTATATGCCTGTAGTTTTGTATATATATATATATATATATATATATATGATAAACGGATAAGGTTCGGCAGGACAGATTACACTTAAAATAAACTGTGACACATAGACAGAAACATAACAAAGACTCACTTTTCAATATTTTGACCGTAATGGTGGTTGTCCTGACTGACCTCGATTACGGTCGAAATATTGAAAAGTGAGTCTTTGTTATGTTTCTGTCTATGTGTCGCAGTTTATTTTAAGTATATATATACAGCTTCCTGTAGCTATCCATGCCAACAGTCATAACATTTCTTTTAATGACTGCTTTACTGTTCAAATAATTAAGCTAGTGACCACTGATGACCGTAGTTTGACATTAAGAGCGTCTGAGGAGGCCCACATGTGGTTATTGGGGGCCCGATCAGATCCCGGTTTAAATCAGAAGCGTTAACTTTTATATGTTTTTCCTTTATTTTTAACTTATATATTCATATTCATATAATTTTTTTTTCTTTTCTTTTCTTTTTTTTATTATTTCCTTTTATATAATTTTTAATTTATTATTTTTAATTTTATAATTTTATCTATTGTTTTTGCTTTCTCCGTTCTCCGACGTTTAGTGCCTAGCTCCTTTTTTACGCTAGTGCTGCTCTTATCGGTTGACTCTTTATTGCTTCATTCGCGCTCCGTTCATCGACGTGGGGAGATCTCTCTCACTTCGTCCTCTCTTCTAGTCTACTCTCCTGATGACGAACAACAGTTCGAAATATTGAATTCTGTAAGTGTTCTTTTTATTCTCTTTTCTGTGTCGTGCTTTGTGTAATTTAAAGTTATATATATATATATATTGGAGGCATTGTTTATTAAAAAAAATTCCGTTCACAAAATTGTCAAATAAATGATATGTTTGTTATTCCTAGTTCAAGAAATGTGAACCCTGGATTAAAATTTATAAAAAGTGATACTGTTAGTTGAGCTACTAAGCGCTAGTGGCGCTAGTGAGTTGTGTCCCTCTTCTATATCACCTATCGGATAATAGTTTTACCCTTCTTTTCAATACTTACATTCCTTTCTAAATATTTTATTTTGTTTTTCTCATTGTATATACTTTATTATCCTGAAAATGGCCAGTGAGGTTGTGAAAGATTGACTTAGACTAGTAAATGTAAATATATTCCTGGGTGAGTTACTTTATCAGAGGAGGCAATTATCTGTCTTCTCAAAGCCACTCTCCTCCTGGCCTCAACTTGTACCGTTAATTTTTTTATTATTTATTTATTTCCTTTTTTAATATTCTTTTTTTTTTTAAAGAAAAATTTAAGCAATTGTTCATTGCTTCATTTAGTATTCTTCTCCTTCTGTTTTTTTTCTTTTTTTTTTTAGTTAATTTTCTCTCTGCAGTTAGTAGTTGTACCTAAGGCGGCAATCAGAGTACGTGCGTTTTCGACCGTCCGCTCAGTTGGCTTCTGCTACTCAAAGGGACAACTTCTGCCCGATGACGACGAATGTCGAAATATCGTTGTGAGTTTTTTTTGTGTGTGTTTTTATCTGTTTTTCTCTTTCCTTTGTGGACTATTATATATATATATATATATATATATGCAGGAGGTTAGTTCGTGGGATCGAATCTCTCTGTCTTAAGATCGTAAATGCCGAGACTGCGGTTAATTTTAATGATACCTGTTTAAATAGGATCAGCTGTCTATTTATACCAATATATATATATATATATATATATATATATATATATATATATATAATAAGTTAAATAAGAGTATTTTTTAACATGTATTTGAATAAAATGTCTTTAAATATAAAGTATATATAATATGATATTAATAATAAAATATTATTGTATATATTATAAGCACAGAGGTAAATAGTAAATATCATTTCAGTAATAGACCACTCTTTGCTTCCCAAACGAAATGGTTTTACTCCTCTCCAGTGCGAATAAATCTTGGAGGTAGGGACGGAAACAGTTACAATTAATTTAATATAATTAAAAAAAATTGGTCATTAAAACATAAATAAAATATAACAATTCATTTAATAGAATTATATCGAATAGGAAGTGAAAAATCAGTCCAAGAGAAGGTCGATTATTGTGCATAGAATGCATTATATGACAGAATAACAATCAGTTTGCTCCTGACAATGGACGAATACGAAAACTGGCCGAGATATGGAAGAGATCGTCAAGAGTTCAAGCCCTATATTTCATAATAATACCACTCATCTATTGTTTTAATCAGCTTTTAGCACTAAGACGTGTTTCCATATAATTTCTAATACTTAGTAATAGAGACAGTAGGTTTTTATATAAGTTTTCATTGAATAGTATTTTTTTTTATCCATTTATTTTGCATGCACCATATATAATATTACATGCTATCAAATCTTAGATGAATAGTATTTATTTTACAAATATATTCTGTTTTAATATTAATATATATTTGGATCATCGGCCACTTTAAAATGAATTTAAACTAATAGAGGATGTAGTTTAAAAACATTTTATTCAATGAATGGTATATTTTGTATTAAGTTGGTAATATTTTTAAATAATTTAGTGGTTGTATTATACATTTTTTTGGCAGTTTCTGTGGTTTCAATTATACAACACTGCTAAATCAATTAACGTTAGTTATGAATTTTACTGAGTTGAGTTGGTAAAGTTTTAATATGATTATGTTGTAATTTTTAGCGATGTGTTTTGCTTCAAGTAGGTAAGACTGGTAAAGCATTTTGTCATTTGATTATGAATTTATACTAAAGAGAGATGGTTGGAAATCAGTAGGGTTGATAAGGTAGAAGGATGGGGCTAAAGACGGGACGTTTGCTGAATACAGATGCTGGGGCATTATATATTCATGCGAGGGGAGGGGGTTATTTGCAGGCGGGCAGAGTCTCAGTGCCAAATGAGGGAGGACTGGCCGGCTCTGTGTGCTGGCCTCTGATGACGTCATCAGAAGAAGGAGCAATAAGCAGGTAATTAGCCAGATGGGACAGACCGCTTAGACATTCCTCTCGTGTCCCACCTGTGAATTACAATCCCGTCTTCAATTATCCCTCAGGGATCCAGATTTCACTCTCACCAGCCAATTCTCCTTCAACACTCTCATTTATACTAAGCGTTTCTTTGCTTTACTTTTTATAAAACTCAATAAAATTTAATCATTTTTCGACAACAAACCATAAGTGAAAATTTATAGTTTTTTTTATCCTTAAAACAGTCTGTTTAAAAAGAAATTTTGTATATTTCTTATCCCTTATATTTATTTCATTGTATTTGTTATACCAAAAGATTAAAATAAAAATGACTACAAAGGAAATGATACCTGGTACATTAGAAACATCAGACACGATGGTATGTTTTACTCCACATGACAGGGAAGCGTCAAAGACATCATGCCTAGCAACGGGAGATCTGGGAATGCCTGCTGAAGAGTCAGGAGCATGGATGGCATAAGCGATTAAATTATAAGAAAGGGAAACACTACGAGGCGTTATGAGGAGGTGGATCACCGCGACAGATGGATAATGAAGCGACAATCTGAATTCAATAATAATTTCAAATGATTTTCATGGAGAGAAACATAAAAAAGTTGTATATAATAATATTATTTATGCTCATTCGGGTGACACTCCAAACAGAAGACGCTGAGTCACCACGTTACCCAATGAACCAGTCATTTTTTTAGAAATGTCACTAAGTTATCTTAACATCCCTGGGTCCCACTCTCCACTCCCAATCTCCACTCTCTACGTGCAAGCTCCGGATTTGTCAAAGCACTAGTGACCGTGTGAACCAAAAATAATCGAATGAGAGCAACTGGCTCTTTTTTAAGTAATTTCGCCTTCTTTTAATTTTGAAATTACAACAATATTTCTATATAAGAGTAGTTTAATGTAATTCAGTGTCATTCAGAGGTTAGTACTAGACACTGGCTAATAAAAAACCAGGACATTGGGATGAATTTAGAGACCAGAGACATCTGCAGGGTATGTCGAAAGGTAGAAGAGCTGCAATCTGTACCTCACAATCTTTGTCAATGCCCTGGATTGACTCAAAGAAGGAAAGCGACTTTTTGAGAGCACTTTTGAAATTCTTGAGAATCTATCATCCACTCGTTTCATGGACCTAATCAAAATTATTGTTCCCGGGATGCTTCAAGTGGACTAGAGAAAAGGGAGAATAGCCTTACTTTCTCTTGTAACATCACAAGAGGTCAGTTAGGGCCTATGTCGTATCTCCTTCTAATCACAGAAGGTATCCTAAATCCCTGTACATAACCATGAACACACAATCCCCTAATATCTGAATGACCTCATTGCAGTACAATACTAAAATTGTAATAGTAGATTTCACGAATCCCCTTTTATTCGAGTGTTGTATGAGTTTTCATATATCAAAAAACTTTCATGTAAATTCGATAAGAATACTAAATGCATTAATGTTTACAATTTTCCTGATTTTTTTTTTTCATAAAGAAAAGCAGAGTAATCACTTTCCAACTTTACTGCCTCTCTTTAGTAATGTTACAAAAGAAAAAAAAGTTTTTGATTCCGCACCCATTTGAAGTTATAAGCCATTCTTTAATCCACGTTTCCTCTCTTTGATTTAGAATCATTTTCTAAACTCTCTTTTTAAGCTGTTTTTGATATTACACCGAGATATTTCAATAGGCAGCTGCAAGGCTGTTTAATCAATGATTCATTCGCTCTCTTATCAGTAATTGCCTTCATTTGCAAAAAGCTAATATGCTAATTGTACACCTTGAAAAGCTTTTATGCTAAATTCATTTAATCAATGGCAATACTGATTGGATGTGAAGACATGTAGAATAGAGCAAGTCATGTTTCTCATACTTTATAATGACTAACTTCCTCTTTAGATATTATATTTTCTAATATCCTGAATCTACCAAAACACTGACTCAATTAACTGCAGGTGTAAGAAAACTCATTTTCTAGTCATTGAGTAATCAAAAAATCATACAGATGCAGTTCTGTCTCATAAGTTGAACGAATATTATATACATCAATGCCAACTTAACAAGTGCCAAGTATAAAAACTTTATTCTATACATCTATCAATGACAAAATGCAAATTGACAAAGTACACCAAAATTGTGCATTTTTTTGCACACACTTTACTTAAGGTAAGATTTAAGTTTACTCTTTCCGCTGTGATGGTTACCTTTGATTCATGAAAGTTTTACAGAAACATGAATTATAAGTTTATTTTAGAAGGTACTTATATATATTACAAGATTTTACAATAAACACGTGAAAGGGTTGACAGCTTGCTTATAGTTCTTTACTTTTTCTTCCTGTACTCCTTTGTTTCCCCAAACATACCTTTCTGGACATTTGCTCTTTCCTGCACTTTACACCCTTTTAAAATACCACTCTTTCCTTCCACTCTTCTCAACTCCCCACCATGATGTTTCTGCATCTAGTGTTTCAGTTGGGTTTTTGACTCTGACGAAGACCGCTTGTTACGGTTGAAAGATCTTAATCTTCTTTTTTTTTTCATTCCATATTGTGGTTTGATCATTGCTTTTTATTTCACGTGTTTAGATATATATATATATAAACTAGAATTTAAAAAAGAACACATAGAAAGGAAACCACTGAACTCACTACTATATTTCGATGTCCTCGTCTTCAGGAAAAGAAGTGAATCGCTCCAAAGGCTGATAACGACTGACTTGGCGTTCGAACTGAAGCACTCAAACAGTGTAGCCAACTTTCGGAGGAAAGGTAGACAGGGAAGATAAAGAGATAAAAGCCAAATAAAAATTAAAAAATGAAAACATTTAACTAAAATAATGTTTATTATTATTAACTAATAATATATATATATATATAGAAAAATATCGACAAAACTGACTCATTAAAATGTGGAAATTAACACAGAACACCGAGCAGTATTGGACACTTTCTGAAATTATGTTGGATTGTTCGTCATCAGAAGAAGATCAAAGACGATGTGCAATACAAATGTGCAAAGAATATCTTGCAATACACAGGTTCAGAAACAGATGGTTTAAGTACTCTCTGAGAGATTGCGTGCTAAGTTCTTTTTTATATTTGGCGTGAAGAAATCGATGCCACAGTGAGAATCGAACCCGGTATCTACCAGTCCAGAGGCGAGCACGCAACCCAATGGGCTGCTCTAGCCCCTGTAAGGGTCACGCAGGAGAGGTCAGTGGTAATAGTTAATTATTAACCAAAGGTCACTCATGTTTGAGTGTGGCTGGCGGGTCACTTTAGGTTCTAACACAACTAATTACGTTAGAACCTGAAAGCTGTGAGAAACTAAACAAATAATTTGTTTTTTGTACACCAGAGAAAAGAAAAAATAATTTCTTCCTAACTACATTGAGTTCGTTTCCCTGATTGCAGCCCAATAGAACTGCCTCTTTTTTCATCAACCAAACAAAAATGGAGTCATGCAAATAGAAGAAAACTTGTGAAATAGTCTACTTGTAAGTAAAGTGCATACTCGTATCTATAAAAAAAAAGCAAAATAACGTAATGTTACACTATAAAAGAAAATACATTAGGCAGGAGTAGAGCAAGTTCAAAGAAACCCAATGTGCCTCTTTTAGAGGCTCTCAAAGTCACTTTTTGGACACGATTAGTAAATTTTAATAAAACTTTGCACCTTAAAGCAGCGATTGATATGAAAGCGATGGCTGTTGGAATGTTCGTAAAGGCAGTTCAATGCAAATCCGATCCATATGGGCGTTGATATGAATGCAGAGCATGATAGATATATCCTCCAGTTTAACCAAAGAATAAAAATTCAGTTTTTTGACAGATTACATATTTTTGGCTCCCTTGAACATATATTAATTTGTGACATTTTAGAATGATATTTGGGATTTACCCCCTGAGCATCTTAAAATAGTCAGGAGATTAGAACAAAACAGCTAAAAGGTTGTCAATACAGAAGCTGCTGCTATTTCTATCAAATATGTATATAAGAAGATTTGCTGCCTCTCTATACAGGCATATATATATATAAACTAGAATTTTCAAAAGAACACACAGAAAAGAAATTACTGAACTCATTACTATATTTCGATGTCCTCATCGTCAGGTCTCAGATATATATATATATATATATATATATATATATAGTTCAAAACGAAGAATATTATATATATAATATATATTATATAAATATAATATATATTATAAATTTATAAAAATTTATATTATATTATATTATTATTAATTTATATTAAATAAATATATATATATATATATATATGATAATTCGAAATATCGATATGAGTTATGTCTGTGTCTTTCTGTGTGTTTGCTTCGTTTTGAATTTATTTTATTTAAAAAAGTCCGCTGGACCGTTTCTTTTAATTGTATATATATATAAACTAAATTAACACAAGGAACACACAGAAATGAAATAGAAACTCACTACTATATTTCGATGTCCTCGTCATCAGGAAGATAGAAACGAGTTGCTCCGCAGGCAGACAACGACTCATATATATATATGTGCGTACAAACACAGACACACACTCACACACACACACACACACACACACACCACACACACACACACACACACACACACACACACACACTCACACTCACAAACCACTCAGAGACTCATTCTGTCTGTGTATATCGAGAAGGTAATATATTTGAATGAAAAATATGTTTCCTATAAATTGCATAATACAATGATTTTTAAAAAAATATTTCAAAATAAATATATTTCAACAAAATACAAGTTGCATTATTGACTTCAATTTAACTATTTTTTTTTTACATTTCGTTGATTGTTTGACTCTTTCTGGACAATGAAGTGCTGTTGAAGTTGTTTTTCTTCTATTCTGGAAATAACAACAATAGACAATATATTAATATTAGTCTAATAAAGTAACATATTTATCCGTTTGTATTTAACATAAGAAAAGGCTGAGTACTTGTTTAAATATTTAATGAAAAACATTAATGGTCAGATGGTTGAAAAATATTTTATATTTAGTATTCTATCTAATGAGCATGCTTCATCGATGCTTTTTTCAAAAATTTTCTATTAAAAGGATATTTTTGTATGTTTTTATTAGTAAAATTTATTAATTATGACTTGAATATGTTGAATTTCATTTGATAAAACATATCATCCAACGTACACAGTCGCAAGACAGGGAAATGTTTATTGTTCTAACATATCATAGTAAAAACCAAATAAAGTACAGTTTGTCCAGATCCCGGCTTAATAGTGACATTATGCGAGCTCACTGTATAAGGTTTGCTTTTGTTTCTTAGATGTTTATGTTATTATGCAATTCTTCCTTTTTTAATTTTCTGTATTATACCCGAGTTAAGCTCTTTCCTTTGAGTTTCACAAAACTATGCAGAGCTAAATGATCACAGGACTTCAAGTAAGGTAAACTAACACACAGTAAAGAAACCAAGTTCTCAATCCTGTTTTAAAACTCAATATTGAAATGGTCACTCGTATTCAATTGCTTTTATTAACTCTCTGTTTCCAAGATAGTGTGATCAGTTATTATTTGGTACTTACTCATTCTAGGGTACAAAGCTAATAGAATAGTCTCCACAAATATAAGATTAATAGACTAAACAACGCGTTTCGAACACATAGTGTTCTTCTTCAGTCATACGCCCAGGCTTCAGATTCTACAAAACAACTCACAATTGTATATGTGGAGACTATTTTATAAGCTATCTGCCCTAAGACTCTATATTTAACATAATGGATAAAGAAAAATGCCAGTCATAATGAATATGGAAAAAAGCATAACAAAACATATCACTGAAGCCAATAATATATTAATAATAAAAATAGAATTTAAAATTAAATATATAACAACAATTAGTAACTAAAATATTAAATAAGCGAAGTAGAAGTTAAATTATAAATTTTTCATTAATAACAAAGTAATATTTCAATATTGAAAGGTATAATTTATTTAATAAAGAAAAAGAATTAGAAAGTAAAATTTTATGCATTAATTAGAAAACTTTAAAGGAGAAGAACTTTCCTTCGATTGATCAGACAGCTATTATAAAATCATTACTTGGCAACTTTGGTTTAGTTTTCTTAAATTATTTTTATTATAAAAACTGGTTTACAAATGACTGACTCTTTCGTTACATGAAATCCTAAAATTTATAATTTAATTTTTTTATAAATTATGAATAGTAATAAATATTTATTGAAGTGTGCGTGTGTATGTACACACTGTACGAGCGCACCCAGTCGCACATTAGTCAATTGATTAAATTCCCTTTTTGTAACATTATTAATAGCAATTGATAAAATTAAACTTCTCTTCGTTGTTAGAGAGGAAAAGAAACACAAAGTCTTCCCAAAACTAAAAGGATTTAATCACAGAACGCGTTTCGCAACCTTAGGGTTCATCGTCAGGTTACATCTCCCTCGGTAAGATGATCCTGACTAATTAGTATTTTCCACTCTAATCATAAGAAATAACTGCTTACATAACTCGCAAGTTCTTTTGATTGATAACATATATTGTAAAAATTGTGTAAACAATATTTACTTTTATGTTTTGTAAAATATGATTATTTTATCAATGTTCGGATAAATGATACTTGTTTGTATTTGATATTTTGAACTCATAATAGTATTATATTTATACAATTATACAAACATAAATCCCAATATATATATGAATAATAATCAAAATAACACTTGATATAATAGATGGATTAATTTACCACATATGAAAACAATTTTTTAAAACAATGCTCTAAGGCCTTTTGTTAACACATCTTCGGAGAGCAAGTGAACTAAAAAAACAATAAATACTTGTTAACTTGGCTGATTGAAATTTCCAGAATTGATGGAAACCCTGAATGTGTTTAATAATGAAGTCTTCATCTGTTTAATTATCCCATTAATCCCGTATATATATATATACATTTTCTAGATATATATATAACAAAACACTTTTTCTTCTTCTCGGAATTTGGTCAGGGTTAATATACGGAATCACCTTTTTGCCAACGTTTCGTCTTTATTTTAATACATCCCCAGGGCTATAAACTAACAGAAAACAAAAAACAATGGGCATTTGTCATTTGTATTTTACAATCATCATTACAAATCAAAAAACTTACTTACTCAAGGCTAGCTTCTATTACCGAACCAACAAAACCGTTATCTGTCATTGCATGTGCTGCTACCCAGCGACATTTATTGAAAACACTGTTTTTTATTACAATTAATCCATGGCAATATAAACTAAGATTACATTGCAACATTAACTATTTATAATGGAGCTATAAATCCTACTTAAATTATCAGTATCGGTTTTTATATTGCAAGTATTAGTAGTATTTTTTATATGTGTCATTTCTTTTATCAATCTTTTATTGTATGAAGTTTCGTAATCCAAAATGGATGGTTTTTCAATTTGAAAATCTGGGAAAAATGGAGAAGACTTAGGCTAGATCAAGAGAGAGGAAACGGAAGTGGAGGAAGCATAGCACCCATCGTAATCTTAAAAAAACACCAGGATTATTATGGGAACAGAAAAGTTATACATTATTAGGGTGAAAGTGTTTTATCAAAGTCGAGTGTTAGATATTTCATAAATCACTGAGAAAACTATTTTAAAATCATAAAAAATTTTAAGTTTAAGAAAAGGATGTTGAAGATTTACAAGGTTTCTTATTGTTATAAATAGTTATCAGGTTTGGCCCTCACCTGTTTTGGGTTGTCATTTAACATCGACGATAATAAAGAACCTTCAGTAACTGTAATCGTTCCGTTGTCATTATCATAGTAATGTAATCAGTTTTGTTAATGAATCTTTACTGACTAGTTTATCCATTTCTTTAAAAATGGTATATTGATTTTGCTAGTTAACTTTCAACTGAATGATAAGAAATATAAAAATTAAATAATAAATAAAATTTAACCAAAATCTGCTGATTAGCACCAAATATAATTTAGGACGTAAATACTTAAGAGCTGTGTTTGTATTCAAGTTACGATAATAATAGCATTTTTGCTTCTAGAGATTAGTACAAGGAATTACCGTGTTTATTTTATTCATGTTTAGACACACGTTTTCAGCTATTTTAGGGTCTTATTATTCAGATGTGTAAGTAAAGTGACTGATTCTATGTTTTTCGAATTCTATCAAGTTCGCCTAACATATTTAACTTTAATAAACATATCAGAATATTTTAAATGAAAAATATAAAGAAATTTGCCCAAAGGTAAGTGGATTTACGATTTTAATATTTAGTAGCCAGTGATATTGAATGTTCTTTACCAAAAAGTTTTAAAT
Organism: Hermatobates lingyangjiaoensis; assembly: GCA_026182355.1. Classification (NCBI taxonomy): domain Eukaryota; kingdom Metazoa; phylum Arthropoda; class Insecta; order Hemiptera; family Hermatobatidae; genus Hermatobates; species Hermatobates lingyangjiaoensis. Next base: position 361,615 of record JAPFBL010000190.1, on the reverse strand, counting down.
TAACTTTACTAATGTTTTTAAATATACGTGATTAGGCTAAAAAGAGTAATTAATGTTTTAAATACTTAAAAATTTCAAGAGAGTATAATATTTGTAAGTTTTATAGATAAATGACTGTTCTACCCGCCGCTGCCCGGGCGGTAGATTATACCGGCGTTTTGGTTATGGGCAGTAGATCCCAAAGAAAGGACCCTGATCAAAATCAAAATACTGTAGTTAGTTCCTCCGAAAAAAGTTATATAATATCCATATGTTTCTTTGTATCTAAATATAGGTACATGGTTTTCTTAACATAAGAAAAATAAATAAAATAAAATATAAATAAATATCTTATTAACATAAGATATTTATATTTAATTTCTTCATTAACTCGATTTATTTAATTTAAATTTACTTTTCATGAAGAAATGTTTAATTCGTTTTTAATATAACATAATCGTTAGAATACTCCAAGAAAGGAGTTTAATTCCACAGAGATGTGTGTACAGGTAAGCTTATGACATTGCAAATCTAAATGTGAGTTAGTTGGTTAATTAATCTCGTTTTAATCACATAAATTCCTCTTCTCTCTCTATAGTTTTTGGAAATACCAACCTATTCTGAATAAATGTCTTTAGTTGTACCTGTTTTAAATACAGGTATACCTCCACCTACGTTCTTTTGGGTTAAGTCAATCTTAATTCAAAAATTCGTTTTCAAAAAAAAATTCAAAACATACATGGGAAAATAAATAAAAATGATGTTTATGGCAGATATTTAACTTTACGTTTGTCTGCTACAAATATTGAAATAATAATATCACAAGAAAACATTATAATCAGGAATCACAATCATATGCACGAGAGGGTAGTTTATCACACTAGCTGAAGGAGAATGAATGTTTATCCACGACGAAATCTCTCTGGCTATTTACAATTATCTTAGAAATTGTAAAGTAAAAAGTAAAACGCGTTTCGAACACGTAGTGTTCTTCTTCAGGCATTAACTACGGGTGAGTGTCTCTCACACTACGTGTTCGAAATGCCTTGTTTATACTATTAAATTTTTATATGTGGAAATCATTTGATTAGCTTTTTACACTACAATGAGTAAATACCACACAATAACTGATTGCACTACCTTAGAATATCTTAGAAATTTGAAAAGACTAATTTTCCTTCTCGGAGTATTTAAAATTGTCTAGCCATGTTATTTGGTTTTTATTATTATCTAGTTTTTTCCTTGCCTTTTTATTTCAATAATAATTATTTCTGTATTTATGTTTTAAACTCAAAGAAGGCTTTTATTTTAAGTCATGGCAAATACGACATTCATAAACAAAGCATTCGCGATTCACATTAAACATCAAATTGTAAATTATTCATATCCGATTTTTCATTTCGTACCATCCAGTATTAATTTATACTTCTGTAAGTTTTCTCACTAACCTATAGAAAAAATTTCTATTGTAATTTCTTAATTGTAACTAATTGCACTTTTATGTATGTTGGATTTTTGAATGATTGTATTATTTCTTATATTTCTTCTGTGTTTGTAGGCCTATGAAAAAGGTTTTAAATAAAGACCGAAACGTTGGCAATGAGAGTTTAATTTGAACCTGAAGAACTGACCGAGTCACGATAAATTTTAGTTTTGTTTCTATTCCACGGTCGATACTTATATATATATATATATATATATATCACTTAACTGAACGAAACACGATCCAAACTGGACACAATACGAGTTCAAAATTCAAGAAGAGTAACACACAGAGTAAGGAAACACACATACAGACCCAAATTTTCGGGTAATCCGTCTTCAGGAGAAAAGAGAAAGGGAGATCAAGCACGTTGTAGACGCAACGGCAAGTAACCACCAAGTTACTTGCCGTTGCGTCTACAACGTGCTTGATCTCCCTTTCTCTTTTCTCCTGAAGACGGATTATCGGAAAATTTGGGTTTGTATGTGTGTTTCCTTACTCTGTGTGTTACTCTTCTTGAATTTTGAACTCGTATATATATACCATATATATATTAAATAAATGTTTCTTATACCAAATTGTGTTTATGAAACAGAAACTGTCTGAGGTTTATTGAAAAGTTAAAGATAATGTTTTGGCGAATGGCTGTGTTTTATCACCTTGTGTTCATCTAGACCCCCCTGCTGCTGTGGTCGGAGCTGGAGTAGCCGCTGCGTTCGTCGTTGTTTCTTCTGCAGCGGAAGCGGTAGTCGATTCACTGGGTGGCTCTGTTGTTGTAGGCCCCCTGTTGCAGGCCACAACAGCTGTTACAAGCAGTACTAATATGAACAAGGACTTCATGTTCCCAAATAACCAAAAACCCCCCTTTACCTTGCTTTTATATATTTGCCCCCAATCAAAAGCCAATTAACCAAAACCTATTAGTGTTGGCTTTTGCTTATCATACGTCCAAGGTAACGCCATTAATATCAATTGAAATGTGATAATTCAATGATATTTTCAACGGATTTCCTTCTTTTCACCTCACTTTTCCTTCTACTGTCAAAAAGGTTTCATTTTCCGCTGATTCATTCCACAATTGTTTTTAAACAATTTCCATTTTACATTTTTCACATATATTTCTATTATACAGGCGTATTATGTAATCGGGATTCAGCTAAGTTTCTAGTACTATTATACAGGTGAATTATAATACACCTTTTATATTATATAATAATTTATAATATAATAATTTATATTTATTATAAAAACTAACATTTCATTTTTATTTTAAGAAAGGTTCGCCAAACAAACAAAGGTTTGTAGGCCTATAAAAATCTTTTAAATAACAACGAAACACCGGTAACGATAGTCTGATTTTTAAACATTAAACGTGACCGAATCCCGATTATATAATACACCTATTCTAACAATAATTATTGAGTTTATTATTATTATAATTATATGACTTCAGATTTTTACAACAATCTTCTAAATAATAATAATTTCTATCATTTATTAACAAAGTAATAGAATACTTGACTATAAAAGATAAAACAAACAGAAGTATGATCATAATATGACAAAATCTAAATCATAAAATTATTTTATATTTAACAATGCGGCTTAATATTAATATATAGTTACTAGTAAGAGTGACAGATTCTGGTATAAGGCAAAATAACCATCAACATATTTATAATTAATTATAAGTTTGAATATAAGCTCAATTACAAATTATTTTAAATAACATTTTTAAATATTATTATAATGTAAATAATATATCCTGACCATGGATGCTTTATTCAGTAAATATATAAATACTGTCTGTAAGTACATAAAAACACAAAAACGACTTTCTGTAACGTAAAATTTAACGTCTTTGGATTTAGCCAGCAAAATATTCGAATTATTATTCAAATGTGGTATTACTCAAGTTAGTAAACAAAAACGATAATCTTAATACTCTTAAGTTTTATCTCCGGCTTTCTTGTTATTTTGATTTTAGTCAAGTATGTTTGCCTTTTGGCTATAACGTGAATATCACATGGCACGATATCACATGGTATATCACACTGATAGCAGAGTAATAGTTTTTTGTGAGGCACCTTTCCACCACATCTCATGACCGACTGCTTCCCAAGATAAAGAAACCAAAACATCACCCATTAATTATTTATTGTCAAGCTGTAAATCTGTTAAAAATCACTATTTATTCAAAAAATAAAAATAAAGTTCTATTTTCTCCGTATTCCTATATTTATTTATATTTCCTTATAGTTCTCTGTGTTATATTTTCAATATGTTTCCCACACTTAGTCCTAGAGCAAATGTAAATGCTCAGCTATCCTTTAGAAAAAAAAATAACAATCAAATGTACCTGAGTTTTAATATGAAACAGTTGTACCACCGACACTCACCCTTAGGATCGTATTCTCTTCCTTATTTTATTTTATTTTTATTTTGTACTATATTTAATGTATTCTATAGATAACTCTCTGGTGTCATTGTATTTTTTAGTTAATGTCTGAAGAAGAACACTACGTCTTCGAAACGCTTTGTTTATACCTACCATTAATTTTTTATATGTGGAGACCATTTCATTAACATTTTACTCTACAATAAGTAAGTTCTCCTTTAGATATATCCGTTTTAGTGGAAAGAAGGATTTAACTAGAGTGGATAATAACTAATAGAGTGAATAATTACTAGAGTAAATATGCTTATTACTGGTTGTGAAAAATATTTAACTGTCTTAGTCTAATACCTTTCACATTCACACTAGATCAGATTACCTGAAGACGAAATGGATGAAATTAGCAAAAGGACGAGATTGATTTGCAAATTGTTACGATTGATAAGTAAAAAATGGAATTAATTTGCAAAAGGATAAATATAATTTGGAAAAGATATATCTAAGTGAATATGGCTGAAACCAAATATCAGTTTGTTATAAACAGGAAGTCCTTAAATAATAATATCTCTGTATAACATCAACATAGCATGTTTTCAAAATAACTCCTGCAGTTATTTGCTTTTATAGGTTGTCCACACTGGACTGTACGTCACATGAAAGCTGACTCAACTGGAATTAATCCAAGGTCCTAATGAACCAGAGGGTTCACCAGCATAACCATACAGCAAATCACTTTTATTGTTTACAACACTACATAGTAATAAACAGTCAATATTACTTGGCAATCAGAGATTATTGTTTTATACTTATATCATTTGATTACGAAAACAATTAATTTTGAACACCAATTACGTTCATTTATGTGTAAACGTAGTACGCTTCTTCAAGTTTCTTTACAAGAATTAAAAGATTTAGCTACTTATTAAATAAAGGAATTACAATTATGAATTAAGATCAAGGAGAAACAGTTGCATGTAGTGAGAAGATCAAAATAAATAATTATTGATGGATAACATATCTTATATCTTAAGGTATAAACAAATCTATAAGCCTCATTTTTAATTGTTTTAATAAGTAATTCTGTACCCCCCCTTGCTACACTATAGGAATTATTCATTAATCATTGCCATCCTGATAATAATAAACTATTTATAACACTTCGAAATATTCTAACATCTCTTAAGTAATTTTCTCTCTTTAAAATTAATATTTTCTTTTTATCGATTCATAACAGTTTTAAAGTCTTCTTAAAAATTTCACTTTAACCAAAAAAGATGTCTTTAAAAAGAAAATAAGAACTATTAAATTATAATAAAGAAAAAGGAAGCAAAAGAAAGAAAGTGTTGATAAGTTTATTTACTTTAAAGAGATGATTTTTGTTTGAAGCAGGAAGATGGATTTCTAATAATGTCGACGAACAACTAACAAAAAGTTGATTGAAATTCTAACATAAATATTTGAAATTATTGAAGGAAAAAAAATTTCATTTTTAAAATCTAACTTAGAAGGTGCAAGTTTGTCCTTTTTCTTATGTTGAGTCTTGCCTGAAATTACAAAAGCGAAATCACTCGATAAGGCAATACTTAATATGTAAACAACTTAATTCTCTAACGATCCAACCAATGCTTTAAAATGATAAAATATAAATTAAAAAAATTTTTATATTTCTAAAGAAAAATTAGTTTATATTATAATAATTGATAATAACCATATTTCTTCAATGGTAATCAATTCAAAAACTAAAGTAAAAGTGTTGAAAGTTAGTTCTCTGAGAACTTTATATGATAAAAAAAAGAAATTACTTTAGAAATATTGCATTTTATTACTTTCATTTTCCCTTCCCATTAACATTGCGTCATAAATCTGACAGTTATCACTCAGTTGTCAGAAATGCCGTAATTAAAGTGCCAGGTAGAAATTTGTTTCTTAACACACCATCATATAATAAGCCAATAACCAGGACTACGACATGAACGTTGTAGACTTCCTTGAGTTACATTCCTGTCAATGCCAGGAGTGTTAGTTTTGATAAATTACTTTCTATTGCTAGTCCTATTATATATATATATATATATATATATATATATATATAACACACTGATTAAATAACACACTTATTCTATCAAACGGTTGATATATTATTGGATATGTTATAACTATATTTTGAGTTTATATAAGAAGAAATATGGGTTTTTATGAGGATATAAGACGAGTATATGGAGAAGATGCCTATGAAAAAGGTGTTAAAATAAAATCGACACGTCGGCAATGAGAGTTTGATTTTTGAACCTAGAAAATTTGACCGAATCCCCATTAGATAACACACCTATTTATATAATTTATATATATATATATATATATATATATATATTATGATCAATGATCAAACCACAATAAGAAATGGGAAAACAAGACTAAGATCTTTCAACCGTACCAAGCGGTCTTCGTCAGAGTCAAAAACCCAACTGAACACTAGATGCAGAAAACATCTGGTGAGGAGTTGAGAAGAGTGGAGGGAAGAGTGGTATTTTAAAAGGGTGAAAGCACAGGAAAGGACTAATGTCCAGAAAGGGATGTTTGGGGAAACAAAGGAGTACAGTAAGAAAAAGTAAAAAACTGTCTGCTAGCTGTCAACCCTCTTTGAAGAGGCTATTGCCCTCGTGACGAAAGTATCAAGTTTGAAGAGACCGTTACTAATGTTTATAATATTAGATCTATTAAATTTAATTAGAGACGATTCAATAATATTTCTTAACAACATTGATTTTTCATAGGTAATAAATTTAGCTCCTGTCCAATCAATATGATGATTTTCATTTTTTATATGCAAGAATAAGGCACTACTTTTTTCCTGTCTACTTACGTTATATTGGTGTTGTTTTACACGTGTCTTTAATGATTTACCAGTTTGACCAATATAAATTTTATGGCAATTTTTGCAAGGAATTTTATAAATACCAGCGGACTCCAATTCGCTTGGAGAGTTCTTTATTAACATATTACCCACTTTATTACGATTAGAAAACACTATATTAAAATCAAGTTGTTTGGCTAATCTTGGAAGGGGGTCCAATGATTCATGGTATGGCAAAACTATAGAATTTGATAATAAAAGGGGCTCTTTTGAAGTATTAGAGAAAGTTTTTTTAGCACCCTTCAAAGCTAAATCGATATAAGAAGAGGGGTATTTTAATGAAAGGGCAATTGACCTAATGTTATTAATCTCTTCATTAAGGAATTCAGGAGATGAAATTCTTAAAGCTCTCAAAAACATATTTCTAAAAACAGAAATTTTAACATTTTTTTGGATGCGATGAATAAAATGAACGTATGCAAGTACATTCGTAGGTTTTCTATATACACTAAAGCGTAACTCATTAGGTAACCTATGGATCAGGACATCTAAGAAGGGCAAATTACCACTTATTTCTTCTTCCATTGTGAATTTGATTGTCGGCACTAATGAATTCAATTTTGTTAGGAAATCAACTTTATTTAAAGAATTGGGACAATGCAAAGAATATCGTCAACATATCTATACCATTTAACATTTTTGGGCAAAATTGAGCTTAACATTTTACTCTCAAAAAACTCCATATATAAATTACTTAGGAGGGGGGATAAACAGTTACCCATAGCAAGACCAAATTTTTTTATATAATAATTATTTTCAAATTGAAAATGACAATCTACCACACATAACTTAATTAACTCTATTATAGTGGTAGATGGAAGGGGAAGGGAATAATTAATTAATTCCTCCTGGAGTAAGCTCAACAGATCAGTTACAGGTACATCGTAAAAAGAGACTTCACATCGAAACTGATTAATCTATAATTTTTGTTCATGTTGACGCTTTTTAATTTTTTAATTAAATCCACATTGTTTTTTATATGGCTGCCTAAATTTTCCAATTAAGGGGCTTAAAATACTTACTAACCATTTCGACAAGCCATATGATGCCGAACCAACCGAACTCACAATTAAACGTATTGGGTAATTATTTTAGTGTCTTGATCAACCCGTACATATATGGCAAAGAAGAATTAGTTCATTTAATAAAAAAATTAAAACTATCTTAAAAAATCAACCGTCTTATTACTAAATTTATATCAAAATCCCTTCTTTGCCATAAGTACGGGTTGATCAAGACACATAAAGATAATTACCCAATACGTTTAATTGTGAGTTCGGTTGGTTCGGCATCATATGGCTTGTCGAAATGGTTAGTAAGTATTTTAAGCCCTTAATTGGAAAAATTTCAGGCAGCCATATAAAAAACAATGTGGATTTAATTAAAAAATTAAAAGCGTCAACATGAACAAAAATTATAGATTAATCAGTTTCGATGTGAAGTCTCTTTTTACGAATGTACCTGTAACTGATCTGTTGAGCTTACTCCAGGAGGAATTAATTAATTATTCCCTTCCCCTTCCATCTACCACTATAATAGAGTTAATTAAGTTATGTGTGGTAGATTGTCATTTTCAATTTGAAAATAATTATTATATAAAAAATTTGGTCTTGCTATGGGTAACTGTTTATCCCCTCCTAAGTAATTTATATATGGAGTTTTTTGAGAGTAAAATGTTAAGCTCAATTTTGCCCAAAAATGTTAAATGGTATAGATATGTTGACGATATTCTTTGCATTTGTCCCAATTCTTTAAATAAAGTTGATTTCCTAACAAAATTGAATTCATTAGTGCCGACAATCAAATTCACAATGGAAGAAGAAATAAGTGGTAATTTGCCCTTCTTAGATGTCCTGATCCATAGGTTACCTAATGAGTTACGCTTTAGTGTATATAGAAAACCTACGAATGTACTTGCATACGTTCATTTTTATTCATCGATCCAAAAAATGTTAAAATTTCTGTTTTTAGAAATATGTTTTTGAGAGCTTTAAGAATTTCATCTCCTGAATTCCTTAATGAAGAGATTAATAACATTAGGTCAATTGCCCTTTCATTAAAATACCCCTCTTCTTATATCGATTTAGCTTTGAAGGGTGCTAAAAAAACTTTCTCTAATACTTCAAAAGAGCCCCTTTTATTATCAAATTCTATAGTTTTGCCATACCATGAATCATTGGACCCCCTTCCAAGATTAGCCAAACAACTTGATTTTAAATATAGTGTTTTCTAATCGTAATAAAGTGGTAATATGTTAATAAAAAACTCTCCAAGCGAATTGGAGTCCGCTGGTATTTATAAAATTCCTTGCAAAAATTGCCATAAAATTTATATTGGTCAAACTGGTAAATCATTAAAGACACGTGTAAAACAACACCAATATAACGTAAGTAGACAGGAAAAAAGTAGTGCCTTATTCTTGCATATAAAAAATGAAAATCATCATATTGATTGGACAGGAGCTAAATTTATTACCTATGAAAAATCAATGTTGTTAAGAAATATTATTGAATCGTCTCTAATTAAATTTAATAGATCTAATATTATAAACATTAGTAACGGTCTCTTCAAACTTGATACTTTCGTCACGAGGGCAATAGCCTCTTCAAAGAGGGTTGACAGCTAGCAGACAGTTTTTTACTTTTTCTTACTGTACTCCTTTGTTTCCCAAACATCCCTTTCTGGACATTAGTCCTTTCCTGTGCTTTCACCCTTTTAAAATACCACTCTTCCCTCCCACTCTTCTCAAACTCCTCACAGATGTTTTCTGCATCTAGTGTTCAGTTGGGTTTTTGACTCTGACGAAGACCGCTTGGTACGGTTGAAAGATCTTAGTCTTGTTTTCCATTTCTTATTGTGGTTTGATCATTGATTGTTGTTTCACGTGTTTATGTGAAAAAAAAAAAAAAAAAAAAAAAAAAAAAAAATTTTTTTATTTATATATATATATATATATATTATATATTATAAAGATTTCACATAAACACGTGTGAAACAATCAATGATCAAACCACAATAAGAAATGGGAAAACAAGACTAAGATCTTTCAACCGTAATAAGCGGTCTTCGTCAGAGTCAAAAACCAACTGATTGGGATTTATATATATATATATAATATATTATATATATATATTACACTTTTTCGATAAAAATATGATCCGAAATGGACAATTACAGTTCAATTTACATAAAGAAACATAGAGAAATTAAAACACAAACTTACAGTCTCTAATTTTTGGTTGAACCGTCTTCAGGAGAGATAAGAGAGGGAAACCAAGCGCACTGGTACAGAGACGGTTGGAGACCACAATATGAACATTGATTGTTATTTCACGTGTTTATGTGAAATCATTTTATATATATTATATATATATATATATATATTATTCACTTCGGAAAGACGATCCAAACTGGCGATTCACGCCAGTTTGGAATGTCTTTTTTCTATCTTTTATATAATTCTATCTTTTTTCGACCAAAAAAAAAACCTCTTCTTTTTGCTATATATATATATATATACTAAAAAACACAAAAAAGATATTAACACTCAAATTTCTCAATCATTCCGGCTTTCCTTATGGCATCAGGAGAGGAGAAAGAAAAAAGGAGGAAGAATACAGGAGTAGAGATGTGAAAGCGTCCACCGACTGATACAAAGTGACACAGTGCTAACCACCTTACCATCATGGACCAGTATAAGCTATGAATAAATGAAAGAATGAAAGTTCTATTTAAGTGAAGGAGAAGAAAAAAAACAATGTGAAGAAAAAGGAAAAGATAAAATCATAAATTAAAAAGTTAAAAATAAAGCTGAAGTGAAAAATAATTAAAAAACAGCAGAAAAAATCAAGTAAAACTAAACTTAAGAATGCTGGAGTGTGAGAAATAAAAAAAATGATTTTTAGAGAAAGTTCAAAAAGAATTACATAAAACAAATGAAACAAAAAAATAACAATGAAATAAAGAAAAACTACAGTGGACTACACTCAACTTTGCGATAAGTAAACTTAATATCAAACTCCTTGAGTATACAATATATAATATCCCATACATTTAGGCATAATATAAATGTCTAAATGGGAGAGGTTTATTAGTCTTTTATTCCTGGAGGTAGTACAGATGGTGATTGATGCACTTATCAATATATATGGGTACTTATTATTATATATCACACCACTGATGCATATAACATCAGTAGTATAACTACAGGAGTAATAGCATTTTTTAAAATCGAAAGTGTAATTTCGTGTTTCGAAATAATCTCTTAGAGGAGAACATGGCTTTTGTTCCAATAGCCACTGGATTTCTTACATAGTTTATCTGATCTTCTTCAACACTCAAGATTTAAGACAAAGGTTCCCACTTAAAACTTGAAAATATTCCTAATTTGCCTGAAAAATGTTATAAATATGTAAGAAAAAATGTTGTTTTAATATAATTTTAAATTCAAGATGAGGGATAATTTCATCCATTATGTTTCAAAAAATTTTTCAATTTTGAATTACGTTTTACATTTTGGTTGTTTGTAAAATTATTATACTGGGATATAGATTGTTGAGAGCATTTTGAAGACAAATCCAACATGTCATGGAAAGCATCAGAACTGTATGCTTCATTACTGTGGATTCACACTGTGGAAAAACTTCTAAGTCATATTAAACAGTATAAATATAGGTAAACAAATACGACAAATATAGCAAGTAAACTTTTAGTCCAGGATCAATATTAAGTTTTTATATTTTTATTACTCTGTGCCGTAATTTAAATTCACAACTAAATTCAATTGCAAATATCAATTACTAAAATTTGTAAGTCACTAAAGTCAATTAATTGTGTTTTACTAGTAATTAGCCTTATATTAGCTAAATAAACTATTTCTTAAGTATGTATTCATCTGGTTGAGGATTTAAAAGAAAGTAAATTTTCTTGAGCTTGTTTTAAAATTTTAAAAATTAAGCTTGTTAAAATTGAGCTTGTTAAAGCACTGACGTCTCGTACTCAGTGATAGTTGATAAAACATTAGTTGCGCACTTTACTCTGATTAAATAAATAGTTTATAAATTCATAAAAGAAACAGTAGTTAGATGTCAAATATATTAAACTTTATCTACGCTTATGATATTGCTGTACTGAATATTACATAGAAATGAGACTTTATGTTAATACCACATCAAAAATAAATGTTATATCCTACTATAGTATTATGAATAGAATTTTAGGTTAATAGTATACATGAATTTACTATTTACTATTTACACCGTCAATTAGATGGCACAAACTTTTTCTATTGTTTAATATTTTTTTATTTAAAAAAAAGGCATTTCAAATTGATATAATAAGTTTAACAATGATTACCAGGCTATAAGAAATCTATAGCATTTTAAAAGAAGCCATGTCAGTCTGTCCGTCCATTACAGATTTAAACAAATCCGAAAAGTTTTACATTATTCGTAAGATCAGTTTTTAGTTTTTATAATCGAAATGTTATGAAATTTTCTTATTAATTGCTAATTTTAGGTTTAGTTTTTTTTTGACAAAATTTGTACTGTTCTATAGTAAGTCGTTTAGCGTTAAAAAACATAACATGTTCCATAACACCCCTTTTTGTGAATACCATTTTAAAAATATTCTTCATATGATAAAAAATACGATCTGACTGTAAAAATATTTACAAATAGTTTAAGTTTAAAAATATTTTCTTCAATTGGTAACTTGTTACAGGAGCACCATATTTTAGCAAAGCCATATGAAAGCTAAAGAAAAGGACTTTTGTATTTTTACAAACATATATAAATAACAGACCATTAAGGAGGAGCAGGGTGATATACTTTTTTTAGATTTGATTCCATGATTGAAGGTTTGATTGTTACAATAGCAATCGATCTTTCTCATATTTCAACCATCATTAGAGCTATAAATATATTGAAAATAATCACTTGCTTATCAAAGTATTTTTACATTATTGTTAGCATTAGATATTATTATGTATTAGCAAGGGAGTTTAATAATAATATCAAGAACTAAGCAAGAGTAATAAATTTATTATTTATTTATAAAAAATAATTATTAAGTAATTAATTATTTATTTCAATGACATCATTCATTGTTATTTCACGTGTTTATGTGAAATCTGATATATATATATATATAATAAAAATATAATATATTTATATATATATGATCAAACCACAATAAGAAATGGGAAAACAAGGCTAAGATCTTTCAAACGTAACAAGCGGTCTTCGTCAGAGTCAAAAACCCAACCCAAGCTGTTGGGTTTTTGACTCTGACGAAGACTGCTGAAAGATCTGACAGTTGAAAGATCTTAGTCCTTGTTTTTCCATTTCATTTGTGGTTTGATCTTTGATTGTTATTTCAAGTGTTTATGTGAAATTTTTTTATATAAATATATATACAAGAACAAAACACATACAACAAATACAAAAACTAATGACTGTATTTCGACTGAGTCATGAGCTAAATAAGTATGAGCCGCTCCGAGAATTTCCTCTTGTCAACGGAACGGCTCATATTTTTCTACCTGGTGACAAACACTGTCGAAACACAACAGTGAGTTTTTTTTTGATCTCTTGTATGTGTTTTCTTTCTGCGATTTTAGATTGTATATCCTCTCGTATTTTCACGATAAAAGATAGGCAAGCAATTTAATGAAATATGTTTAAAAGAAGGCCTGCTCCCTAAGTACACCAATATATATATATATATATATATATGTGTATGTGTGTGTGTGTTTATTAATATACAATAAGTTGGTAAAGTTCATCTCATCTTTCATTTCTAAACCTAGAGTATAGCATAACATATTCCTTGTCTTTATCAATATAAACAAAAAATAAAAATTTTGAGGAAGAGACATAAGTTTGCAGATGGAATAATAATTTGTATGTAGAAATTAATTACTGAATATATCAGAACCTCTCATTAGATATATTGAGGGCGTTATATGTAATAGTACTTTTGTTACCATTGAATTTTTTTATGAAATAATTAGAAAACAATTTTCTGCATATACATACCTGAAGAAATTCATAATTTCGATGCGTTCGTGGAAAATGCTACAGATAAGTTGAAATATGATAACGAATACATCATAATATATATTAAAGTTACTGGAAAACTATATGTAATTCTCAGTGGAGGATTTATGACAGAACTATTATCAAATTCAGTCACTGCATTGAATTCAGTCGTCTATACGGCATCGTATCCGCTGTTGAAAACTTCACTTTAGAGTCCAGTACTTTATCTCGTAAATCAAACCCGTGATATTGATTGAGATGATCCCTTAAGCATCCTAAAAAGAACATAACAAATCCAACAATCCAGCCAAAATCCATAATCTAATCTTAGACTAATGTTATTCTTTGACTATTCATGTATAGATATATATATATATATACAGTTAAGGCAATTCATTTTCCTTATCAACTCACCTATAATATCAGTACGACAAGTTAAATGAACGACCTACTTCAAGAAAGTCATTAACTATTACATCAAACATCCTTGAGGTATTTAGAGTTGACTTACTTTAAAAAAAATAGCAGTTTAAAATTATACCGCAATACTGATCTTTTACAAAATGTTTCAATATTTACTAGTGAAAAATAAATAGTTTACAAAACAATTATTCTTTACAAAATCATATTTATCACATAATGATTGCAATCAATATGTCCTAATTATTAATTATTAATTATTAATTATGAAATTTAAAGATTTTATGGTGCACTCAATACATGATTTGATTTCTAAAATTTGAGTTCTTTTTTTTTTTGATCTGTTCGACAGGAGGCCAGTGTAGCTCAGTGGTTACGTGAGCCAAAGTTTTTCACCTTTCGACTGATAGATCTGGAGTTCGATGCCCATTCTAGACTTCAATTTATTCACGCAGAAGATGAATAAAAATCTGGGCTTTCATCCCTCGGAGACGACAATAAGCCATCGTACAGGTCCTAAGCCTGTACTATGTTAGGTAATCGTTAAGGATCCAAATCCAAAAGATCCTATTCCAAATACTCTTGAGTTAGGCACAGTTTAGGACTCCTAATGTTGAATTCTTACTGCGTGATATAACAATGGAACAAGTTTTGGCCTATCTGTGTTCTCAAGTGAGACAGCCACTATAACCTAACCTAACCTAAAACTATTTTACTGTTTGTTAATTTTAAACTGGTCTTCTACTTTCACACTTGAAATGTTTGCTAACTATGGCTTTTAAAATTCTTCACCTAACATATTCGGCTTTGAATGTTAGTCTACTGTATGAATATTGAATATTAGGATACAGTAGGATTAGTATGCAGTAGTATTAGTATCTAGTAGTGTGTAGTAGTACGTCTTAATTTATTTAAATCCGAACTCTGTTATGACTACCGCTTTTTATGTGATATACTTTTGTAAATTGTCGTCAAAGTGTTTGATACCGTAGCCAGAATTAGTACATAGTATATGTCAGTGTTAGTTAATTAGTACAATCTTAGTTCCTTATTAGCGTTGTTTTTGCTAAGTTTATGGTTAAATATGACGACTATTCACAGAGCGAATTCTAGTTGAAGATGACAACTTAAAAGAATTTCTAGAACTCTTCGTTTTGTTAAGCATTATAAAGTAATAACCATGACGTTTCTACACTAATTATAAGGCCTTCAAGGTAAATTCTTGGCCATGACACTGTTTTAAAAATGGCATACACTAATGAGCGAATATCACGCCCTGCGCTAATCTCATGGTCGCTTATTCATTTCATAGTACCTCTTTTCGTCGATATGACGAATAGGATTTTATGACACATCCTTCTAGTTAGTACAGTCTTTATATATCATGACTAATACCTTGTGAAAAGGAGGTGACTAAGAAATATGATTGTGCAAGAAATCATTAGTAATTATAGTTTTCTCTTCTATAAAAAAAGTTTGTTTCCTTTTCCCCTTCTACAATTGCTTAAATGTATATAAAGACCCAACATCCATTAGACACATTTTCCCCTAATACTTATAAAAAGAGCCCATGGTTTGAGAATATATTTCACGGAGTGATATTATCCTGATGAAGGTGTTGCTTGTACTATACATGGACGGCTATCGGCGAATAATCGGTCCTCAGAAAGATTTGCTTTTTGTGCCTTCCCATCGGCATAAAATATATATTCGAGTCTAAAGTCACCTAATATAATGGGCTTTATAACTTCTCAATTTAATATTATTAATATTTCCTCCTAATATCCATATCTAATATTATTGGCTGATTTAATAAGTAAGTGAATTTAACTATTAGCTCATTTGTCAGATTTATACAAATATTTTTTTACTGATTATATCATTTAGTATGTGACACAAATTTCCTTGTATTCTCATCTATCTCTGCACAAAAGTACAGACTTAATGTTGGTCTCAATTTTACTAATTCTTTTGGATCCATTAATTTTTAGGCCTTCCAGAGTTTCTTAAATCTTTTGACAAACAGTTTGTCCTGTTTAGTTCTTTACTTGGTGATTTTAACCATAAGTTGATCCTTTAAATCTGTCCCTCTTTGAAAAGAAATCTTCTTACTACAGCCAAATAACATAGAATTTCAAATTCTACATCATTTATTCCAGTACGTTAGTTTGAACATCACATTCAGTTTGTAGAGATTGGTTAGGTTGGTTTAGGTTACAGTGGCAGTCCCACAAGGGAAAACTCATAGACTTAGCATCGGTCCTTTGTGCAACCACACAATAGGTTACTACATTGGGAGTCCTAAATTTTGCTTAACTCAAGTGTATTTAGAGAAGGGATCTTTAACGAGTACTTGACATCGTACAGATCGACAGCGCAACATCCTCTCCGAAAGACGATGTGCTCAGATTTATTCACTTCAGATGACCTCAAGGAGTCAATTTCTACTTAACCTTATAATGTTACCCTGACGCATGCAAACAACATTTTATTTAGCTAATATTTAGCTATTTAGAATCTTAGTTAACTTAAACCATCAAAGTAAATAATCCTTAAATTAACAAATTTAAGGATTTTTGTATAAATCCTTACATTTTGTATAAAAATAATAAATTTTTGTATAAATTTAATTAATTTATACAAAAATTATTTTATTTGTTTCATAAATATTGTATAAATCACAGCCTTACATTTATATTAATTATTCTTCTTAACATATCTTGTTTATATAATTTGCAAATCTAAATTATAGCCTTCATTCAAACTATGTACTAGTACTGCAGTGGCACAAGTTTTATTTCTCCTTATATAGTATGAATATTAGTACAACGATTCTTTAAAAAACATCTTTTTCTCCATAATAAACTTGTTCATAGTCTTACACTTTATGCATAAATAAAATTACTTTGTAAACCTTTTAAAAGCTTCTTTCTAGTCTTTCAGAGTTAAAGACACGTTTTCATCTTAGCTTTATTAGTAAAGATAAAAGTCTCCTAAGGTAATTCTCTTTTAAAACCTTATTGTTTCATGCAAACCTTGAAAAATGGATATTTTATCTAGCAGTTGCAGTATTTGTTATACTGTTTGATGTTTGTTGTCTTAAGTATTTAAACGAGTATTGTTGAATTAATTTTCTTGGGTAGCTATTATTCTGTAACATTTTATCTCCTTCCTTATTTTTCTCTAGAAGATATAGCATGCTAATTCCAATAACTTTTTTTAAAAAAATCTTTGAACATACATGTTATCGTAATAGCAATAGCATAATCATTACTGTGTTATGGTTATATCAGTTATAATAATAATTGCTATCAAATGATAGACAAGATAAGTGATACAGAAAAAAAAAGAAATTTAGTGATTCCGTAAATATATTGGATTTAATTTCAATAGCTACCTTGTGATTTTAGAAATAAGAGAAATACCTTTAGTATTTCCTTCATTGAAAACTACTTTTCTGAGAATCCATAACAAGCGTGATTGCTGTGAAATACCTTTGAAAAAATACCCAATTTAGCAATACGTATTCATTGAATGCTCTCCAATTAGAACCTAATTTCAAATACTATTGATAATTTTGAAACCAATTGAAATTTTATCAGAAAACGGATTGTATTTTTCTTTTACATTGTGAATGTTTTATTAAAGAACTGATATTAATCGATTTTAACGAAATGTTTTATTAGCATAAACATTGTTATTTATATTGAGATAATTGATAGGTAGATTTTGTTTTTGATCTGTTATACAGTTATAACAAAGCAGCATATGAGTTTACTAAATTAATTGAAACGAAATATAAACAATGTTGGAGAAATTAGTATTGGCGAATGTTGTTTATTCTTCATAAATTAAAATTTGCAGGATTTAAAAAAGTGTTAAAAATTATAAGTATAAATTAGGCCTTGTGCTATTCTTTCGTACCGTATCAGTTGTATGGCCCTAGAATAAGACTCAAAATTTTTCAGGTAGAATTTTTAACATTTTTTTCACGATGTGACTAAAAGAAAATTTAACAGCCGATGGCCTCAATGATGTATGACAGTGGTTCGGGATTAGAGGTAAATTACTTTAAATGATGTCAATTAGTGGGGGGGGGGGGGGGTGACCATGCTAAACATATGGATATGCTAAATGAAGGAAAGCGGGAGAAAAGAATGCATCGATGATCCCATGATCTTTAAAACTGTGCAAACGGGATGCGTAGCAGTAACATGAAAAACATCGAGTTTGTTGTATCCGAGGTGAAACAGCATCATTTTTTCAAACCCCGAGATAACACGACACGAAAATATAAAGATTTCAATCTGATGTTAAAGTTCTCAATATTTTCTTCATTATTCTTATGAGAGAAAGAATAACATTATTTTCCTTGTGTGTCATTCATATGCCAGAAAGAATAACATTATTTTCATTGTGTGTCATTCATATGCCAGAAAGAATAACATTGTTTTCATTGTGTGCCATTCGTATACCAGAAAGAATAACATTATTTTCATTGAGTGTCATTCTTATGCCAGATAGCATAAACATTTTTTCCTTTCATTAACATTTTTAATGGACGAAACAAAATTTTCTTTTGTTATTGTAAGAATTAATGTTGTTATTGTGTGACATGTAATGGTAAAATAACAAAGGGAAAATTAAAATAAGTTTAATGAATAGTAACTTTAATGAGATTGCTGGGTCACATTAATAATAAATTAATTATTTATTTCATTTAGTCCTTCATTTTTTATTTAAAAATAAACAATTTCAAACATTTCGCGACCCCCGTTAACCCTTTAGCGTCCCCCAAGGGGTTCGCGCCGCAACCGGTTGAGACCCTTGGTTTAGATCATTGGCTTGTAATCAAACTCTATTAATAGGTGAGAAATGCATCAAATCATGCTGACAGAGTTTAATCAAAAAATAAGATCGATTACGAATATGATAATATGGAGCATTGAAAATAATTAATTAAAATATTTCAGAACAATAAAAATTATTATTTAGTATGAGAAAACTACTAATCTAAATACAGAAAGAAAGAAAAGTGTTAATAAATAAAGCATTCTTAATGTTCATTACTTTTTATGGCACTTTATTGACGAAAGACGATAATCAGGTGAAACAAGGTGATATATGATTGACAGCAAGGCTTGACTCAATCGTCAGGTCATATCAACATAATAGTTCTAATTAATTCTAAACATCATAGCCTTATGATTTCCGAGGTCAGATTGTTAAGAATGCGTATAATAAATCAATCAATACGGAAAATAACTAACACATTCCTATGTTTTTACAGTTGTTATCGAGTCTAGTGCAAAGACAGGCCAGATACTCCACAAACTAAAGCACTTTCAATAAAAGATATACGTTAAAAACATAGTAACGGACTTCTGTTATCTATATAAATAAAAGAAAGGTTTTGTCTGTACATTGCTTAGAACTGACTTATTTCAAGTTTTCTTTACGTTTCATACATTAGAGAAACCGAATCCACCCTTATTTCTGTCGGTTTGTCCACAAAATTTTGTCACAAGTAAACTCAGCCACCATGAGACATATCAAGCTGAAACTTTGACAGTAGATTTATGTATGTCTAACTTAAAATATAGGCTCTGAATTGATTGGAAATTCGACGTTATAAACCCAACATTTGGGTTTTTGACTCTGACGAAGACAGCTTGTTACGGTTGAAAGACCTTAGTCTTGTTTTCCCATTTCATATTGTGGTTTGATCATTTATTGTATATATGTACAGTGAATGCTACCTAATTAATAATTTCTTACGTGTAATTTTTAAAACCTCCAACCTTCAGTCAGTATTACAAACCCTGAAGAAGTTTGGTATTTGTAATTTATATATAGTCCACCAACACAGTTTGTTTTTATTTCATGGCATATTTTTGTTATTCATTAAATACTGTTCTCATTTCAAAGAAGTAATGTTGATTTGCTACAAAACAGAAATGGTAGAAAGTTACTATATTATAATATACCGATGAATTGATGCATATCCCATGAATCTATGTTTGTTAGCAAACATGCAACTCCTATTCAACCTTCAGATTAACTAATTTTTCGAATGTTTTCATCCCAGAGGATTCAATCCCTTGAGTATTGGACCGATTCGTTACCCCACTTTAAACAATGTCGTGTTCACAATCACAGTTTATCAATTAGTAATTTGTTGCTGGTTGTGAATTTTCAACGACTGGAAGCAAATAGAATTAAGTTCAGTTCTCTTCATTTTGGTATTGGAAACACAAGGAAGATATCTATCAATACTTTAACAGTTGTACCTCAATGATGATCTAAATTACAGGCTTCTCAGCGTGCGGTAGATAGATGGTTCGATTGACACCAGTCAGACAAATTAATTTCTTCGGTTAGCAATTTTAATAAAATTACATCGTTTTCTTTTTTTTTTTTGGTAAATTTTTCTATAATTTCTTTTTTACTTTTTTATTGATAAAAGGGCCAGTTTAGCACAGTGGCCAGGTGCTTCCTTTGGGCAGGTAGTTCCCGGGTTCAATACCCACGCTTGGTCCTCGATACACGCGGGAGATCAATAAATCTGTCCCTCCGAGAAGTCGTTAAGACTTCGGTCCCGAGCCTATATAATGTCAGGTACTCGTTAAAGTGCGCTACTGTAAATACGTTTGAATTGGGTAAAAATTAAGAACTCCCAAATAAAATCAAGTAATGTATCTCACCCAATACTAAAATGAGTGCCAAATAATAAATGATCAAGATTTCCGCCTCAAGAACAGCTCTAAAAGATGACACCCTTATAACTATACTCATTGAAAAGCAAACAAACAAGTTTTTATTATTGCAATAACCAACTGAACATTTGGGTTTGGTATCAAAAGGTAAACAGAAATCTATAGGTTTCTGTTTTTCTTTCTTTATTTTTCTTTCTGCCTTTTTCAAAACTAAGGCAGAGTTTTGCTTCAGGAACCCTTTTTGCTTCAGGAACTTTCCCAGGAACCCCAGTTTATAATGATTTTATACAATCATAACAAAAATATTTCCATATGCTTTTATAAATAGTATGTAGGTATGTTTAGAACCCCAGATTCTAATGATTTTATACAATCATAATATAAATATTTTCAATTGGTTTTATAAATAGTATGTATGTTTAAAAACAATTAAAAAGTAATATTACTGCAATGTGTATTTCTTGAAGAAAAATTCAAAACTAAAAGATTTTAATTTTCATATCTTCCACAAGTACATAACACATGAAACAGCATTATTAGCAACTTTAACACAAAGTTTATTTTGTAATCATTTTGGGTTTTATAGTTGAAAGTTTGATTCGCAAGTCAGACAGAGCATTAAGTCTACTTCGGTATTTAGTTTTTATGGCAGTATAAAAGGAAAAACCGGTTTCACATAAGTAGGTAGTGGGAAACTGGCAGCAATGTGTGAAGTGCTATTTTTGCAATAAAAAGACATTTGGGAATCAGTTAGCTCCAAAAACAGGCTAGTGATTCATCCTAAATATTAATACAATTTTGGCCACTTATACTTATGTGTATAAGTATTATTCGGTTTCATGATTCACAAGAAACACAGAATAAATCCATACTCACTGAAGAAAAAAAAATTAGAAAAATATTATTCTAATTTATAAATCCATAAGCACAAAAGAAAAAAAATTAGAAAAATATTTTTCTCTAAATGTTTTTCGCGGAATCCCCAGACACTCTGTTAAGGAACCCCTGGGTTCCGTGGAACCCACCTTGGGAATCTCTGAACCAAGGTATCGGTGAAGCTTGCAATATCAAGAGAAGTAAATTTTATCTTTCAAATTATAGGAATTGTTTACCACCAAACTGGGATACTTGGAATTTAGTGATAATCAGAAGTACTAGTCCGAAATACTGAAAACACATAATGTAAATATAACATGAACTGTCTAATAGTAGTTGAGATGCATTTTCAATCTCTTTAACCAAAGTGATATCATTTTAAGGTTTTTATTTGTAAATATTGGATGTTCAGGACAGTATTGAATGATAATGGCACAGTATTGCCTTCACTTTACCTATAGTACCTATAGCAATGCAAGGAGATCTTGGCATCTCAGTGATTTTCATGAATTATATAAGCAAACCCATGAGAAAGGGGTCAGGCTAGCTCAGTGGTTACGTGCTCGCCTCTCAACTGATAGGACCGGGGTTCGATCCCCACCTGGCCCTCGATTTATTCACGCGGGAGGTGAATAAAACTGAGTATGTCGTCCCTCGGAGAATGACGTTAAACTGTCGGTCCCGAGCCTGTAAGTTGTCAGGTACTCGTTCAAGATCCCTACTCTAAATACACTTGAGTTAGGCAAAATTTAGGACTCCCACTGTAGAGTCAATCTTCATTGTGTGGTATCACAAAGGGTCAATGCACGGCCTAAGTGTGTTCCCTTGTGAGACTGCCACTGCAACCTAACCTAACCTAAACCCATGAGAAATTCATTTAAAAATCAATCTAAGAAGTGAAAAGTTGTTCTATTTGATATTACTACTAAAAGATATAAAGTAGGCATTTTAGATATAGAAATGACAAGTGTAGACAAGACATCTTACCTCTGATAGCCAAAGTAGCCGACAACTTTCACGTTTTATCATCCAGACAGCCCATAACTCCGCTAAATAATTGATTGCTTGCAATTACTTTTCTAAGGTCATTAAAGCCTTGTCACTATTCATACCTGTACATTGTTTCTTTTTCCAATAACCAATGAAATTAGAAAATTTTACAAAACCAAGAATAATAGAGTTGTCTTTTATATACTATACTAATAAAAGAAAACCAGTTTTAACAAAAACAATATACTTTTTTAATTTTGTAGGGTAAAAATGTAGTGAAATACTCGTAGTCTCCACATATAGAAATTTAATAGTTAAACAATGCATTTCGAACACGTAGTGTTCTTCTTCAGGCATTAACTAAAAAAATACATGTCATCAGAGAGTTATCCATATCATAAAGTTAATGCCTGAGGAGAAACACTGTGTGCTCGAAACGCGTTGTTTCTACTATTAAAGTTCTATATGTGGAGACTATTTTATTAGATGTTTAGCCTATAATGAGTAAATATCACATAATAACTGATTGCACTACCTTAGAATTTTTAAACAAAGAAACATAGAGAAATCAAAAGAACACACTTACAGTCTCTAATTTTGGGTTTGAACCGTCTTCAGGAGAGATAAGAGAGGGAAACCAAGCGCACTGGTTCAGAGACGGTTGGAGACCCAACCCAACGGTCTCCAACCGTCTCTGAACCAGAGCGCTTGGTTTCCCTCTCTTATCTCTCCTGAAGACGGTTCAATCCAAAAATTAGAGACTGTAAGTGTGTTCTTTTGATTTCTCTATGTTTCTTTGTCTATATTGAACTATATTTGTCCGTTTTGGATCGTATTTCCAACGAAAAAGTATATATATATATATATATATATTAAAACCTATGCCTATTTCTATTTTAACACATATTCGAATTAATTTTTCATATTTCCTTATCTCTGGCTTCCATAAGTTTGGGACAATTGTCCCGATAAACTATAGTTATATATATATATATATATATATATATATATTATATATAATGTTATATATGTGGAAAACGTAATGATTTTGATTATTGAATAAACTAGAAATTTGAATCTAACTGTTTTAATGAAATGAGGAATAAATGTTGTTGTTGTTGTTGTTGTTGAAAACCTCAAGTGTATTTCTATAAATTAACCAAGTTTCTAACTATTTAGTCTGTTTTAAAATGAAGGACCGTTTTGCTTGCTCATGCGACAGGTAACGCTTGAATACAATATTGACCTGATACAGCAGGGCCCTTTGTAGAAGGTTCAAAGGTCTGCTCCACAAAGACATATTGTGCTCACTGGCCAACAAAACACTCATTGTTGATATCCAAAAAACATATTCATATGTTCAGAACATTTATATTTAAAATAACTTACTCTAAAGGCAAAGTGCTAGGGTTGCTCAATGGCTTACGTGCCATTCTTTAGACTGGTCCGAGATTTGATTTGCTCTCTGGCCCTCAATTTATTGACCGGTGGGGAGAGAGAGAGAGAGAGAGAGAGAGAGAGAGAGAGAGAGAGAGAGTGTGTGTGAGTGAGAGGATGAAAATAATCTAAGCATGTCTTTACATCGAGAGTGTGTTAAGCCGTCGGTCCCGAGCCTATACGATACCAGAAATCATTAAAGATCCCTGATCTAAATACACTTCATTTATGGCTCCCAATCTAGAATTTCATTTTGCAGTATCAAAAAGGACAAATCTTTGTCCTCTGTTGTTCTCTCTTGTGGGATTGTCACGAGAAAGATTCAAAAGTAATAATAAACATTATTATATTTAAACCTAATCATAAGTGTCATAATTAGGGTTGTGCTATGTAATCAGGATTGATCAATTTTCTCGAATCAAAATCAAACTCTCGTTGCCGATGATTCGGTTTTATTGTAAAAACTTTTTCAGAGGCGGAAAAAAAAATGTTTTTTTAATAAGAAAATGAAATTGGCATTATTTAAAAGAACTTACAATCTGGACTGGTCAAAACCTTCGACTAGACTAGACTAGATTAGACAGTCTAGTCAAAGGTTTTGACCAATCCAGATTGTTAAACCTTCGACTAGACTAGACTAGACTAGATAAGACAGTCTAGTCAAAGGTTTTGACCAATCCAGATTGTTAAACCTTCGACTAGACTAGACTAGACTAGACTAGATAAGATAGTCTAGTCAAAGGTTTTGACCAATCCAGATTGTTAGTTCGTTTAATAATGCCAATTTCATTTTCTTATTAAAAAAATTACTTCTTCTGCCTTTGAAAAAGATTGTAAAATAAAAATGAAACGTCGATACTTGGTTTTGAACCAAGAAAATTGACCGAATCTGTTTTAAATAATACAATTATTTATCAAACGATTGATATATCATTATTAGTATAACAAGATTTCATAATAAACATGTAAAATAACAATCAACATCTAAACCACAATAAGAATGAGAAAAATGACTAAGATCTTTACGTAAGAAGGAAGCATAACCAAGCAATTTCTAGATTATATTAAGAATAAACCGAATACAAACTTCTCTAAACATGCTTAACGTCCATCCCAGATTTGACGTTTGAAGTGATGCCAAAATAGTTTAAGGCAGCTATCAAAATACATCTATCATGAAGTATTGTACAGATATTTCAAGAGGTTTTAATAAATATTTGATAGATCCGTATTTTTAGGTGATAGTATAACCAGATTTTTAATTTCTCCTGAAATGTTGTTATTGAATAAGTCAAGTACCAGAAAATATTGCTTATACATTGCTGTGGAATATCGATGGTATTTTCGGACACAATGACGAGAGACAGTTATTGCTTCCTAAATATAATCAATAATAAATGAATTATAAAATAAAAAAATAAGTTGATGAATTAAATGAATATGCATTATTAATATTCATAAGTTTGAATTCTTATCAACAGCAGTGCTGCACCTAGCGGCATTTTTACGAACACCATATCACATTTTGATAACTCAGAAAAATTTAACAAAAACTCATAAATAATATGTAAAAGAAAGTTAAAAATAGTTATTATATTCATAATAATAAGGTTGGGAGGAATGCTTCAATAATAGGATTTCTAAAAAATTGCATTGTGAGCCTTACTCTATAATTTTTATTCAAATAGATATATCAAAAGAAGAAACTATAGACATAATGACAAAGTTTTTTTCCATTACGGACATAATTTTATGTTGTTAATATTTTACTTATATAAATTTCGTAATTTCTAAAAGTCTGTATATAAATTGTATATAAAAGTCTGTAACTATAATAAATACATTAAAAAATCATATAATATTCTCCTCAATTATTCATTAAATTTCCTCTTTCTAAATTCATTATAATAAAATCATTATGACTTATATCGAAAAACTAATAATACTTAATTTGCTTGATGTTTGAAATCACTATGTGATTATAAACTTGCTAAACTTTCATCTTTAGTTGACTTATACAAATAAAAAGGTCATTTATTTCAGGTTTTGGAAGCTTAATAAAAGAAAGTGCCTTTAGCGCAAATGATAGGGCGACTAACTACTACTTCAAAGGTCGAGGGTTTGACCCCTCAAGGTGTTAAAATATTATTTTATCGGATTAACCAAAGTGTCAACTTTTACCTCCTCATGCTACCATTCGTCAAACTCAGGCGAGTGACACACGTGGTTACTAGTGCAAGAATGAACAACTCACAATTTTCAGGGAGCCACATTGATTACAGAAAATCAGCTGCGGGCCTCAGTTTAAAATTTAGAAAGTAATTGTAGAATGTATGCTGGACAATAACGTAAAAAACATTCAACATTCGAATCAGTTTATTATATAGTAATTAGTATTTTCCTACTTCCCATTAATGAGAAATATTGCATCTCTTTTTGCAATTACTAAATTATTGTTACAATATTATTCAAATCATTAATTTTTAATGATAGCCTGAACAAGATAGTGAACTGTAGATGAAATGAATGTTTGATAAAACGGACAAGTTTACCGAATTCTGGAGACATGCGGGAAGTAGATACTTTTAAAAGTCTTTCAAATGCTCGTTAGTCAGGGAAGACGGCTGCTTGTTTTTCTTAAAAATCATGACATCATGATTTTTATTAAAATCTGTTCGCATATAGAAGTGCTATCAAAAATGCACTTTATAAATGAAATCGTATGCTTTCAGCACGATTCTACAGTTTTAACGACAATTGAACGTAACAAAGTAACGAAGAATAAATAAATAAACGAATCTTTTTGTAATGTAATGGGTCTTATTGAAGCTAACCAATCCTAACCTAACCTAAAACAGTAAAAGAGTAAATATGATCAATAAACAATCGAATGAAACAGTATGGTACCTGGCAAATTAGCTAACTAATTATAACCTATGTAAAACTTAACCTAAACAGTAAATATGATCAATAAACAATCTAATGAAACATTATGGTACCTGGCAAAATTGCGGAATTATACTGTAATCTTATCGAGTTTGGGCTCTAAACTGGTATTAATACAGCGGAAATAAGGCAACACCGTAGCAGTAACTAATCCCAAACAGACAAGTTGCAAAGTATAACTGCTACCTTTGAGGAAGTGTAAGACTGACAGAGAGACGTTTTAAAACGTTTTCCACTGTTTTGTCTTGACATTAGCAAACTTTGTACGAACTGCAGTTGATTTGTCAGATGTTGAGTAAAAATATTAAATGAAAAGAAACGATTTAGCTTTGAATTGAAATGTTCTCAGTCGTAGTTCAAGAAAAGAGAAATAGATAATAAAGAGGTAAAATACGAAGCAACCGCTGGATTAAAAAGATCCAATTATTACACTGTTGAAGTAAAAGCAATATAATTTTTAAATCCTCTTATGGGCCGCTGTTGTGCAGGGCTATACTATTATATTAATATATAGGATTATTACTATATATAATTAACATTATAGTTTATTGATAATCATAACATTTTTATAATATTATCAGCAAGAATTATAACTCGAAGTTCAGCTTGCTTTGTGATGTATGATATTCGATCAATATTATCATGTCATTTCTGAAAATGCTGTTATATTGTTAATTTAAGTAGCATGTAATAAATATTTACTAAATTAATGTATTTTAATTTCTATTATACTGTTGACGATTAAGAGAATATCTGGAGTGGCCTACACTCAACTTTACTATAAGTGAACATAATATTAAACTTCTCGGGTATATAATATATAATGTCCTATTTATACATAATATAAATGTCTAAATGGCAGATGTTTACTAGTATAGTTTTCCTGGGATAGCACACACGGTGATTGATCCGCTCATCAATATATATGCTTACTCTTATATATCACACAACTGATGCATATAATATCATTGGTATTACCACAGCAGTAATAACACTTTCATAATGCCAAAGTGAAGATTTCAAGTTACGAAATAATCTCTCTCATAGGAGGATGTGGCTTTTGTTCCTACAACCAGTTCCAACTCTTACATGACCAGTGGATCTGTTTATTTAATGTTGTTTATCTGACCTACATTAAAGATTCAAGCCATAGTTTTCACTTTAAGACTTCAAAATATTCCCATTTTGACAAATGTCAGAAAGATGTAGGAAAAAATATC
Organism: Hermatobates lingyangjiaoensis; assembly: GCA_026182355.1. Classification (NCBI taxonomy): domain Eukaryota; kingdom Metazoa; phylum Arthropoda; class Insecta; order Hemiptera; family Hermatobatidae; genus Hermatobates; species Hermatobates lingyangjiaoensis. The sequence continues at coordinate 333,199 of JAPFBL010000190.1, read as the reverse complement.
AGGGCCGTCGAATCACCGAAGATTTAGCTTCAAAATTATTCTCTACTAGCAAATGTACCCGTCTTTGACGGAATCAAAAATTCTATTATACTTGGTATTCCAACATATCAATTATAGTATTATACTAATACTATAATTAGAAATTATAGAATAGTAGAAAACACCATTATTAGTACAGTGTTAAACAAATGCCTCTGTATACACTACATTAGCTGTCTGTCCTTCAGGTTCATGGAAGAACAATCAGTTGAAACCTCTGACTATTGAGCAAGTAAAGTACAGTTGACCATGTGAGAAAAACTTGGTTTCGCTAACTTGAATTCCTGCGTTAGATAAAGTCTCCCTTTGCGACTTAGTTAACGTCATTGCGAAATAGACTCTGAGGGGACCTTGCAATCATTTGAATGGAAACAGACAGTGGTTCGGAAGACTCCCCAATACCACATCCAGTCATTATGTCCGCCTCTATGGCATATCTGTGTAGAGCACGAACTCAGAGTCGTGTCCCGTTGCACAGTTTTTAGGTCACTCATGTTTCGTAACATGAAATTTGTTACTGCTATAAATTGCAGCATCATTGGTGCTCCTACTTTAAGTTTTTACTCATGAGCAGGCAGTCCAGGAGAAATAAATTCAGAGTCAAGAAATTCAATTAAATAATGAACTGCTTCTTCATCACTAATCCAATCTCTTTACTGACTTGTAAGTTCTTTCCTCGGCTTCATATAGCGTAAGAACTTGTTTGTTGATTTCTCATGCCTGTTCATATTAAGGGCTGAGAATTGCTCGTTTACAAAACATTTATTCTCAATAGATAGTACATCCTTAACTCTGTGAAACACCATTTCAATGATGTCAAATACGCAATATATTCATGTGCTCAATTGAAATTAAAATCAACTAACAATACCTACTTGCCACACCTGTGTATTTTCAAAACAAACTTGTCTGTGAAGTTAGGAAAATACAGCTAAAAGCCCCATAACTTCGCTTCTGTACTGAATTAATAATCTATTTAGAGCCCATATTTTAAGTTAGGCACACACAAATCCAGTGTCAATGTTTCAGCTCGCTATGTCTTATGGTGGCTGAGTTTACTTGTGACAAACATTTTTGCGTTAAACGTCCATAACTTCACTTCTACGTTGAATTTCCAATCAATTCATAGCCTATATTTTAAGTTAGACCTACACAAATCTACTGTAAAAGTTTCAGCTTTATATGTCTTATGGTAGCTGAGTTTACCTGTGACAAAGTTTTGCGGACAAACCGACAAACCGACAGAAATTTTTCTAAGGGTGGATTCGGTTTCTCCAATGTATGAAACGTAAAGAAAACTTGAAATGAGTCAGTTCTAAGCAATGTACAGACAAAATCATTATTTTATTTATAAAGATTTTGTAAATGTAAACAAATATAGCAGGTGAACTATTAATCCTGGATGAATATTCAGTTTTTTATAGCTTTATTGCTCTTTGCTGTAATTGAAATCACTTAAATTTTTTATAAATTGCTAATTTTTTGTTCAATTTTTTAGCAAAATTTCATTCTTTAATGAGCCATTTAGCGTCAAAAAAACATTTTGTGAAAACAGAAATTCTATAATAACACCCCCTTTGGTTAATGTAATCTTGACTGAAAATTACCACAACTTATTCTCCACATAATGATCTATTATTAGATATAATTTCATTTTGATCTGTCAAACAATATGTCCTGTATCCTCCTAACAAGCTTTCAAATTGAATTATAAGTAAAAATTTATACATTTTATTGAAAAGAAAATTTTCTAGTTGCTTTGAAACTATAATGATTTTTTCAGTAACTGACTTTGTTGCTTCTATGATAATAACGAAATTTCAAGTCTCTAGAGTTTGTAGTTTAGGAGAATAGGAAGTTTAAAAACACAATTAGACAAAAAAAAATGACTTTCCAAAATGTTAATATCAACAAATATACAGTACACGATAATATTGTATCTGCATAAAAATCTTTTATGTTTAAAATTACTTCTTTCAAATTTTAAATCCATTAATAAGTTACCTATTAATAATTAGTAAGATTATAATAATATAAATTAATATTATATTATTAATTACTATTACTATAATAAACTATTAATTGGCACTTAAATAAAACCAAACACAACAAATTTATATACATCAAAGAAAGGGTTTGTCTGTACATTGCTTAGAACTGACTCATTTTAAGTTATCTTTACGTTTTGTACATTAGAGAAACCGAATTCACGAAATTGAAAAATTCCTGTTTGTTTGTCCAAAAATGTTATCACAGGCAGACTGAGTCACCATGAGTCATAGTAAATTTGTGAATGTCTAACTTAAAAGATAAGATTTCAATGGATTAGAAATTCAACGTAGAATTAAAGTTATTGACTTTTTAGCTGTGTTTGGCTAGCTACACAGATGTACAAGTATATAGCTACAAATACGCAGGTATTTATTTTTAAGTGCATCATGTAGGTATTGTTAGCTGATTTTACGTTTATCATAATTTGCCCTCTTTAAATAAGTGAGTCCTACCTACCTGTGTACTAAATAAGAAGTCTTTTCAGAATAAAATCAAATTTGAGCTCAGTATCTAAAGCTGCAAAAAGTAAAAGAAGTTCCAGATCTAATGATAGTTAAGGGCTGTACTAATAATAATACTCACGACAATTCTATAAGATCTAATAATATTTTGGAATGTTACATATCAGCTCTAATTTTTTATAAAACAACCGTCAAAGACGGGTAGTGTAATGTATATAAGAAACCTAAGGAATGACACCACATAAAAGTGTCTGACTTTTTATAAAATAATGTTTAAAATTAAATACTTTACTTATCAATAATTAAATTAATGCAGTAATGACTTTAATAATTATTTAATAACTATTTGCAAGATATAATCAAATTAAATTAATCTGAATTTAAAAAAAAATTGGGTTTAAGCTCCATCATTAAAATTAGTTTAAAAGAAAAACTGGTATTAAAATAACAATTTCTTAATGTTTCAATTGAACAATGATTAAAAAAAAGTTATGTTCATAATCTGTTATTGATTAACAACTATTATATTATGCTATGTTAAATTATTATTGTTATATACAAAGTCTTAAACAATATAAAAGGTAAAACTTCATTCACACTGAATCGTTAGTCATATTATAACATATTTTTACTACTATCTGTGATATTTCTTTCTATAAACATAATTACTAATATTACCATTTTCTTTCTTTTTACTGATATTAAAAGATTATATTGAATTTCATCTATTGTTATTGATATATAGAAAGCCACTTCATTATATAATATTCTAAAGAAAGAAATAATTAACTGAAGGTAGATTATTTTACTTTTTGTAGGAATAACTTGTTTTAAATTACACTTTAATTGTATATTAATTAAAATGAGTCAGTTTTAAAAGTGTTTGAAAGTTTTAGAGGCATTATTTAATTAAATATAATTGCTATAATTATTAGCAAAAATGTCTTACATTATATGTTTTTTACATTAGTATAATGTAGTATTTCCTATTATGTATTTCTCAATAATTTTGTTTGTCATCATTTAATAGTAATAATTTAACGTAAAGTGGTAAAAAAATAAAAGATTATTTTAAATTGTGTACTAACCTCCTTTTTGATGCGCAGATGTTTTTTTCTTTCTTCTTTTTTTCAAACAACTTAAACGAACAACGAAAATAAGTTTACACGTGTTCATTATTTAGTAATCTAATCAATAAAATCACTTTTAAACCGCGTTGTATAATAATTTTTTTCTAAACTCCGATTAATAAAAGGACGCTTACAGGTATAAAAAAAAATGGATGCCGCTTGATGATTTGAAACAATATAAAAGAGAATTGGCTCTTAATGAAGCCAGTGTTGATCCAATGGACAGGAAACAATCATGAACTAAATACAGACCTATTGATTTTGATAATTTTATATTAAAAAAAAAATGATTATATATAATCGATATTAATTTTAAATAACCATTTAAACGATTTTACAACTAATTGTAAATAGGTATTTAATTATAAAAAAAAAAAATGGAAATAATACATATACTAGTGGAACCTAGTAATTGACTTTCCAGTTCGGTCAATATTATTATCGATAACAATGTTTTATTTTTTAAAAAAATTGTATTGGTATGCACTCAACTTTGCTAAAAGTAAATATATTGTTAAGTTAATTGACAAGATATTTAATTCAATGTTTCTTTTTAATGCAGTTATCTGTATTTTGCTAATATTAACGAAAATATAGCCTTTGTCATAGCCTTATAAAAAAAAATCAAATAAATTATCATGTCTAATAATTAAGACTAGTCATTCTGTAATAATATCTTAAATCAAGTTTTAATATGTTGCAATCTTAAATAGTATTTTCTCCATTAAGTTGATTATCATAATTTCAATAAGTTTGTAAAAAAACAAAGAAATAATGGTACATTTAATAAGTTAATAGTTATTATAATAATCAGTTAATTAGTTATTTTATCATTCACATTTTATTCTAAGTCATATAATAAGTTGTGTAATTTTTCTTTTCTTAATTATCTTAATATATAAATTAATTTAATACATTTACATTATTAATTAAAGCAGTACTTTGGAAAAAAAATAATTCTATTAACTCACACTATGTGTGGTATTTATTCATGATACGAAAGATGAAGAAAATTACTTTTCTATTGTAAAGTTTAAACATGATTCTTAAGCAATATATTATAAGTCATTGGCGTTGGCATAGATTCTTTGAAAAGCTATGTGGTCGTCGATATACCTACAACACATGTGCGGTTTATGCAAGCTCTCTTCAGCACCACACTGTTCTCCACATGAAAGTAACAGTATTTAGTGAATATCACTCTAAAGTCGAATAACATCCTTTTCTTTTACTATTCCAAGGGATCAACTTCTGTTGGTTTTAAAATAGGAATATATCCAAAAACCGGCATGATACAATCATATCATGAACTGAGAAAAGTATTGGATTACTGGGTTACTAATAAACAAAATCTGGAGTCGCCTACACTCAACTTTACTATGAGTAAACATAATATCAAACTACTTGCGTATATAATATATAATACCCCATTTAGGCATGATATAAACATCTCAAATGTCTTTCATTACTGGAGGTAGAACAGATAGTGATTGATCCACATATCAATAAATATTTGCTTGTTTTTGTATATCACACCACTGATGAATATAATATCATTAGTATAACTACAGCAGTAATAAAATTCTCGAAAAGCCAGAGTGAAGATTTCATGTTACGAAATAATTTTCTACAGAAGAACATGGCTTACTGGATTACAGAAGTATTGGATTACTGGGTTACTAATAAATAAAATCTGGAATGGCCTACAGTCAACTTTACTATAAGTAAACATAATATCAAACTACTTGGGTATATAATACATAATATCCCATTTAGGTATAATATAAATGTCTAAATGAGAGATGTTTATGTCTTTCATTACTGGAGGTAGAACAGATAGTGATTGATCCACATATCAATAAATATTTGCTTGTTTTTGTGTATCACACCACTGATGAATATAATATCATTAGTATAACTACAGCAGTAATAAAATTCTCGAAAAGCCAGAGTGAAGATTTCATGTTACGAAATAATTTTCTACAGGAAAACATGGCTTTTGTTTCAATAGCCAGTACATCTCTACATAGTTTATCTGAACTCCTTTTATATTGAAGATTTAAGACAAAGTTTCTCATTCAAAACTTGAAAATATTTCTATTTTGTCTGAAAATTTTTAGAAACATATGGGAAAAAAATATCTTTTAAGATATTTTTTTATCTTAATAAAAGATGTAGGATAATTTCATATATTATTTTTCAATTTTGGATTATGCTTCACATATTTGACCTTATATAAAATTATTATACTGGGAATTTTATGGCTTCCTAGTATTTAATAGAAATAACTTTTCTTTCCATTTGTCAAAAATCATTTATACTCATTCACTCTGAGCGAGTGTTATCTTTTTCCTGCGTGCTGTACTCTGTTATAAGGTTGCTGTAAATGTATACAAATAAAACATATATTAGTAATTAGCCAGTCTGTCATACCCCAATAGAATTCAAAGCCAGCTTTTTAGTATTATTTAATACTTTTATAGCTGGGAGCTTGAAATTTTTAAACATAATACATATAAACTATTAGACTAGAATAGTGAAAAAACTCTATAATTGTCAATAACATAAAATAGCTTCTACTCGAGTAGAGTCCATTCCTCACACTTCAATATTACCCAAAGAAACTATGTTTCATAAACACAAAAAAATTTACATCTGATATTAACTTTTACCCAAGGTTGTAACATACAGATCGATTAGAGCATTTTGTGAGAAACATCCATCAAAACATAAATATATAACATATGAACATAAATTATATGTTTGATTTGCGTTCATTTTTTTATATATAAGAATTTTATTCTTTTATATCTCATATTAAGTTATAAAATTATTTTAAACATTTTCATTAAACCTCTAAACGTCAATTTTATTTCAGTGGTCCACAGAAGAAATTATGTAGAGTACAGTTAAAATCAGTGTTTCTTAAACTTTTTTACTTCAGGGCGCACGTATGAAACCAAACCAAAACTCTGGGGCTCATCACTGATTTTAATATAGACAATTTAGTCCTGAGATTTGATAACAGGAAAATGATTGGAAATTAAAATGTATAGTTTTTTTAAGAAAAAGAAAGAAAGAGAGAGCGAGACAAAGAGAGTGAGAGGGAGGGAGGACTAGTAAAAATGATTTAAATCCCCGAGTAAAGGCAAAGAGGAAGTATTATCCATTGATGCTTAAAGATTAAAGAAATTTACCTTCCAGTTCAAAATATGAACTGGCCGAGACAAACACTCAGACTTGAAAACCACATACTTGGTGTTTTCTCAAATAAATTAAAATGATGCAAAAACTAAAATATAAATCTGTTATATAAACTTAATCTTCCATTATCTTGGGGCGCACCTGGCTACCTTCCAGGGCGCACAGTTTGAGAAGCACACTGGTTTAAATTGTAAACGTGTAAATAAATGTAAACAAATACAAGTATAGCAAGTACATCATTAGTCCAGGATAAATATTCAGTTTTTATAGCTTTATTGAACTTTGCCGCAATTGAAATTTCATGATATTTTTTTAAAATATGGTAATTATCTGTTCAATATTTTGTTTTTTAATTAGAAGGTTAGCGTCAAAAAAAATATTTTCTGAAAACAGATAATATAACAGATACCTTTCTGTACTTTAATTCCACTTTGGTAAATGTAATTTTGAAAAAAATCATCTCAATTCATCCTCGACATAAAGATCTATTTTTAGACATAGTTTCATTTTGATCCCTTAAACGGTATCGCTTGTATTGCTCTCACAAGCCTTCACATTGAATAATAAGTCAACATTTTTAAATTTATTAAAAAAAAATTCCTCTTTTTTTAAAAATCTAAGGATATGTTTCATTTATTGGTTTGGTAGACTCAAAAGTAATGCCAAATTTCAATACTCTAGAATTAGTAATTTATGAGAAAAAAATGTAGTCTAAAAGCAGGTTTTTGACAAAAAAAGTGATTTTCCCATCATGCATAATTGTTCCCAAACAAATGGGCTCATCTACACTATGAGGCCCATTTTTGTTTAAAATATCAATTTGGTGCATCAATGATTCTGGACCGTACCGTGGCCACAAACTTTGGATATATACTCACCCACACACGCAATCACATCGAAAAACGACCTCTGGGACCTCAAAACATGTAATTCCGTGAAAATCTCGAGACCGAGATTTTCAGTATACTTTACTTATAGTAAAGTAAAAAAGAATATCACAAAAAAGAATTATTTAAAAATTATTCTGGGAATTTGAACCTTGATTGTTTTGTTTTAACTTAAATGTTTTTGAAGCTATAATAATTAATGAGAATGAGGAATTTGAATATTTCATATTTTTTCCTTAGCAAATGGCGTCAAATTTAGATATTACCTAGAAATGGTTTGGCTTATCCATTATCAAATGTTCGAAGAACTCTAAAATAAATTAATGACCACTGCATTTCTTTTTATTATTTTTTCCTTATGCCAATAACTTTAAGGTATTATTTAGGAAAAAAATTAAATATACATATTCTATCTTAAGCAATCGCTAATATTAAAAAATATTATCATACAAATAATTAAATCACAATGGAGACCAGGTTAGCTCAGTTGTTAACGTGCTTGCCTCTGAACTGGTAGGTCTAGGGTTTTATTTCTACCAGGCCCCGATTTATTTACAACGGAGGTGAATAAATCTGAGCACGTCATCCCTCAGAGACGACGTTAAGCCGTCGGTACCAAGCCTGTACGATGTCAGGTACTTTAAAAGTTCCCTACTCTAAATACACTTGAGGTAGGCAAAATTTAGGACGCCCAAGGTATATTCAATATCATTGTTTGGTATCACAAAGAGTCAAAGCTCGGCGTATGTGTGTTCCCTTGTGGGACAGCCACTGCAACCTAAAGGGTTGCCTACTACTACTACTAATTTACAATATTAACGATTTAAAAGAAGGTCGTTTTATAAAGAATACCCATATTAATTACTGTAGGTAATATCTTATTTGTATTTGTAGGTAGGTAGTATCTTATTTGAAATTTTGAAGGGTTTACAGGTTAAGTAGTCCTTTCTTTGTATTGGATCTAGAATAATCTGACATGTTATTATTAAATCAGGACTTTAGTCATATCGGACTCGTACAAACGTATCCAGTTTCATATCCATTTTGGTACAACAAGACCAGAGTAATTCTCTTAAGCATTAAAAATGTTTTCATTTCTTTAGCAGTATTTTTGGAACTGATTCTGTCGTTTGCTCTTGCGGAAAGTATGTTATGCATTATGAAGATGCTTATTTATCTTAATCTTCTCATAGAACTTTTGTGACATTTAATTCAAAAAAATGAAATTACAACTACATTCATAAGCAGTGGCATAGCAAGGGGGAATGGAAGGTCCACCCTTTTTGAGGGAATAAACATAATAGAAAAGAGAAAAAAATAATAAAAAGCTAACAACAAATTTCAAAATTTTATACAAAAACGATTTTTTAAAGTCATAATTGTTTTTTATCTTTTAAGCATGTAATACTGGTTTTAAACGAATTTTTCAACTATACTATTTGCAAATTAAAAATAAATTTATTTTAAATTTGTCAAAACTAGTTATTTCAAGGGATTGAAAAATTTATTATTTTTCTTTGCGTAGCCAGTTAATTTAATTTAACCATTTTTTTATGATTTAAATTATACATTTTTGTTTTGAAAAATCTTTGGTTTTCTTTGATGACGACTGTATATGTGTACGAGTACTGTAATAAGATGAAAGTCTGGGACTAATAACAGCAGTTAATTCCCTGAGACTAATAACTTCACAGAATTTTATACATAATTTTTACCTTCGATGAAAGATAAAAAAAGTTTCAATAAAAGAGACCAATAATGAATATATAATTATATTTTTATAAGAATATATAATTTCATACAAAAATAATATAGATTTACATCTGATGGTAATAAAAAAGAAGAATGCATAAACAGTCTTATTTTATGTAAAAGAAATACATTATAAATAAGAAAATATTAAACAAATTAATAACAGATCCAAAATTAAACAGCTCGAAAATAAAAATTTATATTAAACCACTAACTACACACAACTGAGCAAAATATAAATAATTGTTAAAATCAACCCTTATGGCACAGACAGTACGATCTCTTAACACAACTGGGAAATGGAATGGAAACAAGATAAAAATGTTTTACGAATTATTCAGATAATTTCAACGGTTATTAAATAAAGAATGCTAAAATTAGGATTGTATATATCCAGACAATATTTATGTCTATATATACAAGATTTCACATAAACACGCGAAATAACAATTTATGATCAAACCACAATATGAAATTTGTGGTCAAAAACTGAGTTGGGTTGTTGACTCTGACAAAGGCAAAGTTACGGTTGAAAGATCTTAGTCTTTTTTTTCCCTATTTCATATTATCATTTGATCATTGGTATGTCCATATATGTATATATATTGAAATCTACATGAGGGGTCTGGTTCTAATATCTGATTGGTTGATGCAGGACTAAATATGCTTGATTCATTTTGTAGCGTGCTGTTTTCAAAGTTGAAGGCTTCTAGCTCTGATCGAAGTCACGTACAGCAGTTCTTCTCTTCCATGAAGAGAAGAACTATTCCTATTTGCTGTGTCAGCGGAGATGACTTCATGGAAGAGAAGAACCGCTGTACGTGACTTCGATCAGAGCTAGAAGCCTTCAACTTTGAAAACAGCAAGAAACAAAATGAGACAAGCTTATTTGGTCCTGCATCAACCAATCATATATATATATATATATATATATAAAATCCCCAGAAAGTAATTACATGCAAGAAATCGCAGAAACTCACTAATATACTTGGACTGCATTGCCTTAAGGTAGTAGGAGCGCTCCAAAGACAAGTGAGCACTTGCTTATCTTCGAAGCAACTTACGTCTTTGTCTGTTGAAGAAGCAGTCCATATATAGTGGTTTTAGTAAACTCTTGCATTTGAGTTGTTTCTGTAATTTGGTTTTTATATATATGTATATATATATATATATATATATATATATATATATATGAGTAGCAGTTTGCTTCTCAACGCGAGTACTTCGCACTTCTTCCCGATGACGACGGATGTCGAAATATCGAAGTGAGTTCTGTAGTGTCTTTCTGTGTTCTTTTCTATGTGTTAAAGTGTATATATATATATAAATGATTGGTTGTTTCATGACGAAATGACTTGATAGTTCTTCTTGTGGAGTGGGTTTGGTGGGGGTTGTTGCAGTGCAGGTTGTCGGCTCTAATGAAAGCCACGTGCTTTGAGCATCTCTTCTATGAAGTCACCTCGAATGATGCCTATCAACATGAAGAATATTATAAGGGCTCACACTCCCTCAAAAAATAAACGATAGATAGAGGATATAAATGATAGAGATGTCTTTATAGAAGAGACGCTCAAACTTTCATTACAGCCGGCAACCTACAACTTCGAGAACCCCCACTCCACACAAGCAAAACAAAGTCGTCATTTTCATGAAACAACCAACCATACATCAGGTCCAGACCACTTATGTAGATTTCAATATATATATATATATATATATATATATATATATATATATATATATATATATATATATATAGTTAAATTTACATAAAGCAACATAGAGGAATTAAAAACACACACTTACAGTCTCTAATTTTCTGTTAAACAGTCTTCAGGAGAGATAAAAAAGGGAAACCAAGCGCACTGGTACAGAGACGGTTGGAGACATTGGATACCATTATTATAATAATGAATTTTAATTTTGAGGGTTTTTTTCAAGTATACAAAATCACTTTGTCAATAAACTTCTTTATGCCAAAGTTTCGAAATATATTTACGCTAAAAAATATCAGGGCTAGAACATATTTCTATATGTACATAAACACTATATATAACATAAGCACTCTATTTTACAATTTAAATTGTAACATAGTAGCGCTTATTGCACAAATATGTTCCAGCCTTGAAAAGGACGTAAATATACGTCGAACGATGGCATAAAGGAGTTTATTTAAAATTGACCAAAATCCTCAAAATACAAATTCAATGAATATATATATATATATACATATATATCAAGGATTTATATATATGAGTTGACAGTAGTAAACAGTAGTAGTTGACAGTAGAAAGTATTTATTACATTAAGTATAGAATATAAATTAAATCGTTCGATGATTCAAACACATTCAATGGTGATAACCGAAAAAAAATCAAGGATTTATATAACACTAATAAATGTTTACAAGATTTAAATTTACAAACAAAAGTTAATATGTACTATTACTAAAATTGATTGAAATAGATTAAGATCTAATGAGGTAGTATTGGAGAAAGGCCACATTTGAAGAACGATATCGGTAATTTTAGAATTATGAACGGGACACTCTAGCATTGCTCACATTTATGGAAACATATTCAGTGAACTATGAACTAATAGTTAAATGTTATTCAACATACAAGGAAGTTTAATTACAACTATTACAATTGGAAAAGTATAAACCTAAAAACCAAAGACATGCTTCAGCGAAGTTATTGTGATTTAGGTTGGGATAAGAGTGAATTGAGAATGGAATTGACCTGACTATGTATCTTTAATCCCTGACACTAAAATTTCCAATTTGAACCTTCGAGCAAAGCAAATTAAAGAATACTTTAGATCTCCTAGCTTTTTAGAATCAGTTGAGTCCACACCAAAATCGGTTCATAAAGGAATAGGAAAGTCATTTTTGACGACGTTAACATTTTGTTGAATAAACGAAAACAAACTTTTTACTTACGTTTAAAATTAAAGATTTTAAAAATCATCAAGTGGTAGATTTAGGACATGTATTTACTTTATCTGATAATCTAAAAGTGATTTAGTTGGCTTTGTTTTTACAGAACTCTTAATTCTGTAAAAACTCTTAATTCTGTTTTATTCCAACGACTAATTGATTTTTTGAGGTTGTTAGAACTGAGGTCATTTGCTTTAGTTTTTATGACTATATTTGACATCTTGGGTTGTTATTATATTATACTTGTTTTGATGTGATTTCCTAGACTGCTCTAATTATACTAATTCCATTTACAACAACATACTTATTCGAGTTGGAATTCAGTAATTAAAACAAAATCTAGGCATCGCTTGAATGTAAAAGGAAACTTGTTTATTGCTGTAAGAAATATTGTTCCATATTTTGAAAAACTTGTAGGCAATAAACAGGAACAGAAAAAAAAATCATTAAATTAAAAGTTATTAGAAACCTTTCCGATGAATGAATCTCGACATTATTATCTTGACTATATTTTAAGGAAATTATTTTTTGTCCAGTAAAAATTCTTTGATATATACTCCAAACATTTATTTATTCAATTTTTTTTTTTAATATTTATCCAGAGAGTGTGAGTTTAAAGTGAAAAATCTTTAGGGATACGGGGTGAAAAAAGGTTGGAAACACTGTATCAACAGAATGTCACCACCCTGTAAGTCTGGGGTGGCTAAACAGCAGCTCGCGAACCTCATTCGGCTCTTGGGATATGTTTAGCGAGCTACTTATTTTAATAACGGTATATTTGGAAGCTAAATACGAAAAATTTCTAACTTTATAATTATATCTGGGTATTAATGAGACTCCTTGTATATTAAAGCGTAAGTAAATATTTATATTATAATAAACTTCCCTCTAACCTCGTATATCGCCCGACCGGTTCCACAAAGACCTTTTCATCAATGCGACCAATCTTATTTATGGAAGTCAGGGATATAATACCTATGAAAATCAATAGTAGCAATTTATGCCTATATTTTTTATCCTTTTTTTTTTATTTAATCTTTCTGAGGTAAAATGGATAAACAAACAAAAGTCTCCACATAAATGAAGTTTTATTTAACAACAACAACGCGTTTCGAACACTTTGTGTTCATCATCAGGACCAACCTGTGTTGTGTTTCACTGGACCAACCCTTCAGCACCACATCGTCTGGTGTCTTCCTGGTGAGGGAGACTTTTGTTTGTTTATCCATTTTACGTCAGAATTTATTTAATCTGTGTTTATTCTTTTAAAGTTCAATTCATCATTAACTGTCCGTCCTGATGTCTTTTATTCGTTTGAATATTATTTGCAAAACCAGTCAGCCGACTCCACCAGCGATATACGAGGTATGGCGGTTTGTAAAATTATCTTTAGTAACCTCTATAGTACTAACAATATGCATGTATTTAAATATTTGTAATTACTAAAAAATTTGAGAATTTAAATCCTAATTTGAATGGTAGTTCTGAGTAAGACATTGCTTTTCAATGCTAAGGAAAGGAGTGATAGCTGACAGATTAAAGAATTTCTCTGTAGGCAAGAGTTACGGAGTGTCAGAACACTCAAGTAGAGATATTAACAGACTGGTTGCACTGTGAGAGTGAGTGTTCACTCCTGTCGCAGTCTGACACAAGACGCTCAACCGTACAGGCCTGTATATTAAATAATAGCGACAGGCTTTGTTTGAACTGCCTGCTAACATTTTATTTAATAACGTCTTTACATTGTAGGAAAAGGAATTAGGAGGTAGATGTTTACTTCTTAAGCCATGAGTCGCTATATCATTCCAAAACCAGTAATTTAAAACGCCATTGTGAAGCAAATCACAAAAACTTCTCGCATGGTTGAACGGTCATAGAATGGCTCTAGATATAACGTCAGAACTGGCAGTTCAGACACTAATAGTATCCGGGCTTCAGAAGGATATCGAATATTTAATATTAAGTTGATACATCATGAAAGAGATAATAGAATAAGCTATCCAATAGGGAAAAAAACGATAAGCACTCATAAGCATACAACCCGCTGAAACTTTCAGTTAAACTCTTGGAAGACGTACAAGGTCTGAAAGTGGTTGAGTTGAACAAACCAATCTACCAGGTGAGATATTTCAGTTCTCTTACTAACAACCTCTGTGACTTCTAAAAATAATAAAATTATTTAACAACTTTTAAATTCACCTAAATTCCAAGGTGCGACCAAGACAACAAAGTTCTGGCAATACCTCATAAAGAAACTGCTTTTTCCAACATTCCTAGAAAAACTGAAATATACTGCCAAATTTCATGTCAGAAATTTGAGGAGTAAAGTACAACAAGAGAGTTTTCGATTAGTAGTTACTACTTGGTAACAGTGAGTAAATACACTAGTTATAAATAGCGCATTCTATTAATTTCACTTTGCGCTAAACATTTGAGCAAACTACTATTTTTTGCAGCTTTAAAATATTTCATTAATCTACATATCAGATCACGTGAAGTGGAAAGTTGAAAAATCAGCTTACAGTTAGTTATTCATAACCAACCAAAAAGTTTTCGAACAATGAAACCAGTAATAAAAAGGAGAAAATTGCCCATATGTTTTTGATAGCTTAATAATTCCTTCACAATGCCTTATCAAAGCCATTAACTTCGTAATAATTACGGAAAACCCGTAAGTGTAGGCATCATTCCTTCACTAGTCAATCCCAAAATTGTAGTTAAAAATAATAATATCAAAAACAACTAAAATCCCACTATTAACTAAAATACAATCTAAACAGAAACAAAAAGAAAATTAATAACACTATTTGGTGATGCTAGATCATTCAAAAATAAAATTAAAGAATCAACAGGAATTATGTGGTTTACATTCGGAAAACACCAAAATTAGTGTCTGGAATGGGAGCATTTAAAGTCGCTGATAAACTCATACCCAATATTCTTCTCGTGTCGATAGGATCGATGACACCGTCATCCCATAACCTGCAAACGATTTGGTGTTAAACATCGTCATGATGAATATGAAATAGTTACAAATGTAAATCAAATCCTGTTTCAAACTTAGTTTATTACCTGCCAAAGGGAATATGCCCATTGTGTTATACATTCACTTAAAAATCGGGAAGACGATCCAAACTGGACACAAAACGAGTTACTCTGTGCGTTACTCTTCTTTGATTTTGAACTTTATTATACATACATATTAAATTATATAAAAAGATATTTCATATAAACATGAGAAATAACAATCAATGATTAAACCAGAAAATGAAATGGGAAAACAAGACTAAGATCTTTCAACCGTAACAAGCCGTCTTCGTCAGAGTCACAAACCCAACTGAAACACTAGAGGCAGAAAACATCTAGTGAGGGGTTGAGAGGAGTGGGAGGGAAGAGTGGTATTTTAAAAGGATGAAAAGGTCCTTTCCTGCGCTTTCATCCTTTTAAAATACTACTCTCTTTCCTCCCACTCTTCTCAACCCCTTACCAGATCTTTTCTGCATCTAGTGTTTCAGTTGGGTTTTTGACTACGACGAAGACCGCTTGTTACGGTTGAAAGATCTTAGTCTTGTTTTTCCAATTCATTCGGGAATAAAACGCAAGAGATGACAAGAGATTTGGGAGCAAAACCCAACTGAGTTTTGACTCTGACAAAGACTGCTTGTTACGGTTAAAAGATCTTAAGTCTTTTTTCCCATTTCATATTGTGGTTTGATCACATATATATTATATGATATATTTATATTAATATATATATAAAACAAACCATAATATATATCAGCCATTAGAAATAATAGGTGCATTATGCAGTCGGGATTCAGTCAATTTTCTAGGTTCCAAATCTCAGATCCAACCACCTGATGACGATGCAAGTGGAAACGCACTAGTGACTTTTTGTGATCTCTTGTATCACATCTCTTGTGTTTTCTATCTGTGAATTTATTTTAAATTTAAGTAAAACTAAAAAAAAATATTTATAAATTTTCCACACACGAGCGTAGGAAAAAGGAAAAAAAAATGATTTGATGAATTTGCTACATACGAGGGGAGATTAAAGAAAAAAAAATCCATTCACAAATTTACCACATATGGACTTAACATAAAAATAAAATGCAAGTTCCACTTAGTCTTGGGGGGCGAGGCTAGCTCAGTGGTTACGTGCTCACCTCTGAACTGATAGGACTGGGGTTCGATCCCCACCTAGCCCTCGATTTACTCACGCGGGAGGTGAATAAATCTGAGCACGTCGTCCCTCGGAGAAAGACGTTAAACCGTCGGTCTCGAGCCTGTACGATGTACGGTACTCTTTAAAGATCCCTACTCTAAATACACTTGAGTTAGGCATAATTTAGGACTCCCACTGTAGAATCAATCTTCATTGGGTGGTATCACAAAAGGGCTAATGCTCAGCCTACGTGTGTTCTCTTGAGGGACTGCCACTGCAACCTAACCCAACCTTCACTTAGTCTTAACTTGAAGTTAAACTTCCGTTTCCTTATCACTCCTCAAAGTAAATATTTAGTTTAAGATTTCAAACATCCTGGTAAAAATTATGCCTGGAAATACTCTGTCAGTCTTTGGCGAGCTGAACATTTCGTTTCGGTACAAGTTGACAAATACGATTCATACCTGGCAGAAGAGAAGTACGGATGACCCTCACTTTCAAATTGCTTTATAATTGGTTCCTTTATAGCTCGTTCTTCTTCATCGGTAAACTGTAAAAACAAATGGGTTTAAAACTAATAGGCAATTTCATTTCTTTAAAAAAGCTCCAATATAATATTGCAAACAGGAGTGTCAAATAAGTACGAACTGTGGGGGAAGTGCAGCAAAGTTAACAAGAGAGTATAGAGAGGAGGTTATAGGGATTTCTAACGATTTCTCTTCAAATTATTTAAGCATGACGCAGTCAGAAATGATGAATTTACCATTGGTAATAAATGTTTGTCACAATATACCTATAGAAGATAAATAAAGAAATTTCAAGAAACAGTTTTGTAATATGTAGAGCTAATGGAGGGTTACATAACACGTGAGCAGGAAATGTGCAGTTACATGACCATGTGCTTCACTGCTACTTGCATTATGCACTAAGTGCCCACACATTTATAATAGATTTACGTAAAAAAAATACAATACGATGAAGTATAAAATATAATAAAGACGTGTTACATAAATATGAACGATTTTGAACAACATGACTTTATATTAAGTAACATTTATTTTGAGCCACTTGAATTTTAAGCAACATTATTTAGAGTCACATGTCTTTATGACGAAAGATCAGACAAATTTAGACAATATAGAAACCTACGTAGCAGGATTAAATAATTTAGCAGTTAGGAAAAGTATGAAGTATCCATACAAAAAAGTTTATTACAAGAAACTAAATAACGCATTTCGAACACTTGATGTTCTTCTTCAGGTTACATCTAGAAAAAAATATATATGCTTTTAGAGCTTTGGAAACATAGGGGCGAATTAATTAAAATGAATATATTTCGCCCCTAAGTTCCCAAAGCTCTTAAATGCATATATATTTTTTTCTAGATGTAGCCTGAAGAAGAACATCAAGTGTTCGAAACGCGTTGTTTAGTTTCTTGTAATAAACTTTTTTGTGTGAAGACTTAATACTTTTCCTAACATGAGTAAATATGACACTATAACAGATTGCACAGTTAATAAATTTAGCAGTTCATTAATAATAAAACAGGAGGCAGTTTTCAAAATATAATTGAATATAGATCAGCCATTAACGTTGAACTTTTTGGTTTTATTGTAAATAAAAGATTAACATTTTTTTTATGGAATACTGGGTATGGTCGAAACTTAGGATCAGTAATGAATAATTGATGTTCAAATTTTATTTATGGCTCTAGATTTTTTACGTGGGAAATGGATGAACACCGTTCTGAAAGAAGATATTAAGCTGTTGATGCCTACGTAATAAAATGTCAGCGACTGCTTAAAGATCTCTGCAGTAATTGTTTCAAGACCCGAGTAACTGCCAGATTTGTTCGTGCCTACCAACCGGCCATGTTAGTATCTGAACTAAATAAGTAAAAAGCTATTTCTATTATACCTTGGATTAAATTTGCGTGAAATCATTATTTTTAATATAATATTGTTCAATATGTAAAATATTATATTTTGCGTCTGTGTATCTCATTGCGTTGCTATCGTTATAATTTTTATCTTAAGTTATTTACGTCACTTCATTCGACTATATATTGCTATCCATATGACCTACCTCTTTTAATGACTGATTCAAGAAACAAATATGTCACTCATTTTCACTGATGGCACATTCACAAAATTAAATGATTCTGAGGAAGCATTCATTGGTATCCAAGATCCTCCATAAGTTTTAGATCTTAATTTAGAATGAATAATTTACTTATTATTCTACTTATTGGGACTTTCAACAACTTAATATTTCAATATTAATAATTTATTATTATTAATAATAATATTTTCCCTGTAATTCATGATGATCTCTTTCATCAAATAACAATTATTCCCTTAGAGACTACTGGGTATAAGTTTTATGCTTCCGTTGATGTAGGTCAGGCATGGGAAACCTGCGGCCCGCGGGCCACATGCGGCCCAGCACGTGTTTTTGTGTGACCCTCGGAGATTATCTCGAATTCTATCATAATATTAAAGATTCTTTTGCTTTCCTTATTAACAAAAACTCACACAGACTTTTGGAAGGAAATCACAACATCAGAGAGAGAGAGAGCTCTATAGCAATAAATGTTATAATTTTTTTCCTTATATGACGCATTAATTTTTTTGATATTGTGTTATTATAATTGTTTACCACGGTTAAATTTTGAGATGAATAATAATTTTCATTATAAGAACAATAAAAATTTAAATAATCATTGACACATTAATATAGCTCACAGTATGTATTTCAATATATATAGAAATACATTATACTCGTACATATAAGCTGTATGATCAAACCACAATAAGAAATGGGAAAACAAGACTAAGATCTTTCAACCGTAACAAGCGGTCTTCGTCAGAGTCAAAAACCCAACTGAACACTAGATGCAGAAAACATCTGGTGAGGAGTTGAGAAGAGTGGGAGGGAAGAGTGGTATTTTAAAAGGGTGAAAGCACAGAAAAGGACTAATGTCCAGAAAGGGATGTTTGGGGAAACAAAGTAAGATCTTAGTCTTGTTTTCCCATTTCTTATTGTGGTTTGATCATTGATTGTTGTTTCACGTGTTTATGTGAAATCTTTTTATATAAGCTGTATTTATCGACATACCTCAGAAATTACAATGCGGCCCGCGGTCTTTTGGAAATGATATAATGCGGCCCCCAGTACACGAATGATTGCCCATACTTGATGTAGGTCATGAAAGCCCCCTTCCACGAGGTCCACCTTGGGTACCTGATCATGACTGTCTCTTTTCGTCTCATATGTGAGAAAACCTTCCTCCTATACATTTTGTTGTAATCTCAGGCTCCTGCCCCTTACTTACCTTTCTTTACTATACCTCAACTCCCTATTAGCAATTTTCATATTTTCCCCTGTAAAAATTTAAGGCAATATTGAAACCTAACACGTTAGGACTCCTATTCGAATATTAGCCAGATAGATATTAAAAAAGCTGCCGAATAAAAAAAAAACTTCTACTATAGAAAGTATAAACAGGGGAATATATTCGTGTTACATATTTTACCATACTCTTATTTGAAGATACCTGTTTTTTGTTGCGAAGTCGCTGGTCACGGGCCACTTGAGCCAAGACACCTGCAGCCTGTTCACCTCCCATCACAGATATCCGACTGTTTGGCCAGATGTAAAGAAACCTCGGGCTGCAATCACAATAAAATCACAATATCAATCTAAAGTAATAGACCTGATGTCCACTTCTATCAACATAATTCTTAATCTATACCAATAACAACTAATACCGAAAATGTAACAGTATTTATGGATATCTCTCTCCCGATGTACCTTTACTTGACCGTGGGGGCGGCTTAACACGCCTGGATGACGTTAACAAAGAAAGACACAGCCTGGGAGGGATGCTCTCCTGGGCCGGCGTCAGGGGGGTGGAAAGCCCCCTCGTTCACTCGCTGACTTGGGTGGCGATTCCCCCTTATTGGTCTCATTCTCTGTAATGCCACAACAGCGGCACTGCACTGCACTGCTACCTTGGCATTCCATTTCTTGGGCTGATGTCCACGGGTGGAAATTCCTTTCAGTCGTGTCTTTTTTAAGACATTTTTCTTGCCCCCAGTGAATTTCGACAACTTTGTTTTCTAATAAGTCTTATGTTTTATTCGGACGAGGATAGTTGCGGTGGACTTAAGTTTGTCTGGCCTGTCGCGATGTTAGTCGATGTTTGATTTCAGTCGTCCGGATGCTACTCCTTTCTTCCTTCTATACATTTTGTTGTAATCTCTGACTCTTGCCCTTACTTACCTATTTTTTACTATATCTCAACTCTTTATTAGCAGTTTTCATATTTTCCCCTGTAATTCTTGATGGTCTCTTTCAACAAGTAACATCAGACCACTAGGTATAATTTTTATAGCTTCCGTTTATGTTGGTCATGGAAGCCCGCTTCCATTCCTTGGGTACTTCATGGCACAACTCACAAAGTCACAATAAATAAACACGTGATGAAATCAATCAAGTTTAAACCACAATGGAAAAAATCATCTGCGGCCTTTCAATTTATGTCATCATCTCATTCTTACGAATGAGAAAACGGTTGGTTTCTTGTGACGTTACTCCACCTCGAAAGGGTTCCACGTTAAAAACATCAACCTATTCTGTTTTACCTTGCTATAGTCGAAAGGCGAAGGTGCATGAATAAATCAAAACAAGTATATCACGTCTAGTTACAGATAAAGACCACAAAAAAAAAACTGACCAGCCGGTAATAATCAGTAGGGGAGGAAGTGGTGATTTTAACAGCTAGGAAACAACTGGGCAGACAGTAATATTGTAATAGAGTTACCACTAAGCAAAAACAAAAAGGGGGGATACAAAAAAATCTGTCTAAATGAAATGGATAACCCAAGATTTAAATGAATAAATTGATAGAAATATTATCAAAAGAATGAAATAAGACAAATATAACGCAAATATTAATTAACACAAATAAAAGAAACAAGCACAATGTATACAATACAAATAATATAAATGACACAGATAAGCATAGATATTTTTCTAAAAGTTCAGAAATAAACGTAAGATTCGTCCAAACTCTCTAAACTATTAAAAGGAAAGGCAAAAATACTACCACTACTACTTTTAGCGGTACTTCATGAATCATAGAGCCACATGTGATTATTTTGACACTTTATATACACATATATAAAAATTCAAATGAAATCAGATTCCAACGGACATTACACTTTGAAAACTGAAAGAAACACGAATGAAAAACGTGTGTATCCTTGCGACACACATAGCTCTAAAAGAACCAAAAAATCTTGTTTCTCAAGTCTCGTGTGAAGTTTCAGGGTATCCCATTTTTCTTCTACAATTGACATAGCAAGGTCAGTAGGTATATTCGTAAATATGAACTAACAATATGACAGACGGTGAAGCACTTTCCACGGACAATATCAACGTCTCATACAGTCAAGGTTTTTTCCAAAGGCTGCATCGTGAATATGGCTCGGTGGCTACTAATGCAGCTTATAGAATCATATCTTCAATGAAGAAACTAGCCCAGAAGAAGAATGACCGGATTTTTTTGTTAAGATGTAGAAATGAAGGGATTGTTCCTTCTCACATATCTAATAGTGTATCTTGTATGGTTAGACATTTGAATGTAAATGAGCATCCTTATTACGGACAGGTTGATAATATGCATTTGCGTTTTGAGAAGAATATTCTTAACATGGAGATAAAAGTTAAAACCTGGGAGTTAAAAAAACTACTCGATCAAATAGATCTAATAAAAACGCAATTTTCGAATATAGTAAGTCCACAAATTGTAAATGATTTTATGAGGTTTCAAGAATTGGCATACAACAATCTATTAATGAAGATTACACATAAACAAACTAACAAATTTCTTAAATTAAACCACGGTGGTCATTCTCAAACGTACAACAATAACACTAATTGGGTGACGAACTTGACTTCGGTGTAAATACCTCCGGATATAACAAACCTACTCAGCATGGGACCTAAATTTAGTGTACCATACGCACAATCTAATATACCCATAACTCAAATCGTGGCTGAAATTGAGGATATTACCTCTGAATATATCAACAATGACGAACAGGACCGTACAAGAACATTATGCACCAACACCACAACCAATTTTAAACAGAAATATAGACACACAGCTAAAAATACACAAATTAACAGGTTAATTGCAAAAACGAAGAAATTTATTAAACAGAATGATAGCATTATTATTTTAAATTCAGATAAAACTAATAAAACAGTAATAATGGTTAAAGGGGAATACCACTCTAAACTGAATCTGTTGCTCGAAGACTGTCAAACATATAAGCTGATAACGGATAATAGGCGAAACCCAACGTCGGCATTACAGACTGAGAACAATAGCATTATTCATAAACTACACAAACAAAACAAGAAAGACATTTACACTAAAATAAAATAACTAAACATAATAGCATATCCCCTCGCTTGTATGGACTTGTTAAGACACACAAACCCAATAATCCTTTGAGACCAGCGGTCGCATTTGTCAATAGCCCCACCTATGAAAGCGCGAAGTATATTGCAGATTTACTTAAATACATTTCATCTGACAAATATAATGTTAGAGATTCTTTTCAGTTTTATAATAAGGTCAAATCAACTACGAGTATATTACCTCCAGGCTATGTACTTGCTTCCTTAGATGGCACGTCTTTATTTACGAATATACCCACTGACCTTGCTATGTCCATTGTAGAAGAAAAATGGGATACCCTGAAACTTCACACGAGACTTGAGAAACAAGATTTTTTGGTTCTTCTATAGCTATGTGTGTCGCAAAGATACCTCCAGTTTGAGGACAAGTATTATGAAATTATTGATGGTGTGGCCATGGGTAGTCCTGTAGCACCTGTAGCACTGGCTGACATTGTAATGAACAAACTTCTAGATAAAGTCCTTCAAACGATACCTTTTACAGTCCCTTTCATCTTTAAATATGTCGATGACATTTATTTAGCCCTGCAGGCAGATTCGGAATCTATAGCCTTAAATAAGTTCAATAGTTTTCATCCCAGACTCCAATTTACCATAGAATTACAAAATAATAATAACGAACTGCCATTTCTGGATATGTCAACCAAATCTAATGAAGATGGTACTATTAGTGTAGACTGGTGGAAAATACCAATGAAAAGTGATAGATACTTAAATTTCACTTCTCACCATCCAGTCCAGCATAAAATCAACACTGCTAGGGGCCTTGTTTTTAGAGCATTGCACCTAAGTGACAATAGTTATCACAACAAAAATATTGCAATAGTCAGACGGATACTGAACCTCAACAACTTTCCCAAAAAGGTTATAGATAACATAATACGTACAACAAGCAATATAGCAACATCCAGAAATACTGATAATAATAGTATGCAGCCATCCAACAAGTATAAGAGTTTAGTGTACATCAAAGGTTTATCTGAACAATTAAAAAAAGCTTTAGGAAATAAAATAGACTGCAAATTATCCCAAAAAAACCTAAACACACTTAAGAATATAATATTTTCCAAATTAAAGAGTCCTGTTGCTTACAATAGTAATAGTAATGTTGTCTACTCAGTCAAATGCTCAGATTGAGAGGTATTATATATTGGACAAACCAGTCAATATTTAAAAAACAGGATCACACAGCATCTAAATGAGATTAGACATAAAAGAACAGTTTGTGCTCTAGCAAATCACGCATGTACAAAGAAACATTCGTTTGCGTTTCACGACACCAAAATTCTGGAACATGAAAAGCACACAAAAAAGAGACATTTAAAAGAAATGATAAAACATTATGAACACACCAACTGCCTGTAATAAGAGATCTGACATATCAAGTCTTAGTTTAATTTATTCCAATCTCCTTCAATAGTTTCTATTGAACTGTTTTTCATGTTAACATTAGGGGAGTAGCTTGTTTTCCGGTTTTAGGGTTATGTAACCTTCCTGTTTATGTGTATCTGTTATGATGCAGCCAGACATAAGCATGGACCGGTAAATGGTGTTTCTTCTAAGTCAAGGTAATAATGTTTGTAAGGTTTTTTGTTTTCTTTTAATTTTTGACTCTCTTTTTTTTTCATTGTTTTGTAATTTTCTGTGTTTGTTACTGACTGTGTGTTGTTTTGCTGTTTGAAAATCGGGTTTTTTTGATGTTCTGAATAATTAATAACCATTAATTAGGTTTAAACAACAAATATTGGTTTTTAAATAATAATAATAATAATAACACTACGAATTTTATGATCATTTGTGGTTCTCTTGTTACAAAATTTTTGTTTGTTTTCCGTTGGGTGGTGTCCGGTGATGTATTTATCTTGCTTTACTTATGTCGTTAATAAATTGTTTTTTAGCCTTGAAAATGCCAAACAACATTTGGCGAAACGTCGTCTTATAATCAGGAGTTGTATGTTTTATGACCAAAATCCTCAAGAACCCCTTGTGTGAGTTTTATATATATATATATAAAGACATCACATAAACACGCGAAATAACAACGTGTTATTTCTCGTTGTGACTTGAAAGAAAGATCTTAGTCTTGTTTTCCTATTTCCATATTGTGGTTTGATCATATATATATATACATATCAATGATCAAACCACAATAAGAAAATGGGAAAGCAAGACTAAGATCTTTCAACCGTAACAAGCGGTCTTCGTCAGAGTCAAAAACCCAACTGAACACTAGATGCAGAAAACATCTGGTGAGGAGTTGAGA
The DNA here is from genome assembly GCA_026182355.1 of Hermatobates lingyangjiaoensis. NCBI lineage: Eukaryota > Metazoa > Arthropoda > Insecta > Hemiptera > Hermatobatidae > Hermatobates > Hermatobates lingyangjiaoensis. The sequence goes on along the minus strand of JAPFBL010000190.1, from coordinate 307,816 downwards.
AGAGTGGGAGGGAAGAGTGGTATTTTAAAAGGGTGAAAGCGCAGGAAAGGACTAATGTCCAGAAAGGGATGTTTGGGGAAACAAAGGAGTACAGTAAGAAAAAGTAAAAAACTATCCGCTAGAATTTACTTTTTCTTACTGTACTCCTTTGTTTCCCCAAACATCCCTTTCTGGACATTAGTCCTTTCCTGCGCTTTCACCCTTTTAAAATACCACTCTTCCCTCCCACTCTTCTCAACTCCTCACCAGATGTTTTCTGCATCTAGTGTTCAGTTGGGTTTTTGACTCTGACGAAGACCGCATGTTACGGTTGAAAGATCTTAGTATTGTTTTCCCATTTCTTATTGTGGTTTGATCATTGATTGTTATTTCACGTGTTTATGTGAAATAACAATCAATGATCAAACCACAATAAGAAATGGGAAAACAAGACCAAGATCTTTCAACCGTAACAAGCGGTCTTCGTCAGAGTCAAAAACCCAACTGCAGTTACGGTTACGGTTGAAAGATCTTGGTCTTGTTTTCCCATTTCTTATTGTGGTTTGATCATATATACATAAAGGAGTGTTCTCGTAACTCTTACAAACACCATATTGAGGATTATTCCCTCCAAACACGATAAACACACATGATACATACTTGTAAGCTCGTCCACACATTCCATAGTTTCCTGCCCCGTAAGACCCTCCAATAATGACTGTCAACTTTGGCACTTTAGCACAAGAAACGGCAGTAACCATCTTAGCTCCATTCTTAGCTATGCCTCCAGCTTCAGCGTCTCTACCCACCATAAAACCTTCAAACAAAGTAAATTTAATTTTCAATGGCTAAAATATTTATAGTGAAAAATATTTAAATCTACGAGTACATTGGTTAAATCTCAATAGCAAAGGATTAGGAGAAAAAAGCATTAAATGAATAAAAATAATTAAATAGACCGTGAAGAGTCATAGAACATTAAGAAAATATTTTTAACGTGGTGTAAAAGTGATGAAGTGTTCACCATAAATCAGAAATTTTTTTTCGAATTTCCTCAAGTAAACATCGTTGAACTTGTAGATAGTAAACAGTGATTGTTTGGGAGATTGCTTCGTAAAATCAAAAAGCCCAACCTTCATAACAGAATAATACGTGTCGAGTTTTTCCAAGTCATCGCGTCCCAGAAGACATTCAATTCAACACTTCGACGTCATTCAAAATGTTTCATTTTTAAAAACCTGTGTTGACACGTTTCAATGGTTGACTTTATTTAGCAACTCGTAACAACTTAGATTCCCTGTTTGTTTCTGTTCGAAATTTAACATTTCTGAACATGTTTTTGCAATTGGGGACCAGGATAGCCCCAATCTTTAGATTGGTATTCGGTTCTATTCTCAGTGTCCTTGATTTCTTAACGAGAGAAATAAGGCAATTGAGCACGTTCTCCCTTGAAGAGGACGTTAAGCCGTCGGCCCCGAGCCTGTACTATGTCAGGTACAAGTTAAAGATCACTCCTCTAGATTGGTAGATCCGGGGTTCTATTCTCAGGGTCCTTGATTTCTTAACGAGAGAAATAAGGCAATTGAGCACGTTCTCCCTTGAAGAGGACGTTAAGCCGTCGGCCCCGAGCCTGTACTATGTCAGGTACAAGTTAAAGATCCCTCCTCTAGATTGGTAGATCCGGGGTTCTATTCTCAGGGTCCTTGATTTCTTAACGAGAGAAATAAGGCAATTGAGCACGTTCTCCCTTGAAGAGGACGTTAAGCCGTCGGCCCCGAGCCTGTACTATGTCAGGTACAAGTTAAAGATCCCTCCTCTAGATTGGTAGATCCGGGGTTCTATTCTCAGGGTCCTTGATTTCTTAACGAGAGAAATAAGGCAATTGAGCACGTCCTCCCTTGAAGAGGACGTTAAGCCGTCGGCCCCGAGCCTGTACTATGTCAGGTACAAGTTAAAGATCCCTCCTCTAGATTGGTATATCCGGGGTTCTATTCTCAGGGTCTTTGATTTCTTCACGAGAGAAATAAAACAATTGAGCACATCCTCCCTTCAAGAGGATGTTAAGCCATCCATCCCGATACTGTACTGTGTCAGGCACAAGTTAAAGATCCCTACTCTAAATATACTGGAGTTGGGCAAAAATGTAGGATTCCCAATGCAGAATCAACGATATTTTAGTGCAGAAATATTGCACTTTATTCAGTTCTTATAAAAAGAATTTTTGTAGTCTGATACATTTGCTAAAGAAATAAATAATTGTTTATCATACACTTGTAACTGTTTTGACAGCTAACAAAACACTGAATCTCCGATATATCTAGCATGACATAGATACTTCTTAAATATTTACAAACAAAGTAAATCACGAAATCACAGTGCCGAGCCTGTATGATGTCAAGTATTCGTTAAAGATTATCCCTACTCTTAAATACACTTGAGTTAGACAAAATGTTGGGCTCCTAATATAGAACCAATGGAAGATATAATATTCTATTGAAGAATCAACATCGCAGAACTGACTTTGTCAGTCCCACACACTCTTCAAAAAAGAAAAAAAAATTCTCAGAATATCAAAAATCGGACAATATAATCCACGATTTCACCCAATACCTAATATTACTTTAAACACACCTGGTATCTATACAACAAAAGCACACGTCACACAGGACTAAGTGCTTCTATGACAATGATCGACAATGCGAACAGCTCGCCATCAGAAGGCGGCTAAAACAGAAAAGAAAGCTCGAGATCTGTTTCTCAGGCAACCGAAAAAAACCACTAAGTTTAATAACTATTTGGTTCTGTTCTATCCAATAATATTCGAAGTTTTTAATTAATCCGAATGAATCACTTTTAACTACAATTAGTCGAGTATTTACACATTTATATATACTCATCGATAAAAAGTTGGGTTTTTGACTCTGACGAAGACCGCTTGTTACGGTTGAAAGATCTTAGTCTTGTTTTCCCATTTCTTATTGTGGTTTGATCATTTATATATACTCATATACCTAAAACACTGGCATAAATGGGAAAATAAAATATACTTATCCTTATTCTAAACATACATACTTAGAGAAATGTACTTTCAAAATAATAATACATCATGAATAAATACACATGCATATGAAAACAACCTAAATCTTAGTATATATAATTTATGAAATATAGTCCCTCAATTATGTGACATAATCATCCATAATAAATTGTTCTGCTCCAATTTTCAGTACATTAATATATGCCACAATAAAAAATAAAAAAGTTTTAAACAAAATTCTCCACTCGTAATCGTTAAAAGGGATTAGTTATGAAACTGAAATGTTAAAGTGCGCATTTCTTTTGTATAGTTTATAATAATATGTATTATTTTCTTAAATATTTGTTTATATTTAAATATTGTTTTCACAAATAACCAACATCTAATGTCATTCATACCTGCTGAAGATAGTCATAATGATTTTTCAAGCCAAATAACAACCTGTTTTATAACAGAATCAAATCAATGCCTCCTATCCCACAAAATAAGTGAACCAACTGAATAAACCAATGACTTTTAATAGATTGATTCTTAAATTACGAAACAATCCACGATTAAATAATATAGATTTTTTTCCCAATACCAACATTCAAGTACTTCATTACAATAAAGCAAAAAAAAATAAAATAAATAAAATTCCCAAGCCGGTAAATACCCAAAGCAAAACTCATCTTCGCTCACCTGTGATGTTTTGTAGAAACAAAAGTGGTATTTTCCTTTGACAGCAGAGTTGAATAAAATGAGCTCCCTACAGAAATATTTAACGTCACGTATTTTAGTTTATACATTTCATATGCATAAAAAAGTACATCAACTTTATTTATTTAAAAGGAATTTATTTTATTCGTTCATATATACATATATAAATTAATAATCACCAATAACTCTTGGTATAATATATGAATTAAATACCACAATAAACAATATATATTAATTAAAATGCTCTAAGGCCTTTCGTTACAACATCATCAGAGAGCTAAATGAAACAACAAAAAAATATAATAACAAGTCAACCTGGTTGATTGAAGTCTTGAAGTCTTCAGGACTACTGGCATCCCTGTCTGAATTTAATGTTCCTAAACTTGAAGGAGTCCTGATCTGCTTACTTATTTCTTTTATTAATATTTCATCTAGTTTGTAAAGTCCCGGACTATTGTTCATTAAATTTCCATAGAAGTTCTTTATGAGTGCACTTTTAATAATATTTCTCCTCCTTTCTGAAGGTACAAAAATTAATTCCTTTGCTTCACTCCAATTGATCATATGATTTTTGTTCCTTACATGTAAGAACAAGGCACTCTATTCATCTTCCCGTCTGATTGAATATTGATGTTGTTTTATTCTTGTAAAAGAGACCTTTACTCGTCTTTCCAATATAAGACATTTGGCACTCAGTACAAGGTATCCTATATACACAACTATCTTTTGGGGTTATATGGAATGACCACATATTTCTTTTCTATGAGCTGTTCTTCATTGTTTGATGTCAGGGATTGTTTCACTCTTTTCTTGATATTATCAATTAATAATTTTGGATACCTTAAAAAACTTGATATGCTATAAATAGTTTTGATTTCTTCCTCTACAAATTCTGCACTACAAATTTTAAATGCTCTCAAAAACATACTACTGAAAACTGATTTTTTTAACTTTAAGAGGATAAGCAGAGAAGAAGTGAACATAGGATGATACATTTGTTGATTTTCTATAAACACTATACTCATTGTAGGGTAAAAATCTAATGAAATGGTCTCCACATATAAAACGTTTAATGATATAAACAACGCGTTTCGAACACGTAGTGTTCTTCTTCAGGCATTAACTAAAAAAAAAATATACAATGACACCAGAGAGTTATCTATAGTACAAAGTAAATAAGTACAAAAATTAATATAAAATAAAATAAGGCAGAAAGTACGAACCTAAGCGTGAGGGCCTCTGAATAAGACTGACTGGAAATGGAAAGGACATAGGTGGGGGTATATAGGGTACATCTGTTTCATATTAGAGCAGGTAGAGTTTTCTCTAAAGTTAGGCTGAGCCTTTACATTTTCTTTTAGACTAAGTGTAGGAAACATATTGAAAAAATAACACACTTTCCTTTCCATTTCCAGTCAGTCTTATTCAGAGGCCCTCACGCTTAGGTTCGTACTTTCTGCCTTATTTTATTTTATATTAATTTTTGTACTTATTTACTTTGTACTATAGATAACTCTCTGGTGTCATTGTATATTTTTTTTTTAGTTAATGCCTGAAGAAGAACACTACGTGTTCGAAACGCGTTGTTTATATCATTAAACGTTTTATATGTGGAGACCATTTCATTAGATTTTTACCCTACAATGAGTAAATACCACATAATAACAGATTGCACTACAGTAGAATTAGAAACACTATACTTTAGTTCATTATCCATCCAATGTAGAAGTACAACCAAAAAAGGAAGTTTATTATTGTTTTCATATTCTACTGTAAATTGTATAGATGGTACAAACGTGTTGAGGTTGTCCAAAAAGGAGTTAATATTTTCATTAGAGGGCCAAATGCATAAAACATCATCCACATATCTATACCATTTTGCATTAATAGGTAGAATTGCAGGCAAATAGGTTATCTCAAAAAACTCCATATACTCAATGTTACTCAATACTGGAGAGAGACAATCCCCCATCGCTAAAATTTACCTTGAAAAGAAAAACAACCATCCATTGCACACAGACGAATCAACTCAATTAATACTGGAACAGAAACAGGTAAGTTTTGTACATGTTTACTTAATTCTGTCTCAAGGAACCCCAACAGATCTTCAACTGGAACATTTCTAAAAAGTGATTTTACATCAAAACTCACTAATTTACTATTTTCATAAGAGTAACTGTTTAATTTTGATAGAAGTTCAATATTATTCTTAATGAGACTATTGGAAATGGTACGCACTAATGGAGATAAAACTTTTACTAACCATTTTGATAACTTATATCCAGCTGAACCCTTGGAACTAACAATCTGTCTGACTTTGTTAGTCTTAACCCCTGTTTGAAAGATCTTTCCTCATTTTTGGAAAAGCTGGACCTTTCCGTTGTATTTAGTAATGATAGTAATTTGTTGAATAGGGTTGTTAATAATAAGGGGGAGGAAAAAGATAGTAGTGTATATAGGATACCTTGTACTGATTGCCAAATGTCTTATATTGGACAGACGACTAAAGGTCTCTTTACAAGAGTAAAACAACACCAATATTCGATCAAAGGGGAAGATGAATAGAGTGCCTTGTTCTTACATGTAAGGAACAAAAATCATATGATAAATTGGAGTGAAGCAAATGAATTAATTTTTGTACCTTCAGAAAGGAGGAAAAATATTATTGAAAGTGCACTCATAAAGAACTTCTATAGAAATTTAATGAACAATAGTTCGGGACTTTACAAACTAGATGAAATATTAATAAAAGAAATAAGTAAGCAGATCAGGACTCCTTCAAGTTTAGGAACATTAAATTCAGACAGGATGCCAGTAGTCCTAAAGACTTCAATCAACCAGGTTGACTTATTATATTTTTTTATTGTTTCATTTAGCTCTCTGATGATGTTGTAACGAAAGGCCTTACAGCATTTTAATTAATATATATTGTTTATTGTGGTATTTAATTCATATATATATACGAATTTATATATATATATAATGTATATATATTTAATTGATATATATATATAAAATAAATATCACTTAAAATTACAAAAAGAAAAGGGAAAAGACCTAAGAACTTTTCCTTTAAAAAACGACTGGTTTCTCCAAAACAAACTTTGTTACAGTCTTAGCATTTTATTGCATATATAACATTACTCTGCAATTCCTGTAAAACATATGATTCCAAAGAAATTTCACAGTCATGTTATATATGCAATAAAATGCAGAGTCTGTAACAAAGTTTGTTATTGAGAAACCAGCACAGTTATTCTATAAGAAAAACGAAAATTAGTGCTACTTCATTAGCAGCACATAGTATTAATGAAGGCCATAATTTTGATTTTGATGAAATACAAATAATAACCAAAGAAATGGATGAACAGAGAAGGAAAACTCTGGAAATGTTATATGTTACAAAGGACCAGTCATCCGTTAATTATAGAAGTGACATTTCAAATTGAAATAGTATTTATTTGGGTGTGTTAAGTTAAACATTGTTGATCAATGAAAAAAAGTTGTAGTGACTTTTTGGTTGTCTAGTGAAATTTGGTTACCTTGCTTGTTTATTTTAGTTCCGTGTCACGTATTCATTCAAACTAGACAGTTGAATGTCGTTGATCTTTCAGGTAAAATATACACCAATCAACGAATGATTTATTTTTGAGATTAATTACACTTTTTCCTACGTTTCGATAAACACTGATCATTTTCAACATTCAAATAATACTTAATGAACAATTTCTTAACATTATTTAAAGATCGATAACAATTACTAAACAGTAAAAGCTAAGAATATACATTAAACTCATGATTGAACCTTCACTATGTTCACTATCAACATAACCTTCACCTCATCAGGTTTCCTTTACACTGCTTTTAATTACACTACCGTCACTTAAATTTCCTAATTCTTCTTAAAGGTTTCTTGTTCTAGTCATGTGTATAATTTTAAAATTCTTGCAAAGGAAGTGCCTTGATTGTTGAGGTCCGGCTTCTTCTCCTTATATAAATAGAGATTCTATTATATGTAGCTTCCTATGGTCATTTTCTTGATATAATACTTCAATATTTTCTGTTAATGTTTTGCTGTTTAATCTGGTATTATAGATGTTGGATGTGTGGATTTTAGGTGCTCCAGTAGCTAGGTTCATCGTAAGTCGTCGTGAAAGTGTCGTGGTCGTAGAACCAATATAGCTGGATTTGAGGAGCTCACAGTCTCCTATTGTTCACTTGTATCTGTACACTAATTTAGTTTTTTGTTACATATTGTTCTTTATAACCAGACTTGCTGTACTGTAACATATGATAAGAAATACTGGTGTTCACTTAGTCTGCCGAGTTAAGACAAATTGCGAATTATATTAGGACATCTCACTCAGTCTTATTCCTTATTACATCAAATTTATTCTTAATATGCCACCTCGTACCTAGTGATAAGAAGTCATGTTCATTTTTCGAAAGTTTATGTTTAAACAAGTTTAAGTATGTATCACATAGAACACAGAGTGACTACTAGCAGAACATTAAAGAAGTTGCGTGGATTATATGGGGGAAGAATCTGCTTCTCCACAAAACTGATACATACTTAAATTTGTCTAAACATAAACTTTCGATATATGAACATGAATTCTTATCACTAGGTACGAGGTGATATTAAGAATAAATTTGATATAATAAGGAATAAGACTGAGTTAGAGGTCCTATATAATTCGCTACTTGAGTTAAAAGAGTGATAATTCATCACTATCAAACCTAAGTTAAAGGACCACTTAATATCTGAAGCTACTAAACGCCGAGATTACCACAGCAACAGTGTATACTGTCCAAGAAAATGAAAGAAGCTGCTACAAGTCTCCGAAACAACAATGAAATAGTTATAAGAAGGACGGACGAAGTTAATAAGTTTGTCATCTTAGACAAATGTGAATATAAACAAAAGTTAGACCAAATATTACGAGACAGCACTAAATTTAAAAAAATTTTTGAGAAATCCAACCAATAAATTAAAAATTGAGATGAATAAGCTAATTAAAGCAGCGAATAATGGAAAGAAAGAAAACGTTCTGAAATCCATTATAAGATATATATAATATCTTATTATTAACTTTCACGCCCACTTACGATGCTCCTACCTAAAATCCACACATCAAACAACCGTAATACCAGATTAAACAGCAAAACATTAACAGAAAATATTGAAGTATTATATCAAGAAAATGACCATAGGAAGCTACACATAATAGAATCTCTATGTATATAAGGAGAAGAAGCCGGAGCTCAACGATCAAGCCACTTCCTTTGTGTGTTTCTTTACTTTGTGTGCTACTTATCCTCAATTTTGAACTGTTATATATATAAAGTAAAAATTGAACAAGGTACAGAACAAAACCCATACAAGTATTTAAAAAAGCTGTTCCGTCACCAGATGAAGAGCAGAAGAGAAGAGAAAGAAGAAAAAACAGAAGAAAGTAGATAAAGAGAGTTTTCCAAACAGCAGAAGAGAAAGATTTGGTTTTACTTCGCTTTCTGAGAACTTCTCTTCTGCTTTATTTCCTCGTCTGGTCTTCACTTGATGTCGTTCAAAACATTGATAAGAATTATGTTCCGTTCTGCATATTGTGATAACTACCAATATTAAAGCAAAGTATTGCTTTAGATTTCTTCGTTACTCAATGAAAATTAAGCCCTAATCATATTTATTAAAGTAGAGATTTTAATGATTGATAACTTGACATCAAACATGCTTGGCACCAATAGCTTTAAGTCCTTTCTGAAGAATGAAGTATTTTAAAAAATAATAGCCACAATTTGTCAGAGCAGATAACTAAGTGCAATCAAAATACTAAGGACAGACAGGGAAATATCTTTAAAACTCAAAAATATGTACATAGGTTCAATTAAATTGGGTTTAAAGATGACTAATTTTTTAATGAGTGCATTTAAATCTACTTTGAAAACGATAAAAAAAAATTGAACAATTAGTTGTTTGAACAGAAAAAAAAGAACTGTATTTACCTTGAGTGCTGATTCACTGAAGAGAACACCATTATTTCCAATAATCCCAATTGGATATCCATAAAGACGGGAAAACCCAGTCACAAGGGTATGACCATACCGGGCTTTGAATTCAGAAAACTCGGAGCCATCAACGAGTCTGGCAATCACCTGAAAGAGTGATGAATTATTGTTTAGAAAATATTCAAAACAATAATAATAAACAATTTGCTTAACGTACAATACAAATTTAAAAAAACATTAAAATAAAAAATGTACATAATGACACGCTAATGCAGTTGATCACTGGGTTGTTCGAAAAAGGTAATACAATACCATGTACAAAAGGTAATGGATTGATTTTATATAAACTTTTATGGCACCTAAGTTGTACATAAAACAAGCTAAGTAAATAAAATAAAAGAAATATCATAAAAGCATAGTCTTTTATTAAATGACTGTTCAAATTACTATATGTGGAATTGGATACTGGACGTGTGATACAATTATTTGGAAATCCTGTTTTCCAACATGTTGAAAAATATTTTAACGTGTTTTTTAAAATGTTATAAAAAAATGTAAAATAATAGCGCAATGCTATTTTTCAGGTTTATCTGTTTGTTTTAAAAAGCTTAAAAACATAAGAAGAACATTAGGTGTTCAAAACGTATTTTTGAACATTAGGTGATTTATAATAAAAATGTTTTTATGCGGAGGCTTTTCCCATAATTTCCAAGTATGAATACACACTATGTAACACAGCTACCTGCAAAAAGATAGAATGATTTTCTGTTATTCAACGCTTTCAAAAGAGATAATTTTACTGTTTTTTTTTTTTAATTCTAGCAATCAACCTGCAATTTTTTTTTCGGTACTCAAAATATTGATGAATTTTACTGAAGTAAAGAACATTATGTGTTTGAAACGTTTTGTTTTAAATAAATCTTTGTTTTTATAATAACTTGGATGTTTTTATGATTCCAAGTATGAGTAAATACCATGTAACATAACTGACTGTGAATGATACCCTATTGTTTCATTGAGATTTCACTGAGATAAGCTTGCTCACAAAAGAGAAAATTATACCATCAGCACTCGAAATATTGTTGAATTTTACAGAAGTGAAGAGCATTATGTGTTTCAAAAGTTTTGTTTCAAATAAAACTTTGCTCCCTAATTCAATTATTCAGATGAGACGCTATTCTAAATATGCAAGAAAAGTCGATGTACATACATGTACATGATTATGCTCCTAAGAAGATATTATTCAAATATACTTTTATTATTTTTCAAGGAAATTATATTTTTTTTAAAGTATACTTTCTTTGTTACATAATCTATTTAAATATGTCTTCTTGTTATATTTCTTGATTTGATTTCTTGTTCTTATATTTATCTTAGAGCATGATATAAATTCAAGAGGAGGGGGAGTAGGGTTCCTGTGAAATTTATCTGGAGGGAACGGAGTGAAAAAAGTTTAGGAACAACTGAAGGAGAATGTGTTTTTGTAATTTTCAAATATAAGTAAATACCACGTAACATAGGCTGATAAAGGAACTTTTCAAACATCACATACAATTTTATTCGGCTTGAAAATGTTCACTTTTGCAATTTATGTGACAGTAAACCTGTTTTGTTCTCTATCCATGAAAGTACTAAAATAACATTAAAAAAAGTTTTAAAATAACTTTTCAGATGTACGAACTATTCTTCAAATTATATGAAATACACTGGAACACATTAAAATACTTCTTCAAATATATAAAAAGAACAAGGGTTATTAACTTTTTCGAATGTAGTAACTCTTCTTCAAATTAATCGAATATACTGAAATATATTCAAATATTTCTTTAAATAAATAAATAAAAACAAGGTTACTAACTTCTCGAATGTCATAACTTTTCTTCAAATTATCGCCTACAATCCCATAAAGATCATCTGATTTAAAAAGTGGTTCCTTTATTTCACTCCTTCGATTTATAGTAGCATTCTTTTTATAGTTTAAACGAGAAACGATTTCCCTTGCAATCGTCAAAGCGTGCCTGTCATTTTCAGCATAATGGTCAGTAACACCGGAAATGCTAAAGTGGACAAAATTATTAGAATCAAATAATGTAACCTTACATAACCTTACAATATAATGTAACCTTATATTTATAATAATTGCAAACTAAACATAAATCACAAAGTACTAAACTATTTCATCATCACAAACCACAATATAAAAAAGTAATGAACTGCTATTTTCAACATACTATTACAAAACTCAGGCTATAAAAACTAAGAAGGTTGCAATAATGGTTACTGATAAAAACAAAATAATTTAAACATATCATTATTATTGTTAATACCACAGATGTTAGCAAGATTTCAATAAGACTGTACAATCTTATTTTGTAAATACTTTGTTCCTTAAATGGTTTCGCAATTTCTTTCCACAGTCTTTACATTAAACTTGAGTATTTTCACAAAGTCATCACATATTTATACAGAAGAACCTGAGAGTATTGAGAACTAGATGGCTCACGACGTAAAGGACTAAGAATGACTTTCACAAAACCTTTAGAACTAACCTAGGTTTCGTTATATCACTACGAGTCAGTAATGAATGAGGATAACTTACTGAAGAAAGAACTCAAGGAGTACACAACTAAGTAAATCTCTTTCTTCAACTTCATTATAATGATTATAAAATAAAGTAATTACCAATGTATTTCAGCAATCCTCGGACTTATTAATTTTAATAATACACCTTTATGAACATTATAGAAACTTTATGTACATATCACAAAACTATCAATGATAACAATATTATCATAACAGAACCGATAATATATTAGAACATAAAGTTATTCTTCTTTATAAGGTTGTTAATACTGCATATATCATTAGATATATTAGAACATAAAGTTATTCTTCTTTATAAGGTTGTTAATACTGCATATATTATTATATATATTAGAACATAAAGTTATTCTTCTTTATAAGGTTGTTAATACTGCATATATCATTAGATATATTAGAACATAAAGTTATTCTTCTTTATAAGGTTGTTAATACGGCATATATTATTAGATATATTAGAACATAAAGTTATTCTTCTTTATAAGGTTGTTAATACTGCATATATCATTAGATATATTAGAACATAAAGTTATTCTTCTTTATAAGGTTGTTAATACTGCATATATTATTAGATATATTAGAACATAAAGTTATTCTTCTTTATAAGGTTGTTAATACTGCATATATTATTAGATATATTAGAACATAAAGTTATTCTTCTTTATAAGGTTGTTAATACTGCATATATCATTAGAGATATTATTAGAATATAAACTTATCATTCTTCATTATAACATTGTTACTACTACATATATAAAGTAATGAGTTTCTAGGATCTTACCCACAACCCAAACATAATTCAATGTTTTCTTATCTGGACTACATATATTCAACACTATTTTCCTTTCTTTATCGAGATAAAGAAATAACTGAAACATATATTCAATATATATATTTCGACCATATGTATATAATACTTTTAAAATAAGGTATTCTTTTCTTGTCCACAATTAGTAATAAACGCTTTTTCTTTTTCCCGGAATTCGGTTGGGTTAATATTATAGTTAATATTATCACCTTTTCGCCAACGTTTCGTCTTTTTATTAAGAGACATCCTCAGGGCTATAAACTAACAAAAACAATGGACATTTGTCATATCTACTTTACATTCATTATAAAAAATTCGACAAACTTTGCTCACTCAAGGCTAGCCTTGAATTTTTTATGATGAATGTAAGTAGATATGACAATGTCAATTGTTTTTGTTAGTTTATAGCTCTGAGGATGTCTTAAAATAAAGACGAAACGTTGGCGAAAATGTGATTCCAAATATTAACCCTGACCAAATTCCGAGCAGAAGAAAAAGTGTTTATAATACTTTTATACAAGAAAATATAAGAATATAATAAAAACCATTAATTATACAAGCACATATTCTTTTCAAGTGACTATTTATGAATTCTTCATTAATTGCAAAATAACATATATTTTATCTTTTTTTAATAAACTGAATGTATTGGTACAAAATAATTTACATTTAATGTTTTAATGAGTAACATATACATACTTAGATCTAAATAACTTCTAAATATATGAATTTGATTCGAAACGGGGTTAATTTGATTATGAATGAGTGAAATTGATTTGCAAAGCACACAGTACACATGTAAGATATTTATTGGAATCCGCATTTCAGTAGAAAAATTATTATCTCATCCTCATAACCAGATGTCGTTTTATAATTAAAAAAAAATGTTGTTTACAATGGAGTATACTGTTTGAAAGAGCTACATAATCCAATGACTGACACAAATGAAAGTAAGATACAGTACCTGCAATGAAGATCAGCCCCTCCCAGCTGTTCAGCAGTAACATCCTCTCCAGTGGAAGCCTTGACTAGAGGCGGTCCTGCCAAGAACACAGTTCCTTGATTTCTCACAATCACTGATTCATCAGACATTGCCGGTACATAGGCTCCCCCAGCAGTGCATGAACCCAACACGACGGAAATCTACACACAGTGCCAGCATTCATGATTATCACCTTGCCAGTACACTCAAGTCATTATTATACTCATTATCACGATTTACTCATCACAACATGAAACTCATCATTTCTAGTAAATCTCCTTCTTTCTCATCTAGTTTAATTAATTAATTTAACATTATTTAATTAACAGGTGATTAATAAACATTTCCAATATTATTATTAGTCTTGGGAAGATTAATAAGAATTGTGTATTTTTGGGGGAATCTCAATCGCATCCTTACATAAATACCCTAGATTTCCGATTCTTTGATTACAGTTCTCTTGATTTGGAAGTTATTTGAACTGCTATTAAATACTTCTATATGTTTGAAGTGAGATTAATACTATCAACAATTTATAACAAAAACGTTATAGAACTTTTTATGGTATATTTAATATGGAGTTTATTTTGTGGATTCGACCAATTATTTAAGTGTAAGGAAGGCTTTGACATCTTCAATTATTCCAAAAACTAAAGTTATTTGTAAATTTTTTTAGAAAGGTGAAGCAAAGGGATTGTTCAGTGGACTAGATTCAACTTTATCAGCTTGGAAAGCTTCTGTCAGCTCTAGATTTCTCACATATTTCAACAAAAATCTGATTATGACAAGATATTTACTAGATTAAATTAAGTGATACAAATCTACTTTTCTGGACAATGAGGAAGACAACCAGCGTGAAAAGTTACACCATTAGTTATTTGAAGATGTAAATTTAATAAATAAAAATAAAACCATCTTATTGACTACTTTCGTCACATTATCAGATTCGTCACATTCAGATCTTTCAAATCATTAGTTGTGCAATCCGTAATTGTGTGGTATTTACTCATTCTGAGGTAAAATGGATAAACCAACAAAAGTCTCCACACAAATGAAGTTTTATTCAATGCGTTTAGAACACTTTGTGTTCATCATCAGGAAGACACTATAATACAAATTATATCTAATCAGTTATAAAATTAGAGTGAAATAATAAAATTCAATTAAGAGAATTCAAGACACGGACTTTAACTTTAGGTTAAAACAATGTATCCAAGGATTTCAGAAAAAGACTCAGAAAAAGCATAGAAAGTTAGTTTACTTTAATAACTGAACATGATAAAAATTAAAGAGCATTATAGAATGAAATCAAGTTTGAAATGACCAAATATGGAAAAAATAAAATAATCGAACAGAGTGAAGGGTCCTCTTCGTTGGTGGTGCAACCAGAACACTTTTCCAAATTTGTCAAAATGTGTCAGAGAAGTACTTAACCCCCCCCCCTCTACGGTTGAGAGTGAAAGGTTATTTAGTGTAAGAAGAACTTTTTATTCACCAAAACGAAACAGAATGACGGCAGATACAGCACAAATACTGATGTTTTTTCATCATACTTTATTAATAATTAGGAATAGAAGTCAAATCAGGGATGCCACGCAGATCCTTCTCTTATAAAGTACACATTTTTCATACTTTCTTAACTGAGTCAAGTACTTTAAGGGTAATAAATGGATAAGAATAATTAATGTTAACTACATATGAAGCAAAGTTATTTAATTCTCAGGTAAAATGGATAAACCAACAAAAGTCTCCACACAAATGAAGTTTTATTCAACGTGTTTCGAACACTGTGTTCATATCAGAAGACACAGGATTGTACTGACGTTATCCAGTGAAACTGACCATGACAGTTGTTTCACTGGACCAACCCTTCATACCATCTTGTCTCTGAATGATAATACACAAAGTGTTCAAACACGTTGAATAAAACTTCATTTGTGTGGAGACTTTTGTTGGTTTATCCATTTTACCTCAGAATGAGTAAATACCACACAATTACGGATTGCACAACTAATAAAGTTATTTAAACATAGCTGGTAATTACTAGTTGCATAATTTATTACGTTTACTTTACATGACATTCTAAATTAATTAGTAATTTATTTGCATAAAGCTGATTCACAAATGGTTCTAAAGAAATTGGTCTCCAGCTTGCTTTTTCATATCATCAAACAAAAATTTCATTAAAACCTAACTTTTTTTGTCACAAAGTGCACAAATTTCAAATAAAATTGCTCAATACCTTCAACATTAATGAAAATGCACAATTAGCCAAAGGTGTGAGTATTAACCCAGTTAAAAAAGTAATAAAATGTAGTATATATATTATTATTTTTATGATGGTTATTCTAATTTATCCATTATTTTTCTTGACGTTTATAGAGAAAATTTGTTCAGATTGATTTTGATAATCTTTTCCTAAAATATTCTGGTTGCTCACTACCTTGGTTGGTTCATACCTTTGTTTAACTGCATTTAGTTTCATTTATAATTTTCTCGACATTTGTTATACATTGAACAAATAAAGTCAACACAGAAATTAATTAATATAATTGAGTTGCTGAGTCAGAACCTAAGCAGCTAAGGAATCCGAATCGCACTTGGGAACGGAATCAGAAAAAAATGGGAATCATGCCAACACGAATTATTACATACTTATAATATACTAATATATAGGTATATGATCAAACCACCATATAAAAAAGGGAAAACAAGACTACGATCTTTCAAACATAACAAGCGGTCTTCGTCAGAGTCAAAAACCCAACTGACGAAGACCGCTTGTTACGGTTGAAAGATCTTAGTCTAGTTTTCCAATTTCATATTATGGTTTGATCATTGATTGTTATTTCACGTGTTTATGTGAAATCTTTTTATATAGGTATATATACATAATATACCTATATTATATACCAGTTATATGTACCTCAACATACGAATTTAATTCGTTCCAGTATATAAAAAAAATCTTACATTAAATCAAATTTTTGAATAGATATTAATGGACATTGATATCTTGACATCACATAGGTATATGTGGTATTAACATAGTATAACATAGTAATATAGTCTTATGTCACATAGTAGACTTAATTCATTCCAGTGAAACGAATTTACCTCCAAAAATTATTAATTTACTAACCCAATATAGAGTTCAAATAAGGTGAATTCAATGCTAATTGTATGTAAGGCATATGTCTTTTATATAGCTCAAAATAAAAACTTACACATTAATTAATATTTACCGACGCTATGACAGAACTTTGTATATATACTAAGTAGATGGACAGCGGGAGAGGGATCCGTTATTTTTGTGTGTATACTTTATTTATTACTTTTATCTCTAAAATATCTTCGTAATTTTCTTTATACGAAAAATACTTCGAGGCGTAAATTATATGAAATTACCCGTCGTTTTTTTGGTGCGTTCGTATATCGAAGTATTTACTATATTGATAAAAAATATTCAATAAGTACCTGGGGGATGCCCTCAGCTGACATATTTGCTTGATTGAAGAAGATCCGACCGAAATGTTCCTTATCAGGGAATATATCTGCTTGGAAGGGTAGATTGGCACCTCCTGAATCGACAAGGTAAACACAAGGTAGTCTGTTCTCCCAGGCAATCTGCTGCGCTCTTAAGTGTTTCTTCACTGTCATAGGATTGTAAGTTCCTCCTTTGACTGTTGCATCGTTTCCAACTATCATACATTCTCTTCTGTAATGCACACCATTATTAAATATATATATATATATATATATATATATTATCAAACCTCAATAAGAAAATGGGAAAACAAGACTAAGAACTTTCAACAGTAACAAGCGGTCTTCGTCAGAATCAAAAACCCAACTGACAACTCAGTTGGGTTTTTGACTCTGACGAAGACCGCTTGTTACGGTTGAAAGATCTTAGTCTTGTTTTCCCATTTCTTATTGTGGTTTGATCATTGATTGTTATTTCACGTGTTTATGTGAAATCTTTTTATATATACATATAATTAAATAAAATGTAATGAATTGTTTCTTCCACTTCCAATCAAACTCTCATTGCCGACGTTTCGATTTTATTCAAAATCTTTTTCAAAGGCAAAGTAGAAATATTTGAAAATGAACTAACTATTACAAATTACATTACTAAAACAATATGGAAGGTTAAACTAGAATAGTTTCCTACTTTTGCGTTTGAAATTTTTTTTGAATAAATCGAAACGTCGGCAATGAGAGTTTGATTGGAAGTGGAAGAAACTGACCGCTCCCGATTTGTCTTTTTTAGTTTTATATATATAATGTTTTCTTATCTCAACCACATATATTGAACAATATTCTTCCTTTTTATCGAGGTTTGGTCTAGCTTCAAAGAATACAATACCTTTGAGCCGCCGTTTTGTCTTTATTTGTAGACATTTTCAGGACTGCATCAATACGCAATGTAAATACATTAACATGAAAAAATGTTCATAAGTTACATTATTTAATTAACATACATAATTACCTTGGTATTTTGCTACTGCAAGGAAATAACTACATAACCGTTTTATTCAAATCAGCCTATAGTGCTGCTCCTAGGGACAATTTCACGAACATTCCATATTAGACTTGATAAATCAGAAATTTTTTTTAAAAAAACCTATGAAAACCACATTAAAAAAGAAACTGGAAACTACAGACATATTTTTAATTACTAATTAATAACTAAGTAGTTTTAAATTAATATTAATTATATTAATGCTTGTTTCTATCTCTGCGTTACCTTTTTAACTATTTCTTGTTTAAAAGCCCACTGGACCGCTATATTTATATATAATTCACACATAAGAGCGATCACAAAAACTCCCCAAAATATTCAACTGCGTCGTCATCAGACAGAGAGACAAAGAAGTGAGTCACTCCTTTGTTAATTATAAAGAAAACGGCTCAATATCAAATATTCCATATTATTAATTTTAATTCTTTGAAATTTCTTCTTCAGATTTTGCCGGCTGAAGTAGTACAGAATAACAAATACACTCAGAGCTGAAGTTTTAATGACTGATTCATTACTACTCAAGTATACTAATCAAGATGGAGTGGAAATTGTTGAAAAAGGAGTTCACAGTAAACAAAGTCGTTAGTGCTACGATAAAAATGTAAATTAAGTAAAGTGTAAAACTAATATATTTGATTGCAGTTGCATTTAATAACGGGCATTTCGTTATTCTTTTCAGATATGATTTATATATTATTATCGAATGTTTTTCTTATCTCAAACACATATATTTAACACTATTTTTCTTTTTTATCGAGGTTTGGTCTAGCTTCAATAATACAACACCTTTAAGCGAACGTTTCGTCGGCTTTTACTTTTCATGTTATTGTAATTAAAATTCTGTATTGATGTAGCCCTGAAGATGTCTACAAATATAGACGAAACGTCGGCTTAAAGGTGTTGTATTATTGAAGCTAGACCAAACCTCGATAAAAAAGAAAAATAGTATATTATTATCAATGAAACAATTTATAAGTGTCTCCATTTTATTACTTTAAGAATAAAGAAATCCATAAGAGTTATAAGTTCTTAAATGTTCTACTTAAAAGAAATTAGTTTGTATTGTATTTTAACTGTTTTTTCAATTTAAATTAAAAATAAATCAGCTGAATTAGTTACCCGGCAATAGTTCCAATACCAGTGATAATGCCAGCGCTGGGAGTGTTTTCAGACTCAAACATACCATGAGCAGCTAATTGAGACAATTCAAGGAATGCACTGCCGTGATCCAACAACAGGTTGATTCTGTCTCGAACTAACAGTTTACCCTGAAACAAATATAATCTAAATAAAAAAGACACACAATGTAAGGTGGTTTTATGCCACATAAAAAGATAAGAAGCGAAATCTTAGAGCCGGTGAATAACTGTGAGACTCCAAAACTGAAATTAGCATTGCCATTAAAGAACTGAAGATCATTCATGAATTCAAAATACGCAAATTTATAAGAACCAACGCGTGAAGACTTCAATTACCAATACATGAGCCCCAAAGATTAAAAGAAACTTTATTTCTAGTGAAACATTGCGTGCATTTCAATGCAAGAGGAAGGAGTAATCCAAGCTCATATGCATGTATAATATACACTTGTATATTATAAATATACAAACAATTTACAAATAATTATACATTGTATAATATAAATGTATATTTATAACATCATAAACTTGTCCGAGCGATAGAATTACGGGCTGCCTCATGATTATTAGAGTGATAACTATTATTATATCATATAAAGTAATGGATACAATTTTCATCCACTATAAGAGATCAGGTAGCATTTTTGCCTTTAGTACTGAAGATCAGAGGTTCCAATCCCAGCTATAAGCCCCAAGTTTTTTCAAATGATTATACTGAATATCTTGTTTATGCAGTCCCTTGGATAGTACGTAAATCTGTCGGTCCTGAGATTGTACAATTGTCAGAAACTTGTAAAAGATCCCTCCTTTCATAGAGTAAGGTAAAATTTGAGTTATAATGCGGCTCATCTAATACTAAAATTAATGCCAAATAACAAATAACTGTCCTTTCCGCACTTAGAACAACCATTAAAGATGCTATTAAGAATGGATGCTGGAAACAACCGAATGAATTATTGCAAACTAACCTGCTAGGTCCCTTTGTCTAAGATATGTTTACATCTAAAATTGAAAGATGAACTTAATGTTTCACAAACCTTGCTTTGATGTCTTCGAACTGCAGACTCCCCACCACCGTTTTTCAATTTTGAAACCTGCTCTTTTAAATTATCTACTAGCTTCCTCATGGCTGCATAATTTTCCTAAACATATTAATACAACTAATTAATACGACTGTATAACTCATACCATGAATATAGGTAACAAACTACTTAAGAAATCACATCAATACTTTTCTTGAAGTTAACTGAATAAATATATGAGCTACATGCCAAGGATAATAATTATATTTTAATTAATTATATTGGTCAATACCAATGCTACAAAGAGAAGCAGTTTTTTTCATAGGTAGAGTAGGAAACTCAAAGGGTAGGTAATCCGACAAACTTAAAATGATAAACCAAGATATGGGAATATTCTAAGCTAAATAGTAGGTAAGTTCAGACATATACCTTGTAGCCGACAGATTCATAAGCCGGCTCCGAACCTATTGTTGAAGAAACTGCTGTAGACATTAACTTCTTCTGTTGAATGAAAAGTTGTCTAATTTTTGAAAAATGTTTCATGGGAGCCATAACGAAAAAAAATTAACACAAACGTAAATAGTGGATACTTTTCAAACAAGTAGATTCACCAATACTGATAACAGAACACATGTTTCAAGGGCATTGACGTCATCATGTTAAAGAATTATAGACGAAATAATAAACAGAATAAACCTCTCAAAATTCAGTAAAATAAATTATTTGAGTGAAATTAAGGAATCCTCAACAGCTCGTCTTTCCCATTCGGGTTTAACACCTTTTCAGTATTCAATGGGTTGGCTAAACTGTTTACAATTAAGTTCCAGCTGATCAAGAATTTTTATCGTATTTAGGGGTGCCTAAAATTTACTTTTTAGAAAAATGATTGGCTCAAGAATTGCATCTTCAGTTCGATCTTTTACAACTTCGGCTGTGAGGTCTGGCTTGCATGGAGGAAATATTGGAGAGGTAACTACAAGCATTATTCTAATTCTATGTACGAGCCAGAAAGCAATGATATTTTTTGCTGTTTCAGAATTTACCCTTCAGTCTGAAAAATAGATACAAGCTCACCGCAATGTTCATTTTATTTTTTGGCTCTGGATTTAGTGCTCCATTCCTAGTACTTAGACATCAAATGCTTAAGAAGTAAAACTGAGGTAATAAATAAGATTTATGACTGAGATAATAAATTTCTCAATTGTTTCTATCTTTGACTCATCCAATGACTTTGCAATATTGTTTGGAAAGCCTATTGTAATTAGATTGTATCTTCCCTGTATGATTTGGTTATTCTCAATTCTTAATGTCATAACTATAAGGTTGTTCAAGATAGGGTATCCCATATCCCATCAAAGAATGGGAATCCCATTCTCTTTTCAGAAGGTATTTTATTACCTTCATTAAAATAATGAATGAGTGAATTTCATGGCATTATTTTCAGATAACTGGGTCGGAACATTTTTCTTAAACTTGTGAAGATAAATGGATTATAACGAGCACTTTAAATAATTTATTGACTGTCCAAATTTTACTGTAATCCAAAAATCTCTTAATTTCACTGCTATTCAAATTCATCAGTTGATTAATTAAAGTCTATGTATAATTTTATGTTCTGTTTTCAAAATTTTACTCTTTTTTTATTAAGTTATACATGACAAATATGACTGTAATGTTACATTAAGAAATGAATAAACCTATTTACTGTATTCAATAAATGAATACATCTTGTACTAGCGTTTGTAGTCGATCGACCGATATTGGACTTCATCTAAAAGAAGAGCTCCTTTAAGAAAAAGGATATCTTGAAAATGGATAACGTCCAAAACTGACTAACGATCCCACCATCAGTATCCGGCCCTATAAGTTTTATTGTTGAGGTTAATTTGTTACTAGTTAAGATGGTCAACTTTTAAAAGAATACCGACATTTTTTTTTTTTAAAAAAAGACGTTATCTAGTAATATTTGGTAAACGTGGACAATATTTTTATGCATTTAATGAATTCTGTTTCGTTTTTACTCAAGCATGTATAATAATTAACACTTTTATAAGAGAAATATTCTAGTTTATTTAAATTTGATAATGGACTTATTAAATTTGACTAGTTTAAATATTTATATTGTATGCAAGTTCTGGACGATGAAAAGAACAATCTGACCCCGTTTAGAAAGACAATTACTAATCCCTGTTTGAAATAATTTATGTAAGAACTTCAATGTTGTCCATATTTATGTTAAGAGCGAAATATTTAATAAGAATTATTATTTGTACTTTGTCATTGTAATTAAATTAATTTTTATGAACATTTAAAGATTATAATATATTACCACGTAAGTTCCTCTTTCGCTTGACCAGTTTGGATCTTTCCGTTCAAAGTGAAACAGAGTTTTTGACGGATTATATATCTTTTTTATTGTTCCGTATAAACTCTTCCCTCAAGTAAATCCATCCTATTATCTATTGCGTCATTAAACATTCGATTTCTTTACTTTATATTTATTTAATTTTCAATTTGCCTTCTTCTTTCTCATTTTAATCTATATTTATATATAATTGGGTTCAGCAGTGCCTTGTAGGTCATCTGTCGGATGATTAGTCATTAATTTCGAACTGTAAATATAAGTAAACCAGCAGAAAACTTTCAGTTTCACACTGGAAGATGTACAAGGTCCGAAACTGATCGATTGAAAAAGGAAATTTACGAGTTAAGATGTTTCATTATTCTTTGATTGTTAATAGCTAGAAACCTCTGTGATATGAATAATAATATCAATTCATTAATAATATGAATTATAATAATGAAGTTTAATTAAACTGATTTTTTTTCTTTTTTTTTTTGTAGATTCGCCTGTCAATTTAGAAACAACAGTTGTCGCCTTCTTCTGGTATTTGTATTTATTCTCCAACTGTTATCGTTTGTAATATAAAAATGTTGATATAGAAATTGTATCATTGAATCCCTAAATCATTGTACAACAATAAAACAAGTATTATTTATGTATTAAAGTTATGGATAAGTTCATTTCCCTGAAATCGTTAAACTATTATAAAACCTAATGAACTGTAGAAGTCTAGGTATCCCGATTGAGCTGCTTTGATTGAACTGGAAAAAATAGGAATAGGTACTCACCTTAAATGGTAACTTCTGCATCGAGGGAATGAAATATTTACGGATTTGCTTGGATTAAATTTGTTGACGACTATTTCATGGATATGATATTCAAATACTGTTGTTCTAATACCTGCATAGTACAGTAAACCCTTCTAACTTGGAATCCTATCTCACCATATTTTTTAACTCCCTACCTGCTATGATGTCGTTACTTCCTTTGACAATAGAGCTTTTTTTAATATGTGACTCACAACTGGCCAAATGTAATTATTTACTTTTTCAAACTATTTTTAAAAAGTATTTTATGAATAGTACAGTAATAAAAAGTACTTTTCACCCCAATATCTAAGCCAATATTATCAAGACACTGCAGTTTGGTAAATGGGGGCATGTTCTATGTTCTATAAAAAAAATTTTTTATTTTTTTTTCTCACCATCTATGCAAGCAATTATGTGTAGAATTTACTCTGACAATGAGGAAAAAGTGTTATTTCTTTAACGCAAGGAATTTATTTTTTGAAAGTTTCAAACACTTGAAATCTTATAGGCAGATCTACAATATACAGACAAAATGTATAAAAATTGTATGAAGTTATGTAAAGGAACCAAAAATAAAACAAAAGAAAGAAATTTATTTGGACAATAAATATCATAACCAAGACAGATAAACGTTAACACGATTGTAATTATTAAAGAAGATTATTACCTTGAAAATGTAAACAGTTTCCAGACTTCGGATAGCTACCTTAATGTACCTTTTGATCCCTTGTTAGGCTTGTTCACTAGACCACTTGTGATACAGGTATGTAACTTCTGTTTTATTTTTGTTAAAATTTCGGTTCTGTTATATAACTTCATAAAAATTTTATACATTTTGTCTTTATATTGTAGAGGTGCCTGATGATGAACACTAAGTGATCAAAACACGTCAAAAAATAGATTCCTTTGTGGTGAAGACAGTATTTTTTCCTCACAATTATTTTTTTTCTATATTTCATACTATAATCATGGCCCTAAAAATGAAATCTCAGCATTCAAAAAGGTCAACAGGAGCAAACAACTAAAACCCTTATTAAAATATCTTTATCAACAAAATTGAAAATTTTTGAGTCAGTAAATCTGATAATTGTGAAAGTGTAAATTCGATTAGTAAAGAATTTGAATTATCTACTAAGACCATACTTTCATTAAGTGTAGAAAGAAAATAATTCATCATTCACAAGTTGTAGACTTCTGAAATGGACTCACGGTTACGAAAACCGCTGATTCCTTCTATTGAGCGATAACTTAACATGTGGATTAAACATCAACGGGATGGAGGAGCACAGTTAAGCACTCAGTTGATACAGCACAAGGCTAAGTCGTTGAAACAGGAGCAAAAACTTGAATCCATGTTCGCTGCAAGTAATGGATGGTTTGAAGGATTTAAAAAGCAGTACAATTTATGAAACATTATCTTGGCTGGAGATTATCTGTTTACCTTCCGAAAAATAGTAACTCTTGGAAGTTATTATCCGAAACAAGTTTATAACTTAGATGAAAGTAGTTTGTTTTGGAAACGAATGCCAAGTAGGAGTTTTGTGACAGAAGAATATCGTGTGACTTCAGGGTTACACGAATTATCCTTAAAAGCAGTAAGGATAGGTCTACTCTTTTATTTGGTGGAAAGGCTAGTGGCGACCCATGTTAATTTACAAGTATCAGAACTCCAGAGCATTAAAGAATGTTAACAAAGATGAACTTCCAGCTTTATGAAGAACAAATAAAAAAGCTTGGATGACTTTTCACACTGGTTCACATCCTACTTTGTACCATTTGTTGAAGAATATAATAGAAAATATAATCTTGAGAACAAAGCACTTCTAGTTCTGGATAATGCGACCTCTCGTTCTATAACATTAAACAACCTACATCCACACATTCAAGTAATTTTCCTACCGCCGAACACAATGTCATTTTACAGTCTATGGACCAAGGATGCATCAGAACATTTAAAGCATATTATTTGAGAGAACTCGTGAATTGTATGTCCTTATTTGTGTCAGAGCAAGACATTAGCTTTGAGTCCTACTGGAAAACATTTAACATAAAATCTGCTATTGATATCATTGGAAAAGCATGGAGTGAAATTTCTCAAAGCACGATGAGGGGCTTCTGGCATAAACTTTGGCCAGAGTTTGTCAGCTAATATTAATCAGGACATCGCTAGCAGCAACCAAGTAGTTGTGGGATGTTAGCAAACATTTAAATTTGACTGACGTTAAATCAGAGGTCATCAATGCTCACCTAGCTACTCATGATGAGGAAATTACAAATGAAGAATTAATTCATTAAATACAGATGCCATTAAATTCGATACTATCTAATTCAGAAAAGGAAGAAGAAAGAGTTCAACCAGAAGAAAACCAAGGAATATCTAATCGTCACGAAAAACTAATGGAATATATGAAAAAAAACAGAAGAATTAAAAGAAATCATTAGGGCTTTTAAAGGTATACCTCAAGTGAGAAAATCTTTGTGTGCTGAAATAGATGGTATTGTGAGCCCCTACAAGAAAGAACTTGATAGAATAACGGATAAATAAAGTGAATCTTGAATAATAAATACATACATTCCTTAATACATTACATTTTATAGACTATTAACCAGATAATTTCCTATGTATGTGTATTACATAGAAGTAAAATATTATTAAACTTGTTTTTGCTATACACTTTGCTGTAAAGTTTGAACAATTACTTTAATACAATTTGATAAGTATTTGTGATTGACTCAGAATTTTATTCTACCTGCGGTTTCAAGTATAGAATATTCTGAAAATATTCATCATAGTCTTTCCTAATCGGAGTTAAATGAAAGGAAATTGCCCAGTATAAAACGATGAAGTACAGGGATAAAGTAAATAAATAATTAATTCGATTACAATTTATTACTAAAACAAAATTCGTTAAAAATGTTAACATTTTCTATGAGTTCATACAATAACAGTTGAGTACTGAAAGTTTGGGGCCTTTTGCTAGATTTTAAGGTTTACTTAAATACATGCTCCAAATGACCAGTATTCCGTCTCAGACATTCTTGAAGCCATTGAGTAACATTATCAATCACTCTGGCACACTCTTGTCTTTTTATTGCACTAATGTTCTGCGTAATGGCCAATTGCAATTCAGCAATAGTTTTGGGATTATTCTGATGAACTTTGTCTTTTAACAAACTCCATAGGTAGAAGTCTGGGGGACTCAAGTCAGGCGAATGTGGCGACCATTCTGTATCACGCAGCCTGCTAATCAAACGATCAGAGAATCCTTGGTCAAGCCACTCTAATGTGACAAGGGCTGTTTGTCGATTAGCTCCATCCTGTTGGAAACACTGCAGATTTCGATTTTTCCCTGCTGTGTTTCATGGTCGATGCAGAACTTCTTAAGCACCACAATGTTTCACTCTTTAGTAACAGTTAGTGCCTTTTCATTTTCATCTTCAAACCAGTATGATCCGATAATGCCGTGTTTTGATATGACCAGAGAGTATACTGGTCAGTAATGCACCTCTTTATGTGCAATATTGAACTTCCTGTGGAAGCGTGTACGAACGGTCATATAAGATTTAGCCTCTATACAAAATCCTGATGCAAAAAGTTAAAACAAGAAAATACTCTTATTTTCTCTGAAAAACATCATAAACATCAAAGAAATAAATTTCGTTTTAAGATAATTTATAATCAAGGATGTATGATAATTATATTTATTAATCTTCAAACGAATGATTTCAGTTTTGAATTATGTTTTACATTTTTGGACTTTTATAAAATTATTATACTGGGAATTTTATGACTTCCTATTTATTAATAAAAATTAATTTTCTTTCCATTTATCAACAATCAGATACACCAATTCACTCTGAAAGAGTGTTATCTTTTTGCTGTCAGCTGTACTCTGTTATAAAATTGCTGTGGATGTATATTGAGAACAAATATATTAGTAATTGACCAGTTTTACACACTCAAATCAAAGTTGAAGCCGGTTATTCAGTATAATTTAAAACTTTTATACCTGGAAGCTTGACATTTTTAATAATAATAGATATGAACTATTAAACTAGAATAGTGAAAAAATTGAATATTTGTCAACAAACATAACTCCTCTTTTATGAGGAAAGAGTCCATTCCTCACATTTCAATATCACCCAAAGATCCTATGATTCTTAAACACAATATAATTTACAACTGACATTAAGTTTTCTTCAATACAGATTGGTCAGAGAATTTTGTGAGACAATTCCATCATACCATAGAAAGCAACCGAAATTTATGTTCATTGGCAATGATTTTTTACATGTTAAAATATTATTCCTCTTATATCTCATATAAATCAATAAATTATTTAAATTTTTTCATTATAAACATCAATTTTATTTCAGTAGATTCACCCAAAAAATGTCTAAGTCAATGTAAACAATCTAAATATTAATAAATTCGACAAGTGTAGCAAGGTGATCCGTTAGTCTAGGATAAACAATCTTTTTACTTTACTATAAGTAAAGTATAGTGATCGTGAAAAAATTCTATCTCGAGATTTTGACGGAATTACATGTTTTGAGGTCCCAAAAGTCGTTTTATGAAGTTTTTTTGATGATGTCTGTGTGTGGGTGGGTGCGTGTGTTAGCATTGCTTGTTACCACGCTACACGGTCCAGAATCTTTGCTGGATCAAGTTGATATTTTACACAAAAATTAGCCTCATAGGGAAGAAGATCCTTATTGTTTGGGAAGAATTATGCATGACAGGAAAGTCACTTTTTTGCCAAAAACCGATTTTTAAAAAACATTTTTTTCTCCTAAACTGATAACCCTAGAGTTTTAAAATTTTGGCATTATCTTTGAGGTAACAATTGGAACAAACGAAAAATATATTTAGAATTTAAAAACAAAGGAAAATATTTTTTATTCAATAAAATGAAAAAAATTTGACTTATAATTCAATCTCAAAGCTTGTGAGAGCGATATAAGCCATACCGTTTGATGGATCAAAATGAAACTATGCTTAAAAATAGAACATTATATGGAAAATGATTTGAGATAATTTTTTTAAAAATTACATTTACCAAAGGGGCATTAAAGTACGATTTCTGTTTTCAGAAAATGTTTTTTTGACGCTAAACTGCTCATTAAAAACTCATGAAAATTTGAGCATAAATAGAACAAAAAATTAGCAATTCATAAAAAAATATTCATAAAGTTTCAATTACGGGAAAGAGCAATAAAGCTATAAAAACTGTTTGTTTATCCTAGACTAAGGGATCACCTGCTATACTTGTCGAATTTTTGATATTTTTTTACAATGTTTACATTGACTTAGAATTTTTTCAGTGAATTCACTGATATAATATAATGTTTAAAGGTATAATGAAAATTTTTAAATGATTTAACGACTTATATGTGATCTAAGAAGAATAAAATTTGTATATGTAAAAAGTCAACAACAATAGAACATATAATCTCTGATCCTTTTTATAGTATGATGGGTTTTCTAACAAATTGTTCTAATCAATCTGTATGTTGCACAATTCTGCAAAGCTTAATTTCAGATGCTGATTTTTTTACGTTTATGAATAACATTATTGGGTAATATTGAAGTTTTAGAATGAACTTTTATGTCCTACAGAAGGGTTTCTATGTTTCTGTCTAATTTCTAGTTTTTTCATTATTCTAGTCTAATAGTACATATGAGTACGATTATTTTTAAAATTTCAAGCTTCCAGCTTTTAAATTTAAAAGTATACAGAAAAGTCAGCTTTGAACTTGATTTAAGAATGCAAAAGTGGCTAATACCAACATATTTTTTTTCAATATACATTTATAGCAAACTTATAACAGAGTAGAGCACGTGGGAGAGAATAACATTCCCTCAGAGTAAATTGTTTTTTTATGATTTTTGACCAAGGGAAGAAAAGTGAGTTTTTAAAAAACTCTAGATCGCCATAAAATTTCCAGTATAATAATTTGATAAAAGACCAAAAATGTAGATTTTATTCACAATTTAAAAAAATTCTTTTAAAAATAATAAATGAAATTATCCTACATTTTAAATTAAAAATGATCTGAAAACGACATTTTTTCCTACATGTTTATGACATTTCAAACAAAAACTTTGTAATGTTTTTAAAATACTTAAAATATTTTCAAGTATTAAATGGGAAAATTTGTCTTAAGTACGTATTAAATGTAGCAGGTCAGATAAACTATGTAAGAGATCCACGGGCTATTGGAGCAAAAGTCATGCTCTCTTGTATGTAATTATTTTGTATAAGAAAATTTTTACTTTGGCATTTCATAATGTTATTACTGATGTCGTTATACCAATGATTGTATATCCATTAATTGTGTGACATACAAAAAAGGCTTATCTATTGCTAAGTAGATCAATCACTATCTGCACGACCTCAGGAATGAAAGACTAATAAACTTCTCCCATTTAGACGATTATATTATGCTTAAATGAGACATTATATATTATATACCCAAGAAGTTTCATATTAAGTTTACTTATAGTAAAGTTGAGTGTAGGCCACTCCAGATTTTTTTTATAGCAATATTGCTCTTTGCCGTGGTTGAAATTGCGTGATTTTTTTTATAAACTGTTAATTTTTTACTAAATTTTTATGGCTTTTTAATGAGCCATTTAGCGTCAAAAAACATTTTCTGAAAATAGAAAATATACTTTTACAGCCCTTTCGTGAATATAACTTGGAAAAAAAATTCTCAACTCATTCTATACATAAAGTTCTATTTCTAGGTATTGTTTCATATGGTCTGTTAAAGGGTATGGCTTGTATCGCTCTCACAAGCTTTTAGATTGAATTATGTCAGATTTTTTACTTTTTAGTGAAAGAAAAATTCCTTTTGTTTTAAAAAACTGAAAATATTTTTCATTTATTGCATTTGTAACCTCAAAGATAATGTCATAATTTCAAGACTCTAGAATTAGTAGTTTAAGAGGAAAAAATATCTAAAAACAGGTTTTTGGAAAAAAAGTGACTTTCCCTTCATCGATAATTGCTCCCAAACAATAGGGTGCATGTACACTATGAGGACCATTATCGTGTACAATATCAATCTGATCCATTGAGGATTCTGGACCGAATCCTGGACCAGAATCTCCATTCTGGACATCAAGGATGTAATTAATTAAAACATGTCCTTCCGTTGAAGTCTCCAGATCAAATTTTTTCACGAATACTATTATTTTAATTATAGTAAAGTAAAAATTATGAATTTTTTGAATGTATGTTCAGCTTAATTATTGCTTTTTGTGAAATTAATAAAATGTATATTATGATTAGAGGAATGCTTTTACTTCTCTCATTAGTAAGCACACCAAAACGGTAGAACGAATGTTTTCCTACTCTCTAAGTACAGCATAATTAGTAGTTCCAAACCAGAGGCCAATTACTGCTTCTTTATAGAGGTAGTATAAGTGGGAAAGTTACTCTCATCAAATACAAAAATAAATAAAAGTAAAATTGGTGTATTAGGTTATAGGTCCATGTATATCTAGTCACCTGATAGAAAGATTTTATATAAACACGTGAAATAACAATCAATGATCAAACCACTATATGAAATGGGAAAACAAGACTAAGATCTTTCAACTGTAACAAGCGGTCTTCATCAGAGTCAAAAACTCGGGTTTTTCGCTTGTTACAGTTGAAAGATCTTAGTCTTGTTTTCCCATTTCATATAGTGGTTTGGTCATTGCTAGTCACTTGAGTGGAGGACCTCTTGAGTTTCCACATCAGTTTAGGATGGGCGCACGGAGAAGGTTGGATGGGTAGGTAAGTTACATTTCATTGCTTGCCAACAGATTCTTTCTTTTGATTGAATTCAAGGCCTGTTAGAAAGCTACACCTCTGACGTTGATACCTCAAGGGAATATTCCATATCCCTATAATTATTCTACATTGGGAGCCCTAAATTTTTCCCACCTCAAGTATATTCACGAGTAAAGGTCTTCAACGAGTTCGTGGCATCGTATAGACTCAGGAACGACGGCTTAACGTCCTATTTGAGAGATAACATGCTCAGAGTATTTCACTTACCACTCGTGAGAATCGACCCAGTATCACCAGTCTAGAGCCAAGCCGTAATTTGCTGGGCCCATAACTGATCCAGCTAACAATCCCAATAGATTCCCATTTCAAATCATGTTAATATCCATATTTCCAGTAAATAAAAGAATAAGGACAATACCGATGATTCTATTATCCTGGATAATTTGGATGGAGGTATTGTTCGTGAGAATCAGCTCTGAACCCAAATGAGTATCCAGAGGCCACAGCTGAACGAAAGACCACCTGACAGACAAAGTCCTTCACTGCATGTGGAGTACTCCTGGTTTTGAAAATGAAGTACAATACACCTAAGGTCTTTTGTATAGTAGACAATAAAACCAAAACTTTGAAAGTTTTAATTTGAACTGGAAAAATTATCAATTATTCATAAATAAAAATCATTCTTCGTTTGATATTTTGTTAAATTGTATTTAAGTTTAAAAATTCAATTTAAAATAAAAAAATTAATTTAATTAATTCAAGTTTACAAATTTAATTTTTAGAAATACAAAAAAAAAAAGAAGACTAATAGGGGATTAATGGGTGTTCGAAACAAATTTCAATTAAATTCAATTGCTAAACACCATGAAAATAAAAGCTAATAATTTATTTGATACAATGTTTATTTGAGACTAATGCGAGTAGAAAGCTAATAATGTGTTAAACACTTGTGGGTTGTATTGGTCAAGTACTGGCTTGGCGTCTATATAATCACAGGTGGCAAACAAATATAAAGGAGGAGGGGACCAGAAGACATGAGGCTCTCCTGGCTTGTTCAACTGGAAAACAGAGAAGTGGAACTTCTGTCCATCTGTGTGTATAGTTCGAATGCATGTAGAATCACGTCCCTGAAAGGAAAGATCAACGCATTAAACAGACAACACATGTCAAACAGACCTAAAGAAGGTATGAACCACTGAATCAAACATTAATGGAACCAGAATGGTAAAGTAATCACTTAAACGAAGATCACCTGGTTTTACTGTGCTTATTACATAGTAAAGGTGTTTAAAAAATATTTCTAGAACTTAAACATTTTAAATATATTCATATATATATATATATATATATATATATATATATAGTTCAATGTACATAAAGAAACGTAGAGAAATTAAAAACACACACTTACAGTCTCTAATTTTCGGTTGAACCGTCTTCAGGAGAGATAAGAAAGGGAAACCAAGCGCACTGGTACAGAGACGGTACCGGCACAAGGAATTCAAAATCGAAGAAGAGTAACGATCTACAACGTGCTTGGTCTCCCTTTCTCTTTTCTCCTGAAGACTCGGTCAGTTCTTCAGGTTCAAATTAAACTCTCATTGCCAACGTTTCGGTTTTTATTTAAAACCTTTCATTTAAAGTGGGTTTATTTAAAACGTGACACTGTCATGTGTTCATTCAAACTAGACAGTTGTTGAAATCCACAGACTATTTTTCTTTGTAAAATAATTTCTAATATAATTCTTAGTTTTTCTGTTTCAAAATGTTATACTTCTGCCTATGAAAAAGGTTTTAAATAAAAACCGAAATGCTGACAAGGAGAGTTTAATTTGAACCTGAAGAACTGACCTAGTCCTGATAAACTTTAATTTTGTTTCTATTTCACGGTCGACACTTTTATCAATATATATATATAATTTTTCTCGACGTTACTATAAAAGAATGCAACAATGAATTACACAGCGATATTTAACAGCTAAAATTACATATTATAGCTATAATATATAGCTGTATATAATAAAAACAAAGCGAGTTCAAACTTGAAGAAGAGTAACACACAGAGTAAAGAAACAAACTTACAAACTCAAATTTTCGACCAACCGGTCTTCAGAAGAAAAGAGAAAAGCCGACCAAGCACATTGTAGATACAACGGCAAGTAACGCAAAGTAATAAAAACAGGATTTTTCGATCGTTGATATATAAATATCA
Source organism: Hermatobates lingyangjiaoensis (assembly GCA_026182355.1). Taxonomy (NCBI): domain Eukaryota; kingdom Metazoa; phylum Arthropoda; class Insecta; order Hemiptera; family Hermatobatidae; genus Hermatobates; species Hermatobates lingyangjiaoensis. Next base: position 273,863 of record JAPFBL010000190.1, on the reverse strand, counting down.
AATGAATTGAATATCGGGATGCCGTTAGTTTCTACAAATTCAAATTACACTTATGCCTGTGATAAAGATTTTAATAAAGATCGAAATGTCAGCAATTAAATTGAAATTTGGATTTAGAGAAACTAACCGCATCCCGATACTCTATTCTCTTTATAGCTATATATTATAACATACTATACTATGTATAATATATATAATCATAATTATAAAAAGATTTCACATAAACACGTGAAATAACAATCAATGATCAAACCACAATAAGAAATGGGAAAACAAGACTAAGATCTTTCAACAGTAACAAGCGGTCTTTGTCAGAGTCAAAAACCCAACTGAAGTTTTTTATTATGTACTTTAGAAAAATTTTTACATACCTTTCTAAGTTGCCATACCTTTCAATTGGGGTTTTGACTCTGACGAAGACCGCTTGTTACGGTTAAAAGATCTTAGTCTTGTTTTCCCATTTTCTTATTGTGGTTTGATCAATAATCATAATTATATAACATATACATTATTAATGTTATATATATAATTAACATATATTATATATATTCACTACAAACTTATTATAGTTATCTGAGATGTATTTTAGCGATAAAAGATATATAAAATGGTTTAGCAGTCTTTCGGGACCATGGCAGGTCTAATCCCTGTAAACTTGTCAAAACCTTCTGGGCCAGACTCTGGCCTTTAGAATATAAATATTCTAAAAATTTAATACTACTTTCATCAAGAAAACTTTTACTTGGTTTTAATATGTAATTTATAAATAATAATACTCAACAAATATATAGAGAATAAGACAAAAGTGAAATATCTTTACTTGATAAGCAGCCTGGGAAGAGGCGAATGTAAAGGCTTTCATTAGAGATCGTCCAAGGAACTGAGAATCAGTGACTTCTGTTTCGAAAATGTTACTGACTTCTGTAACGTTGTAATAAGATATGGCCAGTCGAATGTTGGGATATTTGGCTTCAACTGTCAGAGCTGAGGAAAAGATAATTAGCATTATAGGAAAAACAATCAAGGATGTAAGTGACAAAATGACCGTAAAGGAGAGGTGTATATATATATACACAATTAAAAGAAACGGTCCAGCGGACTTTTTAAAATAAAATAAATTCAAAACGAAGGAAACATACAGAAAGACACAGACATAACTCACATCGATAATTTATATAAATATCGATGTGATTTATGTCTGTGTCTTTCTGTATGTTTCCTTCGTTTTGAATTTATTTTATTATATATATATATATATATATATATATATATATATATATAATATATAATAAATTTATTTATTATATTTAAATATATTTATATATATACATTTATTTATTTAAATATATTTATTTTATATATATATACTGTACTGTTTTCTTGACCACAAAATATTAACAAACACTTTTTCTTTTTCTTGGAGTTTGGTCAGGGTAAATATATGGAATCACCTTTTTGCCAACGTTTCGTCTTTTTTTCAAGACATCCTCAGGGCTATAAACTAACAAAAAAACAATAAACAATGGACATTTGTCATTTCTACTTTAGAAACATCATAAAACAAATTGAAAAAAGAACTTACTGAAGGCTGGGTTCAGTAAGTTCTTTTTTCAATTTGTTTTATGATGTTTCTAAAGTAGAAATGACAAATGTCCATTGTTTATTGTTTTTTTGTTAGTTTATAGCCCTGAGGATGTCTTGAAATAAAGACGAAACGTTGGCAAAAAGGTGATTCCATATATTTACCCTGACCAAACTCCAAGAAAAAGAAAAAGTGTTTGTTATATATATATATATATTTGAAAAAGTTGGTTAGGTGAGTCCAACCACCCTACCTTAATCCCCCATAATGCCCCGTGATCCACGAGGATGTCCTGTGAACATTCCAATAGTAATCCACCTCTATATATATAAACTAACAATCCTACTATTATTCTCATTACTGTCCTGATGATAAATGTGGTACATTCGAAACATGTCGACTAGCAATATTGGTGATAAGCTTTATAGTTTTAATGAAGAGACGAGGAAGGAATTCCGGAAACTGGAGAAATTGTGTAAGAAACAGATACAAGTCAAATATGGGGCGTTATTTAACAATATATATATATACGGTACTGTTTTCTTGACCACAAATTACTAACACACTTTTTCTTCTTCTTGGAATTTGGTCAGGGTTAATATACGGAATCACCTTTTTGCTAACGTTTCGTTATATGTATTACATATTCTTAGTTTTGGGCCTAAATTTGGTGTTCCTTACACATATAACGATTTTCCAACCAGCCAAATTATTGCAGACATTGAAAGTATTATCACTGAAATTCCAGATAAAGAAAAACAGGACCAGATAAGATCTCGATGTACTAATGTCCTTCATAATTTCAGAAATAAACAAAAACAGATAAAACTAAAAGGTGACAACATTAATAAAAGGATTAAGGTAGCAAAACAATTTCTAAATAATAATCCACAGTTGATAGTAATAAAATCAGACAAAACAAACCAGACAGTAATTATGGATAAGAATGATTATGAGGAAAAAATTAGGCAACTTTTAAATGACACCTCCACATACATGAAATTAGGAAGTAGAGAAAACCCAACTTCATCTTTGCAGCTTAAAAATAATAAACTTGTAATAGAGTTATACCAAGAAAAGAAAATAGATTTGAAAACGAAAACTAAAAACAGTCAACCGCCCAGACTTTATGGGACAGTAAAACACATAAAGAGAATTATCCACTCAGACCGGTAGTCAGTTTTATAAATGGTCCTACATATAGATTAGCTAAGTATGTAACAAATATCCTACAACACATTAGCACTAACAAATACAATGTAAAAGATTCATTTACCTTCAAAAATTCCATTAAATATCAGATAATACCAAATGGATACATTTTAGCCTCATTAGATGTTAGTTCATTATTCACTAACATCCCAATCGACATGGTGGAAAAAATAGTGAAAGACTCATGGAATAAAATTTCAAAACGCACCAAATTAACTATAATAGACTTTATGAACATTATTAGGTTATGCACATCAGAGGGTTATTTCCTATATGATAATGAACATTACAGAATTATAGATGGAGTAGCAATGGGTAGTCCATGTGCCCCCATTTTGGCAGATTTAGTGATGGATTACCTTCTTGATACAGTAATCAATGTAATACCTTTTCCAATGCATTTCATTTATAAATATGTAGATGACCTATTTTTAACAATTCCCCAAGAGTCGGTTGATACAGTACTGGACTATTTCAATTCGTTCCATTCAAAATTAAAGTTTGTAATAGAATTAGAAAAAGATTGTAGCCTCCCATTTCTAGATACAATAGTATACAGAAATCCGGAGGGTAGCCTAGTTGTTGATTGGTGGCGTAAACCACAAAAATCTGATAGATACCTAAATTTTTTATCCCACCACCCTCTAAAACAAAATTTACACTGCACTAGCATTGAAATATAGAGCCATACATTTATGTGATAATCAATTTATAAAAAAAAATTTAAATATAGTAAAAAATATATTGAAACAAAACAATTACCCACACCATTTAATAAATAAAATGTTGGCTAAGCAAACAAATATAATATACTTTAAACGACTTTAAAAAATAAAAGTTTTAAAAAATTTAAAATACACTAACTTTTTAATTTGCAATTATTACAGTTAAAAAATCTGTTTAAAAACATAAAATTAAAATCAGTTTAAGTATTTCACACATGAAATATAAAGACAATTAAGATTATAAAAATCATGTTGATTTAAAATTCATGATTTTTTGTTAGCTTTTTATGACAATTTTTTTCTTTTTTCTATTTTTGCACCCTCAAAATGCCACCCCATGGCACGTAGCTCCCCCCCCCCCCCCTCTCGCTACACCACTGAGGAAAGTGGTAAGGATTTCAGTCAACAATTATTAAGGATCTACTGAAAAATACTAATATAATATCATAAATTCCTTACGATGCTGTGGAAGTGGGTTGAAATCAGATGACTCTAATGAAACCGTTGGATGAAGGGGAGAAATATCAGGGGGCGGGAGAGCAGAAGGAGGTGTTGATAGAAGAGGTAAAGGTGACTCAGACAAGACAGTGGAGTCACTTCGGAGATAACTGACGACTGGAACAGTGTTGTCTCCGGAGGAGATCTGCAGGAACCCAGTAAATAAAGCGTTCTGGAGCTCAGGAAGCCAGCCGCTTACGCGAGAACAGATCTCCAACAAACGTCGACAAAGTAATTCACTGTAACAAACAAATGTACACTTAATCTTTAAAATGTCATTTATATACTTCAAAATAAGGAAAAGGCAGTCCAACCGGAGAGTAAACTAAAGAGAACACAAAGCAGAACAAACCATCAACTAAGATCGAAAGCATTAAGCAGATAAATCTAGACACAGCACCATGTCTAATCAAGTTTAAAAACTCATTCCAACTGAATTTAATTTATAAGAAAATCCCATATCTTCAGAGAAAGGATTTATAAAAATACATAAACATCTATCAATAATATGTCTTCTCGAGTATTACTTATGAAAGATGCAATTAACAACATACGTATAATCAAGACGGAAAACAATGAATATTTGTCTTCGTTAAAAAGTTTTAGACACATTTCTAATTTTTTTCATTCTAGTTTAGACGTTGTTATATATAAAAGAAGATTTAACAATAAACACGTAGAAAAAATGTTCTAGTTTTGATAAAAATCAATAATTTATCTTTAAAAACTATAGAGTCCTTTGACATTTTTCAGTAGTTTACCCACTAATAAAAGATGCCTCAATGATTTATTAGACTATCAATTTACAGACTATGATTGGTTAATATTTGCGGATAGAGAAAAGATTTCAACAGAGACCACCACTTTCGTATCACGGTTGGGGGACAGTTTAGCGAGTTCGCCTCTGAACTGGTAGGTCCGGGATTCGATCCCCACTTGACCCTCGATTTATTTACGTGGGAGGTGAATAAATCTGAGCATCTTGTCACTCGGAGAGGACGTTAAGCTAAAGGTCCCGAGCTTGTGCAAAGATCCCTACTCTAAATACACTTGAGTTAGGCAAAATTTAGGAATCCAAATGTAGAATCAATCTTGATTGTGTGGTATCACAAAAGATGTTTGTGATGTGGGGTCGTGGAAGCTCGCCTCCGTGTGGTCCACCTCGGGCGTATCTCGGGAGCTGATAATGGTCCTATCATCAGATAGACTTTGGTGCCCCCGAGATGCGGCGAAAGAGCTTTCACGTTAAAAAGCATCGATCTGTTCTGCTATTATCCGTGATATGGCCGGAAGGCTGGGTACACGTCTTAATATCAAAACAGGTATCACAAAAGGCATAATGTTTGTATGCCTTGTGGGCCAGCCACTGCAACCTAAAGGGTTGCCTACTACTAGTACTAGTATCACGAATCTGATTAAAATTCATGGCTAAATATAAATAACATCCCAAAAATTTCTACATTAAGTGATATACTATCAGTCTGGTACAGATTAAGTTAGGGAAACCAAAAATACTTAATAATAATTTGCCTAGTAAAAGGAATAAACAATATAATTTCATTGACATCAAAGTGCTACAAAATTGCAATCTAACTTTAATACTTCCTATCATCATGACTTGCATCAATGGGTTTCAAAATCCCGCCAATTAGAAGACATTACCTGCACTTCGAAGGGGTACAAATCGTGCAACTACGTCCACCATATTGGGATTCAGATGAACATTAATAAGATAACGCAAATGGAATTAATACAATCTCATTAAGTTTTTAATTAATGACGAATAATAACAGTTATAATTTTGTTATCAATACGATATGCCCTACGGTTAGCTACATTGAAAGCATACAAGTCTATGTGGGTTCATACATTCAGTTGTTTCTCTTTAGCATAGCTGATTATAAAGGACTTAAAGTTCCAAGAATTTTTTTCAGTTGTAAAGATCACCAACTAATAAGTCATTTTAGTTGTACGTCATACAACGTATGAATACAAAAATATGCACTGACATAAAAACTTTAATATACACAAGATGCAAGAGTAGTTGAATGCCGTACAACGCATGCATGGAATAATTTAGACTTTATACTGTAACTGGAAAAAGTTCTTACTTTCGTCGACGATCAGTAATACCGTAATCTCGGGGGAAATTCCAAGCAGGTCTTTCTGGATCTTTCCGTTTAGGGAGCTTCTTTTGTTCTGCATCAAAAATGAAAGAACCTCGAATGCATCTGTAAATTAAATAAAAACTATATTATAGAAAAACATAAGATAAAAACTATATATTTTATTTAGTCAAACAAATTATTTGTCTGTCTAAATGTTTTAATATATTTTAATCACATAAAATTCACTCTTAATAGTCAATATTAAATTGATCAATCAATAATTGTAAATTGAGAACTGCTTTTAGCATTGACACAATCACAACTTTTGACGTGATGTAAAACTGTGTCAATACTTTCACTAATAATAAAATAATTTTAGCTATTTTTTTTTACAGAATACTAACATATAAGAAAAAATTCAATATTATAGATTAAACAAGAAAATATAAATTACTAAAAGTAGGAACAAAGTAAATTAATAAACAAAATTCCTTATTTTGTATAGCTAATCCTAAATCGTACAGTTAATCACTGAAACAAACAAAATAATATAAAGATACAAAGTGGGTGTTAGTTTCAAATCATAAACTGTAAGGTATTATCTGCAAAGTGTATAGGGCGAATAACGTCCCTATAAAAATTTATTGAAAAAGTGTAGTCAAATGAATTGTACATCAATAGAAATGGTCTAGTTTTAATAACCAACCATAATAATAAACCAAAAACACAAAATACTTTTAGCGCACACTCTATAAATTATACAAATTATAACTGGAAATAATTTCTTTAACAACTACCAATAATGAGTAAGAACTGATTAAAGCACTAAATGATTAAGAAAGTTCCTTGATATTAAAACTTAGCAATACATACTTCATTACGAGGCTATGAAGATGATCAGGAGCTTCAGGAACTTCAAGTGACTCGGGTAAATGGTTAACCATTAGAGTATTTGTAAGAACTCGAGCTTGATCAAGTCCTTCCAGTAATACATTGCTGTCCTTAAACAGTAAACAGGGGGATTCCTCAACTTCAGTTTCAGGCTCCTGATTGAAAATTCTGTAAACATTGCAATCAGACAGTAAAAGCATAAGAAGTGTGTAAATATATACTATTTATAAACAATGTTATTCAATTTATGCGTAATAATTCGTGATTATTACTTATAATGTTCTTTCTTGGGGTAAACGAAGTCTACAGCATTCAAGTAAGGTATTCCCTTTTCATCAAGCGACCTTAAAGCGCCGGTATCTCTCAAAATTTTTTTCCTATTTGCTTTCCATTGACGAACAAAATGCCAACCCGCATGTTGTTGTCCAAGAAATGAATATAGCTTCATCTAGACTCTTCCAAAACTACTTACAATTACCTAGAGCCGCTTTTAATTATGATTGCGGATAACCCTTTGAAACCTACTCCATCGTTATACTAAAATAGGGTTACATTTCAAGTGATGTAAATTATAGATAAGATAAAAATTAAAATAAATGTCTTCTTTTTTTAAATTATATTCCTATATTATTATAGAATCAAAACTCATAAATTAAAAATAAATTACTGTAAAAATTAAAATCACTCTAAATATATATACATAAATATCAGACAAAACATATAAAAAAAATAATGCCTTTTATTGTTTTATAAACAAAAAGAATGCCCAATTCAGAATAAATTGATTTGTTTTTGTGAGACTGGTAGTCAAATGTTTTGTTGAAAATGAAGTTATACATACCAGGAAGTTGTTATGTTTTCCACTCCTTTCCTCTGAATAACGTGTGACTTACATATCAAAAACTCAGTTGTTTGTGCTCACGTTTCAAAGACTTCTGAACAAAATATATGAAAGTATAATCAAGAATATACTCTCATATGCACTCTTGAAAATGAACCTAAAACATGTGTGTCACACATTTCTCCCGGAACAATCTCTTAAAACAGTTTCTGTTTTATGAGGATTGTGTTCTCATTGGTTTCTTATTTTTCAGTTTAAAACTTTGAGAGATTGAAAAAATTGTTAACAGTAACTGTTTTGTTACAGTTCCAGAACAGGCATAAGGGAAAGTTAAGAAATAAAGAGAGGGTGTATTAGAAGTATTTTTTGGATTGACGGCATAAAAAGAGATACCATTCTTTAGTTTGGCCAAATTAAATAGATTCCCACTAATCAAGGTGAGATTAAACAGACTGGGTCTAGGGCATTACCCAAGCCTCTACGCAACCTTGGGTTTTGTAACCTCAAATATTTGACTTACTTAATTTTTTACAAAAGACAGGCTAATGAAACATGTCATGCTGACACCTGTAAACAAACATTTAGAAACGAAAAGATTGTTCTTCAGCATGGTGAGGACTTAATAAACAGACCTTTGGAAATAAATGGATTGTTCTGCAGTATAGTCAGGACTTTGCAAACAGACATTTAGAAACCGAAAGATTGTTCTGCACTATGATGATGACTTAATAAACAGAGTTTGTGAAACAGGATGTCTACCCCACTTCTGCTGGGGTCCTTATTTATTATTATTTATAGTAGCATATGGGAAATGTTATAGCTGTAACAGGTTTGACAAAAAGGAAATATTGTAAGGATAAGATGTATGATTATGGCCATATTTCGAAATAATGCTCTTATCAATGGCTCTGAAGATCAATGTAAATAATGCAATTGTTTTGTTTTCCATGCAGATTCATATCAAATTCCACAAGATGCTCTAATGGTCTTATGATAAGGTGGTTGGGGACCATTACTCTATAAAACAGAGGCGTTGTAATGATTTTTACCGTCAGAGAAGATAGAATGGTGCAGTCTCTTCCTCTACACCATTTTCTTTAGATTAAATTCAGAATGTGACAACTTTTAAGGAAATTTCATATAGCCAGACTATCGTTCAGCAGCCTAGAATACTGAATAAAGTTCAATAGGAATGTATTTCTTTTATAAATAAAAATAATTTTGTTAAAAAGCGTGTATGCATTTTTTTAAATTTTGATAATGTATTGCGGCAGGCATTGAAATGGTTATAAAAATCATAGATATTAAGAAAATATTTTGGTTTTATTACGCAAAGAAAAAATTTTAACAATTACTGTAGCACAGTTCTCCGAATGCTGTTCCCTATTGTCCTGAAAGAATATACTTCTGCATGCATCAAATGAATAATTTCACTTCCATATATACTGATTCTTGCGGCCAAAATACCATGATTGTCATAAATCAGAACACCTTCCAACAATGAAGAGAATATATTATATTATATTTTATTATATAATTACAGATTTTTGTTAAAATCTATTATCTGTATCTTACCCCCTGGAGTTAACCTAAAGTAATCAATAATTCTATATGCAAAAAACCAATTCATGTTATGCCCAAATAAATGCATTTTTTTTTAATATATTGTAATTTTCCTTTTTAGTCTTTTACTAAAATGTATATTTTTCTCCCATTCTTATACTTCTATACATTTTTTAGTCAATAGTGTTACATTTCCTTGATTGAGTACCTTTATTTGGGCTTTTTTCTAGTTATTCTTACACCGATGCAAAAAGATAAATAAACTTGAGGTATATATAGTTTAGGCTAAGATAAGAATATTAATTCAGGTTTTCACTTTTTAAATTCTATCAAAACCAATGTTCTACTAGAGTATTTGCTAGAAGAGTTTAGTTTTTGCAATTTCAATGATAAATCAACCACACCTGGTACAATGAATGTTTTAATGGTAACGGATTTAAAGTGCCACCTTGGTGTTTGAAAGCCTGGTATTTGTAACTCTGTATTTCGTATCTTCTATTCAGAAAGCTGATCTGGAGTATACACCTTTTTTTTAGAGAGAGAGAGTGAGAGAGAATAATTTCATTTCATTCTTTTCATGGTTTCATTCAAATTATTTTTGTTTTCTTAGCAAACTACGAATATAATTTTCTAATAACTTTCCTTTTATAGAGGCATCAACTAAACCCTATAAATATCAACATTCAGAGATATGAAAGATGAAAAACGTAACGTCAATTCAATATTTGTTATTTAAATAACATTTCTTTACAATATTTTTTTCAAAAATACTTTCTTTTTCTGGTAGTTGAACACCAAAATCTAAAAAAATAGCGAACAAAAAATCACTATGTTTTCACAATAACGTAAACTTTTTGAAAAAAATATTTTCACAACCTATTATATTTACCTGTTGATCTACAATGTAATTTATTTCAAACAACCTTCCAAGAACAATTTAAATTAGTATGTGAGAGTTTAAGGAGGTTATTAAATCAATTTCACAATGCATACAGACAATGATCAGACAGTTTCATAAATATGAAGGGACAGGGGAAGCATTTATTTCTCTAGCATAGAAGACTTATTTATTTTGAGTTCTTCAACCTTTCCCTATCTATTTTGTTGTTGTTTTATGTTTATACTTAATTTATTGGTATAAATAGGGAGCAGATCTTTCAAACATGTATCATTAAAGTGAACCGCAGTCTTGGCATTCAAGATCTTTGAACTGACAGATTCTATTTTACGAACTAACTTCCTGCTAAAAGGATTTAACTGGAAAAGGAGCTGGTAAATGAGATAGTAAAAAACTGGATATTTTTTTATATAAATAAATGAATAAAGAACAATGAAAGATGAATTAATTTGGAAAGAAAATCAAAATGTACCGAGCAGTTAACGTAAAATAAAGCATTGAAAGAAAGTAAGAAGTACTAGAGAAGGTATACTTAGGAATAAAGAAGGGAAGTTTTAAAGTAAGGAAAGAACACGTATTGGACATGCACACTTAACTTCAGTAAAGAATACTTAATTTATTGGGCATGCATTCACTGCCACATAAAATAATATTAAATTATATACTTTTAAATTTGTATTGTGATAAATAACTGTCAGGGAAAATACAACATTAATTCAATTCCTGTTATGAATTTATTAATACATACTTTACAGAAAAAGATAAACCCTAATTACAGAAAAAAAAAGCAAATTTAACCTAGCAATCGACTAGTAACAGAAATGAGAAGACGTATTACAAAAGTTCCAGTATTGTCAGATAGCGCTATGATATTTAAGTACAAAAATAAACCTAATTATTCACGATCTGGTCATCAATATTTACATAATCCAAAAACAGTATACAAATTTTGTGGTTCCATTTTGTACATTATTTGTTCTATTCAAAAATATAACTACAAACATTTCCTTCTTTAAGTATTAAACTTACTTAAATTTGTAACAGTGTCACATGAATTTAGCTTTAATAAATAGTCATGAATATTTCAAATTAAGACGCACACAATTGTTTTCGTAGATACATTTAAGGAATTCTTTTTATTTCTTATAAACACAGCACCAGTCAAATTGCATAATTCTTAAAAATGAATTAATAACATCATTTAGTATCGTTATTTGTATAAATATGATCAGTTTATAATTAAGGAGTTTAAATTGATGGATAATATTGCATGTACTTTTATCTATTTCAACAATATAACTTTATCAAAATAACGCAACGCTTATTAAGATCAGAATTTTATTAGTAGGTGAATTGTGTTGACATGGTCAGCACTAATACTCACTGCAGACCATAATTTTAAAATAACAACAATAAAACCATGAATGAATCTTATCAAAGATTAAATGACATATTTTATCATATAAAAATGATAATTGTAAGGTAAATACCACATAATAACTGATTGCACTACGTTCGAATTGAAAATGATAATTAAATAATTTTGCCTTTCTTAAATATCCTGAAGTAATACTATAATTCAAGATTTTTCCAACAATATTTATTCATTTCTTTTAAACTCCCTTAAATATTAAGAACTGTTAACTTTCTGAGGCAATATTAATATATGTTATTTATATTAATGAACAAAATTATCTATTTATGTTTTATCTAGTATTAATTTGACTTGTTTTTTTAGTTAGGAACAATAAAACAGGTTAATTTTTTTTAAATTAGATCACACAAATTTCACAGTGGAGATATTTTTTTACTCATTTTATATATGGAAATTAATGTTACTCCAAAAATTGATTTGTGTGACCATGACAAATTTGAAGATGGAACCCCTTTTGCTTCTGGGGGAAAATTCAACGGTTCGGAAGCTCTAGAGTGTTTTAGAGCAATGGACAAATTTATTTTGCATAAACGAATAATAATAACAACAATCAATCAGTAAATGTTTAAGTTTGAAAAACTTCAACATTTATTGAAAAAAACATTACACTATTTTCTGAAACTGATAAACCAGTGATGCAAATATAATTTTATATAAAAACTGCTAAGTTACTAAATAAAATATTACAATCATTTATAAAACTGGTGAACCAGTAATACAGATACTACCTGGTACCAAAATATTAGCTTGTCCTGAACTTTTAAATCAGGATTAAAAATATTGTACTACCATGTTTGTAAAAACTGGTAAACCAGTTTTACAAATGCTATCATTCTTTATAAAACTGGTAAGCCATCAGTACAAATACTACCAACCTTAAAAACTGGAAACAGTTTTTTTTCACAAAATTACTATCCTTTACAAAAAATATTAACCAGTAATATATTACCATCTCTCATTATACTGGTAACCCAGTATCAAGTATAATGTATTTTTTTTATCAAACCAGTAAATCAAATTAGTCTACATAATCATGATTTGAAATTCCAGACAAATTCTCAAATACGTGGATATTTTATTTGATAATTTAAACTTTTAACATTTTTGTTACAATATAAAATTTTACTAAGATAAACAATTGTTGGTAAATCTTTTAAATTTATTGATTTACATTACCTAATTTGCTTTAATAATCCTTTTTTTTAAATTTTTTTTTCAACAAGTTGTTAATTATTAACATTTATTTTTAATTTTGTGAGTTACACACATTAAAATGATTTCTTTTGTTGAGTCATTTTGTATCTTCATGAATCAAAGAAACTTATTAAATAATGTTTTAATTTTACAGTTGACACAAAATATTGTATTCATTACAATTTGTTTGTAAAAAATTCCGATTCATCAAAACTAAACTTTAATAATAAGTTTTAGAAATGGTATATATAAAACCGGACAATATTTTTCTGAAATCAAATACAACTCTGGCTTTATTTAATGGTAATTTAAATAATTTAATTAATTATAAGACTAAGATGCGTTCCATTACAGTTATCAAATGGTTGACTAATTGTCAAATAAACCTCTTAAGGTACGTTTGAAATGAGTATTTGAAACTAAAATACAACACTACCACATATCACAGTAGAGCCTCTCCAAGCGACTTGTGGTCACTCCCTGTATTTAGATCAGGGTTCCATCTTGATAACTCTTTAACCCTCTTCTAGCTGTCACCAAAGAAGCCTGTACAAGATAGACAAGCTTGCTAGAAGAACAAATGACCCGGATGTTTTCAAGGCGGTATTTCTTTCTTCAAAAACAGTGTAAACCAGGTCTTCAACTTCTCTTGATTCTTTTAGTTTGTTCACATTGTTTGGTATTTCTTGGACAACAGGCATGTCATCATTCAGGTCTCGACTCTCATCTCCGAAGTCAAACTTCACTGAGAACCAACAATTATAGCTCAACAGAAATTCTTAAGATTCTATAAAAGTAAGTTTAAAGCTTTTAATGCAGGTAAATTTACAAGACTTAACAATCAATGCTGCGGGAATTTTTTAAGGTTATCTGGTCAAAAACTCAACTCTATGTTCCAACGTTTAGAAAATTTATATTTCCGTTTTCAAGGCTTACAAGAAGAGTAGGGGTTAAAACCGTAGGTTCAAAATCTACAAGTAGCTTCTGGCTGAGAACGTTAGGCTCTCGGTTAGAACCTGCCATTTAATTTTCTAAGCTATGAAAATGAAAATATAAATTTTTGAAACTTTGGAAACAGAGTTGAGTTACCTCCCTCCATACCTGAAGGGTATACCCTTCAGTGTCACTACCTCAAGGGCCCTTGAGTTCACCTACTTCAACACAGTATCAAACAATAAACTATTCATTCTGAGGTAAAATGGATAAACCAAAAAAAGTTTCCACACCAATGAAGTTTTATTCAATGCGTTTCGAACACTTTGTGTTCATCATCAGGAAGACACCAAGGATGTGGTACTGACGGGTTGGTCCAGTGAACACAACTGAGTTCACTGGAACACACCGGAGTTGTGTTCACTGGACCAACCCGTCAGTACCACATCCTTGGTGTCTTCCTCATGATGAACACAAAGTGTTCGAAACGCGTTGAATAAAACTTCATTTGTGTGGAGACTTTTGTTGGTTTATCCATTTTACCTCAGAATGAGTAAATACCACACAATTACGGATTTCACAACTAATGAAATAAACTATTCACATTAATTAAACCAGGGCTTGTTTACGAGAAAACAGATTTGGTCAAATTACCCTCAACACAAAGTTAAACGTTTAAAGTACTTAATAAAAGTTTGTATTTAAAGAAAACAAACACTTAAAATTTATCAATTCTTTGTGTATCAAACAGTTAATGATGAATAAAAAAGAAATGTTTTCTTAACATTCATTCCCTGTTTCCATTTAAAATTTACAATTTTCCAAAACAACACTAGTAACACAAGATAAAATAAATTTTAAAAATAAAACTTGTTAACCTTTGTCTAAGATGCTATCATTCTTCTTATAATTAACTTTGATAAATGAAGTAATAGAAATTTCAAAAACTTTGTTCGGATCTGGAGGCATTTCTGGAATAGATCTCTTCTTCTTGCCGTAGCCTGTTTGACCATTACTGCAATCCACCTAAAAGTTAAAAAAATTTTAGCTTAAAATAACTCAACAGAAAAATTAACTATGTAACATAGGAACATTTTTTTTATTAAAATTTAATTTTTAATTTTTAATTTTATTTTAATTTTAAATTTAAATTATTGAGCAACCAATAATTTATCCAAAGAGGGGTGCGTTTTTCTATTTTAACGCAAATTTTCGTACAAAACTCTCTTATATATATAAAAAAAATTAAAGTTTATCAGAACTAGGTCAGTTCTTCAGGCTCAAATTAAACTCTCATTGACAACGTTTAGGTTTTTATTTAAAACTTTTTCATAGGTCTACAAAACCAAGGAAATATAGGAAATAATGGAATCATCCAAAAATGAAACACAGATAAAAAGCGCAATTAGTTACAAATAAGAAATTACAATAGAAATATTGACAATAGCTCAGTAAGAAAACTTACAGAAGTATAAAATTTTGAAACGGAATAACTAAGTATTACGTTAAACATTATATTACAAAGAAAAATAGTCTCTGTGGATTTTAACAAAATCTGTCTAGTTTTGACAACAAGAACGCTATTGTCAAAATTTCTATTGTAATTTCTTATTTGTAACTAATTGCGCTTTTTATGTATGTTTGATTTTTGATTGATTGAATTATCTATATATATATTTTCGTAGTGTCTTGTTTATATATCTGTTTGTTCTCTATAGAAATCAAAACTACTGGACCAATTGGGCTGAAACTTGGCATGGGAGGTCTTTGGGGGTAAATGAACAAAACTAAGGGGGTACCAGAGGCAATCCCCCAAGTTATGGTGCAATAACTTCTAATTATGGTGAAATACCAGATGAAAATGGTTCAATTCTTTGAAAAATAAAAATAAAATAAGAACAATGTTTAGACTAAATTTGGAAAGGTATATAAAGGACATTTCAATTTACAGAATTGCTCTTGCTGTGGCATCATCTGGAATTGCTGCCACTCTCCTACCAGGCGGTCGAACAGCACATTCCACATTTAAGCTGCCAATCAAAATGCTTAGAAATGAAAACTATGTTTGTAATATAAGCAAAAATTCTGGAATTGCAGAAGTCATCAAAAAGTGTCATCTCATTATTTGGGATGAATGTACAATGACTCATAAGAATGCCCTTAAAGCAGTAGATAGAACTCTAAGAGATATTCGTAACAATAATACTGTAATGGGTGGAATAGTAATGGTCCTATCTGGAGACTTTAGACAGACACTTCCAGTTATTCCAAAAGGTACCCGAGCTGATGGAATAAGAGCTTGCTTGAAATCATCAAACATCTGTTATCGTACTCAAACATTGAGACTGTCTACAAATATGAGAGCCGAACTATTTGGAGATGCATCTTCAAGTCAGTTTGCAAACAATTTATTGACCCTTGGAGAAGGGAAAGTGCCTATTAACCAAAATGGAGAAATTACAATATCTCCTATCTGCACACCTGTGAAATCAGAGCTTGACCTGATGAACAAAGTCTATCCAAATCTTGCTCAACACTATCTAAATTCAAATCAATCCAGTTTTCAATCAAAACTGGCTCTGTGAGAGAGCAATTCTAGCGCCTAAAAATGTTACAGTCAATTCAATCAATTTTGAAACTTTGGAAACAGAGTTGAGTTACCTCCATACCTGAAGGGTATACCCTTCAGTGTCACTACCATCAAGGGGATCCTTGAGTTCACCTGAAAACTTCAACACAGTATCAAACTTAATAATTACTATTCATTCTGAGGTAAAATGGAGGGTAAACCAAGTCAAAAGTCTCCACACAAATGAAGTTTGTATATTAATGCGTTTCGAACACTTTGTGTTCATCATCAGGAAAGACACCAAGGATGTGGTACTTGAACGGGTTGGTCCAGTGAACACAACTGAGGTTCACTGGAACACACCAGGAGCCTTGTGTTCACTGGACTCAACCCGTCAGTACCACATCACTTGGTGTCTTCCTGATGAAATGAACACAAAGTAGTTCGAAACGCGTTGAATAAAACTTCATTTGTGGAGACTTTTGTTGGTTTATCATCGACATAGTTGTACCTTAGAATGCAGTAAATACACGGTAATACACTGGAACACACCGGAGTTGTGTTCACTGGACCAACCCGTCAGTACCACATCCTTGGTGTCTTCCTGATGATGAACACAAAGTGTTCGAAACGCGTTGAATAAAACTTCATTTGTGTGGAGACTTTTGTTGGTTTATCCATTTTACCTTAGAATGAGTAAATACCACACAATTACGGATTTCACTACTAATGAAATAAACTATTCACATTAATTAAACCAGGGCTTGTTTACGAGAAAACAGATTTGGCCAAATTACCCTCAACACAAAGTTAAACATTTAAAGTACTTAATAAAAGTTTGTATTTAAAGAAAACAAACACTTAAAATTTATCAATTCTTTGTGTATCAAACAGTTAATGATGAATAAAAAAGAAATGTATTCTTAACATTCATTCCCTGTTTCCATTTAAAAAATTTACAATTTTCCAAAACAACACTAGTAACACAAGATAAAATAAATTTTAAAAATAAAACTTGTTAACCTTTGTCTAAGATGCTATCATTCTTCTTATAATTAACTTTGATAAATGAAGTAATAGAAATTTCAAAAACTTTGTTCGGATCTGGAGGCATTTCTGGAATAGATCTCTTCTTCTTGCCGTAGCCTGTTTGACCATTACTGCAATCCACCTAAAAGTTAAAAAAATGTTAGCTTAAAATAACTTAACAGAAAAATTAACTATGTAACATAGGAACATTTTTTTTATTATAATTATTGAGCAACCAATAATTTATCCAAAGAGAGGTGAGTTTTTCTATTTTAACGCAAATAATCGTACAAAACTCTCTTATATATATAAAAAAAATTAAAGTTTATCAGGAACTAGGTCAGTTCTTCAGGCTCAAATTAAACTCTCATTGACAACGTTTAGGTTTTTATTTAAAACCTTTTTCATAGGTCTACAAAACCAAGGAAATATAGGAAATAATGGAATCATTCAAAAATCGGTAGCCCAAAAATGAAACACAGATAAAAAGCGCAATTAGTACAAATAAGAAATTACAATAGAAATATTGACAATAGCTCAGTGAGAAAACTTACAGAAGTATAAAATTTTGAAACGGAATAACTAAGTATTACATTAAACATTATATTACAAAGAAAAATAGTCTGTGGATTTTAACAAAATCTGTCTAGTTTTGACAACAAGAACGCTATTGTCAAAATTTCTATTGTAATTTCTTATTTGTAACTAATTGCGCTTTTTATGTATGTTTGATTTTTGATTGATTGAATTATTTCTTATATTTCTCTGTAGTGCCTATGAAAAAGGTTTTAAATATAAAACACGAACCATTGGCAATGAGACTTTAGATTTTGGAATATGAAGAAACTTAGAGAGTCCTGATAAACTTCACTTAATTTGTGATATTATATTTCACGGTCGAATACCATAAATGTATCAATTCTTTGAAAAATAAATAAATAAGAACAATGTTAGACTAAATTTGAAAGGTATATAAGACATTCAATTTACAGAATTGCTCTTGCTGTGGCATCATCTGGAATTGCTGCCACTCTCCTACCAGGCGGTCGAACAGCACATCCACATTTAAGCTGCCAATCAAAATCTTAGAATGAAAACTATGTTTGTAATATAAGCAAAATCTGAATTGCAGAAGTCATCAAAAAGTGTCATCTATTATTGGGAGAATGACAATGACTCATAAAATGCCCTAAAGCAGTATAACTCTAAATGTAACAATAATACTGTAATGGGTGGAATAGTAATGTCCTATCTGGGACTTTAGAAGACATTCGTTTTCCAAAAGGTACCCGAGCTGATGGAATAAGCTTGTATCATAACATTGTTATCGTACTCAAACATTGAGACTGTCTAAAATGAGAGCCGAACTATGGAGATGCATCTTCAGTCAGTTTGCAACAATTATTGACTTGGAAGGGAAGTGCCTATTACAAAATGAGAAATTACAATTCTATCTGCACACCTGTGAATCAAGCTTGACCTGATGAACAAAGTCTATCCAATCTTGCTCACACTATCTAAATTCAAATAAAGTTTCAATAAAATGGTCTTGAGAGACAATTCTAGCGCCACTAAAAATGTTACAGTCAATTCAATCAATTTTGAATTGTTGAAAAGGATTCCTGGTACTCTGCACACCTATAAATCCATAGATGCAGTTACAGATGAATCTGAGGCCGTTCAATATCCTATTGAATTCTTAAATTCTTTAGATCCCTCTGGTACTCCACAACACAAACTAGACCTGAAAGTGGGAGCTCCAATTATGCTCTTGAGAAATTTGGATCCTCCAAGACTCTGCAATGGTACTAGATTAGTTGTGAAGAAGATGTTACCCATGTGATTGAAGCTACAATTCTAACAGGATATGGTAAAGGGCAGGATGTCTTTATCCCAAGAATTTCAGTCATTCCAACAGATGTTCCGTTCAATTTCAAGCGTCTACAATTTCCCGTCAAACTAAGTTTCGCAATGTCCATTAACAAATCGCAAGGACAAACTCTTTCAGTTGCTGGCTTGCATCTGCTTGAACCATGTTTCTCTCATGGACAGTTATATGTAGGATGTTCAAGAGTTGGCAGTTCCAAAAATTTATACATCCTTGCACCAGAAGATAAGACAAAAAATGTTGTTTATCATGAAGTTACTCTGATATGTTTATTATGATCTGATAGAATAAATATTAACTTAAATTCTTCCTTCTTAAAGCTCAAACCTAAACCTGACAAAAATTAAATGTTTTTTGTATCAGAATTTTAGTTGGGATTAAACCTCAATAATGGAATGTGTCTCTGTTTATAAGAAACTTAATTTGTTAACATGTTATGAAGTTTTGTTTTGTTAGAAAATATGTTGTACTGTTATAGAATTTCTGATAGAAATATATACTTAGAAGTTTAGATTCTTTGCTTCATTCAATACTTAGCCATAATTTCATTATTTTCTTATTTTGTCCCGGGCAACGCCGGGTAGTTCTGCTAGTTTCTTATATTTCCTCTGTTTTGTAGGCCTATGAAAAAGGTTTTAAATAAAAACAGAACCGTTGGCAATGAGACTTTAATTTGAATCTGAAGAACTTACAGAGTCCTGATAAACTTTACTTAATTTTGTTTATATTTCACGGTCGATACCTTTATCAATATTTACATAATTAAAGTTACAACTAGAATGCACAGAAAAGGGACTAACACTCACGATTCTCGATCGTCTCGGCTTCTTGCCGTCTTCAGGAGAAGAGAAAAAGAAGAAAAAACAAAGGGCTGGAGACGTGAGAGCGTCCACCAACCGATACACAGTCATATGTATTTTATATATGTATATACATAAGAAACTTTCACGATAAACACGTGAAACAAAATTCAACGTCACACGTGAGACAAAACTGCAGAAGAAAAAAAATGACCAAAATCATTCAGTACGTTTTTTAACTACAGATGCCACAGATAATGGTGATTCATTTTCAAAATTTCATAAAATGTTCTTATCTTGACACTTATAAAATGTTCCATATAATCTACACTATTTTTCTTCAACAAGGTTTGTTCCAGCGTCAAGCAGTTCCCATAACTCATATTTAAACACGTTAAATAACAATCAACGTTCAAACCACAAAGAGAAACGATGGCTCTAAAAAAGGACTAAGATCCTTCAACGATAACAAGCGGTCATCGTCAGAGCCAAATTTTAACTGCCAGTTGTTAGTTCCGATTTGACTCTGACGAAGACCTCTTGTTACGGTTAAGTACCTTAGTCTTTTTTCTCGTTTCTTATTATGGTTTGAACGTTGATATTTCCATACTTATATTAGCATAGATTGGTAGCAAATTTTCTTGAAGACATATTTTGTTAAAATGCACGGCAGCTTCTGCATTCAGAACTTTCTTGCTGATAATTCTAGTTTTCTCACTAGTTTTCGTTGTTAGGGTGAAAGTTTCAACAGGAGTTGGAAAAACCAGGAGTTGTCCCAGAGACATTGACGTTATAAACTAAGTCTAGTTACTAAATAGGTAAGCCACTAAATAATATATTCAATCTCAAGCTTTCAATTTCACAGGAATCATCTTCAAGTAAGTAGTGCAAAATAAACGAATGACAATAGAATAAGAATAGAAATGGATATGATAACAGCATTGAAAACACTAGTGGAAGGTTACAACTTAACACCCTTCCTGGGTTCTGACAGTGTATACTTAATCAGTTTATAAGAACTATTGAAGTTTTTGTAACTTGGTACTTGTATTATACACATATTGTTGCACTTTATGTTCATAAAGGATTGAATATACTATTTAGTAACTAGACTTCGTTTGTAACGTCCATGCCTCTGGGACTACTCCTGTAGGAACTTTCACCCTACCAACAAAAACTATTGAGAAAACTAGAATATATCAAAAAGAAACTCTACTGTGCATTATAATAATAATAAAATATAATCTTTGTGGAGAGATCAGGAAGATTTTCCTTAGGGTAGGTCAAGGTCACCTGGGGTAGGCCCATCTGGTGGCCTACTTGCCAGGCCTTTGGTCTCTCCACCCTTAATGTTCTTATTAAATTATATATAGTCTTATTTATTAAAAAGTAAACATTTTGAAATGAATTTATTTAATTAGTGTTCATTTAAGAGTTATTTTTTATCTGAAATAGTTTTCATAGACTTGATAATTTATTAAATAATCGTTAAATTAATAAATTGATTACTAAGCAACTTACCCCGCGACATTTATCTAAGCATACATTCACAGTTCCTTTGAATTGAACATAGGTTGAATCTGGAAACTTGAATGCTCTAAATTTAGCTGAAAGGAAGTCTCCGTCAACAGTATTGAAGTTTTCGAAAAGGTAGGGATCCACAGAACACCTGTAAAAAAATAACCATAACTAGTGGATATTATATTTTTTTTTCGTATCTGAAATAAATTTCATGTACAACAAACATGAATTATTTTTGGACTTATGATAACATATATATAAAATAATTTATATAGGCATACAACTTATTCCTTATAATAAGTAAATACAATAAAAGACAGAATAACTGTTTTGTTGTGATAAGCTGGGATAAAATTCTCTCCCTCCCTCTCTCTCTTTCTTCTTCCGTCTGTCTTACTACGTATGATGTAAGTTATTCCAGAAAAAGCACTCTCTGAAGCCTATAGTACATTTCTCCTTCTCAAATTTATTATAGATTTATGCCAGTTTATGCTGTACAGAGTATAGAACGCAGGGAAAAGATAGCACTCACTTAGAGTAAATTGGATTTTTATGATTTTTGACAACGGGAAACAAAAGTGATTTTTTAAAAACACTTGCACGCCATAAAATTCCCAGTATAATAATTTTATAAAAGACCAAAAATGTAAAACATAATTTAAAATTAAAACATCCTTGAAAAATAATAAATTAAATTATCCTACATCTTATATTAAAAATGATCTTAAAACGACATTTTTCTCACATGTTTCTCAGAATATAGGAATATCTTCAATTTTTAATGCGAAATTTTGTCTTAAATCTTCAACGTAGAAGGAGGTCAGATAAAATATGTAATCGATCCATTGGCTATTGTAACAAAAGTCATGTTCTCCTATAAGAGATTATTTTGTAAAACGAAATCTACACATTAACTATTTAAAAATGTTATATTGCTGCTGTAGTCATACTAAAGAAATAAAAATAAGCATATATAGTGATAGGTGAATATATCACTATCTGTACTACCTCTAGGAATGAAAGGTATATAAACATCTCTCATTTAGACATTTATGTTATGTCTAAATGGGACATTATGTATTGTATACCCAAGAAGTTTGATATAATGTTTACTTATAGTAAAGCTGAGTGTAGGCCATTCCAGATTTTATTTATTAGTAATCCAATACTTCTGTAATCCAGTAAGTCATGTTCTTCTGTAGAAAATTATTTCGTAACATGAAATCTTCACTCTGGCTTTTCGAGAATTTTATTACTGCGTAGTTATACTAATAATATTATATGCATCAGTGGTGTGATATACAAAAACCAGCAAATATTTATTGATATGTGGATCAATCACTATCTGTTCTACCTCCAGTAATGAAAGACATAAACATCTCTCATTTAGACATTTATATTATGCCTAAATGGGGTATTATATATTATATACCCAAGTAGTTTGATATTATGTTTACTTATAGTAAAGTTGGGTGTAGGCCACTCCAGATTTTGTTTATTAGTAACCCAGTAATCCAATACTTTTCTCAGTTCATGATATGATTGTATCATGCCGGTTTTTGGATATATTCCTATTTTTAAAACCAACAGAAGTTGATCCCTTGGAATAGTAAAAGAAAAGGATGTTATTCGACTTTAGAGTGATATTCACTAAATACTATTACTTTCATGTGGAGAACAGTGTGATGCTGAAGAGAGCTTGCATAAACCGCACATGTGTTGTAGGTATATCGACGACCACATAGCTTTTCAAAGAATCTATGCCAACGCCAATGACTTATAATATATTGCTTAAGAATCACACTTAATGTTTACAACAGAAAAGTTTTATCTTCACCTTTCTAATCATGAGTAAATACCACATAATAACTGCTTGCATACCTGGTGAGTTAAAAGAATTAATTTTTTGTCTAAAACTACTGCTTAAATTAATAATATAAATGAATTAAATTAATTTATGTATTAAGATAATTAAGTAAAAAAATTACACAACTAATTATATGATTTAGAATAAAATATTTTTGATAAAATAATTAATTATATAGGTACACAATCTAAAAATTTAGCGTTCTTAGAAAATTTTAAAAAAAAAATGGTTAATTTAATACATCTTATTAAGTGTATTATTATTTCTTTGTTTTTTACAAACTTATTGAAATTATGATAATTAACTTATGGAGAAAGTACCATCTAAGATTGCAACATATTAAAAATTGATTTAAGATATTATTACAAAATGACTAGTCTTAATTATTAGACATGATAATTTATTTGATTTTTTTTATAAGGGTATGACAAAGGCTATATTTTCGTTAATATTAGCAAAATACAGATAACTGCATTAAAAAGGAACATTGAATTAAATAACTTGTTAATTAACTTAACAATATATTTACTTTTAGCAAAGTTGAGTGCATACCAATACAATTTTTTTAAAATATAAAACATTGTTATCGATAATATTGACCGAACTGGAAAGTCAATTACTGTGTTCCACTAGTATATGTATTATTTCCATTTTTTGTTATAATTAAATACCTATTTACAATTAGTTGTAAAATCGTTTAAATGGTTATTTAAAATTAATATCGATTATATATAATCATTTTTGTTGAATATAAAATTATCAAAATCAATAGGTCTGTATTTAGTTCATGATTGTTTCCTGTCTATTGGATCAACACTGGCTTCATTAAGAGCCAATTCTCTTTTATATTGTTTCAAATCATCTAGCGGCATCCATTTTTTTTATACCTGTAGCGTCCTTTTATTAATCGGAGTTTAGAAAAAAATTATTATATAAAGCGGTTTGAAAGTGATTTTATTGATTAGATTACTAAATAATGAACACGTGTAAACTTATTTTCGTTGTTCGTTTAAGAGTTTGAAAAAAAAGAAGAAAGAATAATAACAACTGCGCATCAAGAAGGAGGTTAGTTTACAATTTACAATTATCATTCATTTTTTACTATAATACATTAAATTATAACTATTAAATGATGAACAAACAGAAGTATTGAGAAATAATAAGAAATACTACATTATAGTAATGCAAACAGA
Organism: Hermatobates lingyangjiaoensis; assembly: GCA_026182355.1. Lineage (NCBI taxonomy): Eukaryota > Metazoa > Arthropoda > Insecta > Hemiptera > Hermatobatidae > Hermatobates > Hermatobates lingyangjiaoensis. The sequence continues at coordinate 249,116 of JAPFBL010000190.1, read as the reverse complement.
AGATGAAAGTAATCTTTACTAATTAGCATGAGAATTATATTTAATTAAATAATGCCACTAACTCTATTAAAAACTTTTAAAACTGACTCATTTAAATTAATATACAACTAAGGTGTAATCTAAACAAAGTTATTCCACAAAAAATAATGTAATATTCCTTCATTTAATTATTTCTAATTCTTTTGAATATTAGATATTTAAGTGGTTCTCTATATATTAATAACAATTGGTGCAGTTGAAATAAAATGTTTTAATGACAGAAAAAAAGTAAAACAGTAATATAAGTAATTATATTTATAAAAAGAAATATCACAAATATTAGTGAAAAATGTTATAATATGACTAATGATTCAGTTGTTATTAAAGCTCTAAGTTTTATTGTTTAAGACTTTGTATATATCAATTTAAAATAATTTAACATTGCATAATGTAATAGTTGTTAATCAATAACAGATTATGAATATAGTTTTTTTTAATAATTGTTCAATGCAAACATTAAGAAACTGTTATTTTACTACCAGTTTTTGTTTTAAACTCATTTTAATAATCTAGCTTAAACCTGTTTTGTTTTAAATTCAGATTAATTTAATTTGATTATATCTTGCAAATAGTTATTAAATAATTATTAAACTCATTACTGCATTAATTTAATTATTGATAAATGAAGTATTTAATTTTATGTAGTCATAGTATTATACTATCCGTCTTTGATGGTAATTTATAAAAATCGGAGCTCATATGTAGTATTCCAAAATATTATTAGATCCTATAGAATTGTCGTGAGTACTATTATTAGTATAGCCCTTAACTATCATTAGATCTGGAATTTCTTTTACATTTTGGAGCTTTAGATACTGAGCTCAAATTTGATTTTATTCTGGGAATACTTCTTATTTCAAGAGGTAAATTATTTAAAGAGGGCAAATTATGATAAACGTAAACGAAATTAAAATCAGCTAACAATACCTACTTGCTGCACTTAAAAATAAATACCTGCATATCAATGCAACTCAGTTGGGTTTTTGACTCTGACGAAGACAAACGCAACTTGTTACGGTTGAATACGATCTTAGTCTCTGTTATTCCCATTTCTTATTAAGTGAGTCCTTGATCATTGATTGTTCGGATTTCAACGTGTTTATGTGAAATCTTTTTACCTGCATATTTGTAGCTATTTACTTGTATATCTGTGTAGCTAGCCAAACACAGCAAAAAGTCAATAACTTTGAGTCTACGTTGAATTACCAATCTATTCAAATCTTACCTTTTAAGTTAGACTATTATCTATTGTCAAAGTGCAAGCTCCCTATGACTCATGGTGACTCAGTCTGCCTGTGATAACATTTTTGGACAAACAATCAGAAAATTTTCAATTTCGTGAAATCGGTTTCTCTAATGTACAAAACGTAAAGATAACTTAAAATGAGTCAGTTCTAAGCAATGTACAGACAAACCCTTTCTTTTATGTAAATAGATTTGTTGTGTTTGATTTTCTTTAATTGTCAATTAATAGTTAATTAATATTATTTATTCATTACTATTATAGTAACAGTAATTAATAATATTATATTATATTATTATAATATTACTAATTATTAATAGGTAACATATTAATGGATTTAAAATTGTAAGAAATAATTTTAAACATAAAAAATTTGTATGCAGATACAACATTATCTTATATTGTATACTTGTTGATATTAACATTTTTTAAAAGTGATTTAATGAACATTGAGTCACTTTTTCACCAAATTGTGTTTTTAAACTTTTTTTCTCCTAAACTACAAACTCTAGAGACTTGAAATCTTGTTGTAATCATAGAAGCAACATCATTAACTGAAAAAAGCCTCAGAATTTTAAAGTTACTGAGAATATTTTGTTTTCAATAAAATATATAAATTTTTATTTATGATTCCATTTGAAAGCTTGTGAGGAGGATACAAGCCATACTGTTTGACGGATCAAAATGAAATTATACCTAAAAATAGAGCATTATGTGGGGAATAAGTTGAGGTAATTTTTATAAAAATTTTATTAACCAAAGCGGCATTATGGTGCATTTTATGTTTTCAGGAATATTTTTTTTATTTGAAACGGCTCATTAAAGAGAATGAAATTTTTGCCGAAAAATTCAACAAAAAATTAGCAATATAAAAGAAAATTTAGCGAAATTCCACTTACAGAAATGAGAAACAAAGCTATAAAAACTGAATATTCATTCTGGATTAATAGTTCACCTACTATAATTGTTTAAATTTGCAAAATAGAAACTAATTTTAAGCTAATTGTTTTGATAATTTGATGACACTGATATTTTTTCTTACATATTTTTAATATTTATCAAACAAAATTGGAGTATTTTGAAGTCTTATAGGGAAAACTATGGCTTGAATCTTTAATACAGGTCAGATAAACAACATCAAATGTTAGATTCACTGTTATTACGACTGTGGTAATACCAATGATATTATATGCATCAGTTGTGTGATACACAAGAATAAGCGTATACGAGTATATTGATAATTAGATAAATCACTATTTGTGCTACCCCCAGGAAAAATACTAGTAAACATTTGCCATTTAGACATTTTTATTTTGTGTAAATGGAACATTATATACCCAAGAAGTTTAATATTATGATTACTTATAGTAAAGTTGAGTGTAGTTCACTCGAGATTTCAATTTTTATTGTTATCTCCCTGTAAGTATATTTTTTTATATTTATTTTATTTTTGGTGTACAGATATATATATAAAAAGATTTCACATAAACACGTGAAACAACAATCAATGATCAAACCACAATAAGAAATGGGAAAACAAGACTAAGATCTTTCAACCGTAACAAGCGGTCTTCGTCAGAGTCAAAAACCCAACTCAAGTTGGGTTTTTGACTCTGACGAAGACCGCTTGTTACGGTTGAAAGATCTTAGTCTTGTTTTCCCATTTCTTATTGTGGTTTGATCATATATATATATATATATTATATATATATATATTTATTACTTTTACAATTTGTTTCATTTATATAGCCTCTCTTCGGCGTTACTCATATATTTCTTTCTGATTATAAGCCATTCCAAATATAGTAGTGAGTTTTTGTGACCTTTTTTATGCATGATCATTCTGTGAATTTAATATATATATATATATATACAATTAAAAGAAACGGTCCAGCGGACTTTTTTAAATAAAATAATTTCAAAACGAAGGAAACACACAGAAAGACACAGACATAACTCACATCGATACCGCCCTGCTTTCCGGCGGGACTCTTCGCTCTTCACACCTCCTGATGACGACGATGGTCGAAATATCGATGTGAGTTATGTCTGTGTCTTTCTGTGTGTTTCCTTCGTTTTGAATTTATTTTATATATATATAGGTATGTTCTCTAATCGGGATTCGATCAATTTTCTAGGATAAAAAATCAAACTCTCGTTGCCAACGTTTCGGTTTTATTTAAAACCTTTTTCATAGGCAGAAGTAAGAATTTTTTAACTAAGAAATTAAATTTACATTATTTAAAGGAACAACAATGTTAACGGAACAAAACCTTTGACTAGACTAATAAGATAACATTAAAAAAAAAAAATGTTTTTTCCAAGAAGAAGAAAAAGTATTTATTAGTAATTGTGGTCAAGAAAACAATACCATATATATATATATATATATATATATATATATATATATATATATATATATATATATAAAAAGATTTCACCTAAACACGTGAAACAACAATCAATGATCAAACCACAATCAGAAATGGGAAAACAAGACTAAGATCTTTCAACCGTAACAAGCGGTCTCCTTCAGAGTCATCTCTAAAAATCACTCGTCAAAAATCACTAAAGCCGATAAATCTAAAGTAACAGTAATATTAAATAAAAAAGATTACGTCGATAAAATAGAGAATATGCTAAATGATGAAAATGTGTATAAAAAGTTAAGGTCTAATCCTTTGGAAAGGGTCAATAGTTCATTTAATAAAAAAATTAAAACTATCTTAAAAAATCAACCCGAACTTATTACTAAATTTATATCAAAATCCCCTTCTTTGCCATATATGTACGGTTGATCAAGACACATAAAGATAATTACCCAATACGTTTAATTGTGAGTTCGGTTGGTTCGGCATCATATGGCTTGTCCAAATGGTTAGTAAGTATTTTAAGCCCCTTAATTGGAAAAATTTCAGGCAGCCATATAAAAAACAATGTAGATTTAATTAAAAAATTAAAAAGTGTCAACATGAACAAAAATTATAGATTAATCAGTTTCGATGTGAAGTCTCTTTTTACGAATGTACCAGTAACTGATCTGTTGAGCTTACTCCAGGAGGAATTAATTAATTATTCCCTTCCCCTTCCATCTACCACTATAATAGAGTTAATTAAGTTATGTGTGGTAGATTGTCATTTTCAATTTGAAAATAATTATTATATACAAAAATTTGGTCTTGCTATGGGTAACTGTTTATCCCCCCTCCTAAGTAATTTATATATGGAGTTTTTGAGAGTAAAATGTTAAGCTCAATTTTGCCCAAAAATGTTAAATGGTATAGATATGTTGACGATATTCTTTGCATTTGTCCAATTCTTTAAATAAAGTTGATTTCCTAACAAAATTGAATTCATTAGTGCCGACAATCAAATTCACAATGGAAGAAGAAATAAGTGGTAATTTGCCCTTCTTAGATGTCCTGATCCATAGGTTACCTAATGAGTTACGCTTTAGTGTATATAGAAAACCTACGAATGTACTTGCATACGTTCATTTTTATTCATCGCATCCAAAAAATGTTAAAATTTCTGTTTTTAGAAATATGTTTTTGAGAGCCTTAAGAGTTTCCTCTCCAGAATTTCTTAATGAAGAGATTAATAACATTAGGTCAATTGCCCTTTCATTAAAATACCCCTCTTCTTATATCGATTTAGCTTTGAAGGGTGCTAAAAAAACTTTCTCTAATACTTCAAAAGAGCCCCTTTTATTATCAAATTCTATAGTTTTGCCATACCACGAATCATTGGACCCCCTTCCAAGATTAGCCAAACAACTTGATTTTAATATAGTGTTTTCTAATCGTAATAACGTGGGTAATATGTTAATAAAAAACTCTCCAAGCGAATTGGAGTCCGCTGGTATTTATAAAATTCCGTGCAAAGGAATATTGAATTAAATAACTTGTTAATTAACTTAACAATATATTTACTTTTAGCAAAGTTGAGTGCATACCAACAATTTTTTTAAAATATAAAACATTGTTATCGATAATATTGACCGAACTGGAAAGTCAATTACTGTGTTCCACTAGTATATGTATTATTTCCATTTTTTGTTATAATTAAATACCTATTTACAATTAGTTGTAAAATCGTTTAAATGGTTATTTAAAATTAATATCGATTATATGTAATCATTTTTTGTTGATTATAAAATTATCAAAATCAATAGGTCTGTATTTAGTTCATGATTGTTTCCTGTCCATTGGATCAACACTGGCTTCATTAAGAGCCAATTCTCTTTTATATTGTTTCAAATCATCAAGCGGCATCCATTTTTTTTTTACCTGTAAGCGTCCTTTTATTAATCGGAGTTTAGAAAAAAATTATTATATAAAGCGGTTTAAAAGTGATTTTATTGATTAAATTACTAAATAATGAACACGTGTAAACTTATTTTCGTTGTTCCTTTAAGAGTTTGAAAAAAAAGAAGAAAGAATTATAACAACTGCGCATCTAGAAGGAGGTTAGTTTACAATTTACAATTATCATTCATTTTTTACTATAATACATTAAATTATAACTATTAAATGATGAAAAACAGAAGTATTGAGAAATAATAAGAAATACTACATTATAGTAATGCAAACAGAAGATGAAAGTCATCTTTACTAATTAGCATAAGAATTATATTTAATTAAATAATCCCACTAACTCTATTAAAAACTTTTAAAACTGACTCATTTAAATTAATATACAATTAAGGTGTAATCTAAACAATGTTATTCCACAAAAAATAATGTAATATTCCTTCATTTAGTTATTTCTAATTCTTTTGAATATTAGATATTTAAGTGGTTCTCTATATATTAATAACAATTGGTGCAGTTGAAATAAAATGTTTTAATGTCAGAAAAAAAGGAAAACAGTAATATAAGTAATGATATTTATAAATAGAAATATCACAAATATTAGTGAAAATATGTTATAATATGACTAATGATTCAGTTGTTATTAAAGCTCTAAGTTTTATGGTTTAAGACTTTGTATATATCAATTTAAAATATTTTAACATTGCATAATGTAATAGTTGTTAATCAATAACAGATTATGAATATAGTTTTTTTTAATAATTGTTCAATGCAAACATTAAGAAACTGTTATTTTTACTACCAGTTTTTGTTTTAAACTCATTTTAATAATCTAGCTTAAACCTATTTTGTTTTAAATTCAGATTAATTTAATTTGATTATATCTTGCAAATAGTTATTAAATAATTATTAAACTCATTACTGCATTAATTTAATTATTGATAAATGAAGTATTTAATTTTATGTAGTCATATTATCACACCATCCATCTTTGATGGTAATTTATAAAAATCGGAGCTCATATGTAGTGTTCCAAAATATTATTAGATCCTATAGAATTGTCGTGAGTATTATTATTAGTACAGCCCTTAACTATCATTAGATCTGGAACTTCTTTTACGTTTTGTAGCTTTAGATACTGAGCTCAAATTTGATTTTATTCTTATTTAGTACACGGGTAGGTAGGACTCACTTATTTAAAGAGGGCAAATTATAATAAACGTAAACGAAATTAAAATCAGCTAACAATGCCTACATGCTGCAGTATCAGGCACTTAAAAATAAATACCTGCATATTTGTAGCTATATACTTGTATATCTGTGTAGCAAGCCAAACACAACTAAAAAGTCAATAACTTTGAGTCTACGTTGAATTACCAATCCATTCAAATCTTACCTTTTAAGTTAGACTATTATCTACTGTCAAAGTGCAAGCTCCCTATGACTCATAGTCACTGTGTCTGCCGGGGATAACTTTTTTGGACAAACAGTCAGAAAGTTTTCAATTTCGTGAAATCGGTTTCTCTAATGTACAAAACATAAAGATAATTTAAAATGAGTCAGTTCTAAGCAATGCACAGACAAACCCTTTCTTTTATGTAAATAGATTTGTTGTGTTTGATTATTTCTTTAATTGTGAATTAATAGTTTATTCATTACTATTATAGTAACAGTAATTAATAATATTATATTATATTATTATAATATTACTAATTATTAATAGGTAACTTGTAAATGGATTTAAAATTGTAAGAAATAATTTTAAACATAAAAGTTTGTATGCAGATACAACATTATCGTATATTGTATACTTGTTGATATTAACATTTTTTAAAAGTGATTTAATGAACATTAAGTCACTTTTTCACCAAATTGTGTTTTTAAACTTTTTTTCTCCAAAACTACAAACTCTAGAGACTTGAAATCTTGTTATCATCATAGAAGCAACACATATATAGAAAAAAGCCTCAAAATTTTAAAGTTACTGAGAATATTCTGTTTTCAATAAAATATATAATTTTTTACTTATGATTCCATTTGAAAGCTTGTGAGGAGGATATAAGCCATACTGTTTGACGGATCAAAATGAAATTATACCTAAAAATAGAGCATTATGTGGGGAATAAGTTGTCGTAATTTTTATAAAAATTTTATTAAGCAAAGCGGCATTATGGTGCATTTTATGTTTTCAGAAATATTTTCTTTATTTTAAACGGCTCATTAAAGACAATGAAATTTTTGCCGAAAAATTCAACAAAAAATTAGCAATATAAAAGAAAATTTAGCGAAATTCCACTTACAGAAATGAGAAACAAAGCTATAAAAACTGAGTATTCATTCTGGATTAATAGTTCACTTACTATAATTGTTTACATTTGCAAAATAGAAACTAATTTTAAGCTAATTGTTTTGATAATTTGATGACACTGATATTTTTTCTTATATTTTTAATATTTATCAAACAAAATAGGAATATTTTTAAGTCTTAAAGTGAAAACTATGGCTTGAATCTTTAATACAGGTCAGATAAACAACATCAAATGTTAGATTCACTGTTATTACGACTGTGGTAATACCAATGATATTATATGCATCAGTTGTGTGATATACAAGAATAAGCGTATACAAGTATATTGATAAGTGGATAAATCACTATTTGTGCTATCCCTAGGAAAAGTACTAGTAAACATTTGCCATTTAGACATTTTTATTTTGTGTAAATGGAACATTATATACCCAAGAAGTTTAATATTATGATTACTTAGGGTAAAGTTGAGTGTAGTTCACTCGAGATTTCAATTTTTATTGTTATCTCCCTGTAAGTTATATTTTTTTTATATTTATTTTATTTTAGGTGTACAGATATATATATATATATATATATATATATATATATATATATATTTATTACTTTTACAATTTGTTTCATTTATATAGCCTCTCTTCGGCGTTACTCATATATTTCTTTCTGATTATAAGCCATTCCAAATATAGTAGTGAGTTTTTGTGACCTTTTTTATGCATGATCATTCTGTGAATTTAATATATATATATATATATATACAATTAAAAGAAACGGTCCAGCGGACTTTTTTAAATAAAATAAATTCAAAACGAAGGAAACACACAGAAAGACACAGACATAACTCACATCGATATTTCGACCATCGTCGTCATCAGGAGGTGTGAAGAGCGAAGAGTCCCGCAGGAAGACAGGGCGACTCCCTGTCTTCCTGCGGGACTCTTTGCTCTTCGCTCTTCACACCTCCTGATGACGACGATGGTCAAAATATCGATGTGAGTTATGTCTGTGTCTTTCTGTGTGTTTCCTTTGTTTTGAATTTATTTTATACATGTATATATATATATATATAGAGGTATGTTCTCTAATCGGGATTCGATCAATTTTCTAGGATAAAAACCAAACTCTTGTTGCCAACGTTTCGGTTTTATTTAAAATCTTTTTCATAGGCAGAAGTAAGAATTTTTTAACTAAGAAAATGAAATTTACATTATTTAAAGGAACAACAATGTTAACCGGACAAAACCTTCGACTAGACTAATAAGATAACATTACAAAAAAAAAAATGTTTTTTCCAAGAAGAAGAAATTTTCTTCTAATAAATACTTTTTTATTAGTAATTGTGGTCAAGAAAACAATACCTTTTATATATATATATCTTTCTGTATATCTGAAAATTTTATATCTGTTTATTTATTTTTGTATTTGTTGCATATAATTCCTTATTTATGCGTTGATTAGCATGCCCTTCAAGCAACGATTGTCATAATTTTCTTTTTGATCATGGCATAATTGTGAAAATGTGGACACATTAGTTAGAAAACAAAACATGAATACCAAATAAATAAGCTCTACAAAAAAATTATACCCGTTAAAAATGATTGGTTCCTCTTGGTGTTTAGTGTCAGAAACTTGCATATAGCTGACAAGGATGCCGTAGATGGGGGCGGAATCCTTGTCTAGGAAGATCTCCATCTGGAGGGGTGTCCCAGGGTTGACATTCAGTTCTCCTGTTACCAGCTTACCTGCTTGCCTTACACCAACTTGGAGCTTGGGTTGTGGAGCGACTTCTGTTACTGAAGACGTTATGTCCAAATCTCTGTGAACAAAAGAAAACAGTTAACACCCAAGTGGTTAAACGGGAACAAAATAGAAAATATTGATATTGCTTTACATCCACTGATTCTTAAAGTTCAAAGATGGGTCTCTTGAGGATTTTTGGTCTAAAGAAATATATTTTGCGTATTTGTATTGTTTTGTCGCTTTCATTCATTGTAAGAAACTTAACAATGTTGTTAAGAAATATTATTGAATCGTCTCTAATTAAATTTAATAGATCTAATATTATAAACATTAGTAACGGTCTCTTCAAACTTGATACTTTCGTCACGAGGGCAATAGCCTCTTCAAAGAGGGTTGACAGCTAGCGGATAGTTTTTTACTTTTTCTTACTGTACTCCTTTGTTTCCCCAAACATCCCTTTCTGGACATTAGTCCTTTCCTGTGCTTTCACCCTTTTAAAATACCATTCTTCCCTCCCACTCTTCTCAATTCCTCACCAGATGTTTTCTGCATCTAGTGTTCAGTTGGGTTTTTGACTCTGACGAAGACCGCTTGTTACGGTTGAAAGATCTTAGTCTTGTTTTCCCATTTCTTATTGTGGTTTGATCATTGATATATATATATATATATATATTATTATTATTATTATTACCAGTAAACATCCCCCTATTTAGATACTTTTACGAGGAAATGGAACATTATGCACTCAAGAAGTTAGATATTTGTTTACTTATAGTAAAGTTGAGTGTAGGCCACTCCAGATTTTTTTTTCAATAAAATGTAAACATTTTGACCTATGATTCCATTTGATAGGTTGTGATGTCGATACAGGTCATACCTTTGATGAATCACAATGAGATTATTCCTAAAAATAAAGCATTATTGGCGGGATAAGATGGGGTATTTTTTTTTAAAATGACTTTAACCAAAAGGGGCGTTATAGTATGTTATATGTTTTGACAAAAAATGCTTTTTAACGCTAAATCATTTACTATAGTGCAATGGTATTTTGTAAAAAAAAAATAAAACCTAAAATTTGTAACTAACAAAAAAAGTTGGACCAGGAACGGGGGAAAATAGCCCCAATTTTCTTTGTGGTGTCACAAGGGGCCGGTTTGCGGCCTATGTGTGTTCTCTTTTGGGACGGCCACTGTAACCTAACCTATATATATAAACTGGAAATTCATCTTAGAATAATGGATAGCTTTCTACAGTTGTTGGATTTGTTTAAATTTGTGAGGGTCTGACAGCCTGACAGGGCTTCATCTAGGATAGTACAGATTATCGTAGTATTATTACGCTTATTACGATCTAGCATGATTATCATTATTCAACTGTATTATTGTCATTACTGTTCGTTCTTATTATTATTGTTCTTGTATTATTATAATGCAAAGTATTATTATATAATGAGGAATATTGTTATATTATTGAAGATTGTCATATATGTTATGCCTTCTGACAGGGCATGTAGAACAATAAATGAAATAAAAAATAAAAAAATATACCGTCATACCTCGGTTCTCAAATGATTTAGAACTCGTATAATTTGGAATTAGAATAAAAAATGCAGATTATTTAGGTTCGGTTGTTGCACAAATTACAATACTCAAACACGCGCGGGATAAGTTACGACATTTTTTCTCTTCGTTTGTCATTTTTGTATATCCAAAATTTTGGTAATTTTAAAATTCGGAAAATGTTAGTACTCGAACACATCCAAGTCGTGAAAATACGACAACGCTTATTCGTAAAAATGGAACGAACATCAGAACTTTGTGGAACTTTATGACCCAGATATTCTAAATATAAGCGGCTTTTTTTTAAAATAATTTTGTTGTAAATTAATGTTAAAATTTTTTTTTTAAAAAAGTTGCTTTCTAGTCTTGAAACGGGTTAAATTTATTTATATTATTTTTAATGGATGAACTCGTTTTGGAACTCGTGTAATTCAGTTTTCAAACGGCCTTCTGGAAGGGACTGTGGTCGAGAACGAAAGCATGACTGTAGATATCAAGGGTTAACGAATTACTAAAGGCTTTCAAAATAAAAACCTAGACCGAACCTCAAATACACCCCCTGCTAACTGATAATAGAGATATCAAAACAAACAGAACGTGTTCAAGATCACCCCATGTTCCGCCAATCGCCTTTCCTTGGCTTACTTCTTGACCATTACTTCTTGACTCACTATGCCTCCTTTCCTTGATAGAAAAGAAAACATCATCACTGCTATCTTGCCCCATAGACGCATAATAGTTGGCTTTTGTAGAGAGCGAGAGAAATTCTCACGTTTCCAAGGCCATCCAAGCTATGATTTAAGCACGGTAGCTAACTATTTCTGTCATGCGATTGGCTTGCCAACTAATTGCTTGTAAACACGCTAATTTTTTTTTTAAATTTCTTTTTTTTTCTTAAATACAGTTTCTTTTGATGATACTATTAAAAGACAATTTAATTTTAATGACGTCAAAGTGAAATCACCTTGTTTATTAATCACACATATATCAATTTTTTTGCATCTCTTTTTTAAGAAAGCAAAAAAAAGCAGAATAATATATCAAAAGTTTTGGATATTATTTGTTTTCTTTTTAAGAATAATTTTCCTTTAGTATCAGTTTTTTTATAGAGTTATTTACAGATCAATTTTATCAATTAACATCTGTATCACACCTTTACTATAAACATTTATTTCTGTTTCTGAGGTAAAATGGATAAACAAACAAAAGTCTCCACACAAATGAAGTTTTATTCAACAGCAACAACGCGTTTCGAACACTTTGTGTTCATCATGAGGAAGACACCAAGGATGTTGAACACAAAGTGTTTGAAACGCGTTGTTGCTGTTGAATAAAACTTCATTTGTGTGGAGACTTTTGTTTGTTTATCCATTTTACCTCAGAATGGGTAAATAGCCACACAATTACGGATTGCACAACTAATGATTTATTTCTCTGTTTTTCTGCTGTTTCTTTGAGTAATATCGTTTATTAAATCTTATGATTTTTGTTGTATGCAGATAAACAGAAATAACGTAATAACGAAACGTATGGAACTTTTCGACTCGTAATTACCGATTTGAGTTTTAGTATCGTACAATATGAGTAAGGTTCGTTAAAGTAATTGAAAAATGTTAAAAATACCGTTATTGAAACCGTAACTATGACGTCGCAACCCTATGAATACATATATAAAGGGAATATACTGTCGCAAGTAGCCTGGTTCATATGGTATCAGAATTGATATTGTTGTAAAGGTTTCTGCCTATAACCCTAGGATGAGTTCAAATAACTTTAATAGCAAAGAAAGACTCAAACAGAGAGACTTTACAACATTCTAATTTCAGTCCAATAGGTTCAAAGTAAATAAATAAGAATTTCATACTAAATAATTTATATCTTGTTGAACCGTTAAAAGCACGGATCACATTTGGCTAATGTGAAATGTTTGATAGAGAAAAGGAGTTTAGTTTAGTGGCATCGTACTCGCCTCTGGACTGGTAGATCCGGTGTTCAACACCCACTCTGGCCTTCAATTTATTCGCTCGAGTAAGTTACCTCTCAGAGAGGATGTTAAGCTGTCTGTCTTGAGCTTGTACTATGTCAGAACTCGTTAAAAATCCCTACTCTAAATACAATTGAGTTAGGGATACTGATTTAGAATAGTCATTGTATAGTGTCACAAAGAACCAATGTTCGGACCATGTAAGTTCCCTGGTGGGACTGCCATTGCAACCTAACCTAACCTGATAGAGTTACCGGAAAGAGAGATTTTGTGGATGAGGACAGTAGAAGTGCTCTCTACAAAGAGTATACTGAAAAGCAGCAAATTAAGATCGTTGGTAGTCATCGTTTGTGATGAAATGAGAGTCCCTCCCTTCGCTGCCAGCACATCAGTCCAACCCTAGCGACACTTCTCAATGCTGCAACTCTAAATGATATCTTTCTAAAGTATTCGTTATATTTAATAGAAATTGAGTATCTAAGATGGTTAAATGGCAGGAAAACACTCTAAAGACAGAGTTCTACAAAAGTAGCAGTTTGTGGCTTTTGGTAGCATTTTTCAACTCATGTGTACCTCGGCCTCTCGGCTATATCACTAAAATCAAATCAGGCCGATGCAGTTTAGCATGCACTCCTTTAGGCATTTCAAACTCAAAATAAGTTCAAAGTGGCCGAGCTGACAATGCTGATATGGGCCTGCACGATACTATATCGCGCATCAAGACATACACACATCAGTACCAGACCAGCGCTACAATACGACAATAAATAACAGGTCGGACTGGTACCTAAGGACTTAAAACTATGTCAAGGGTGCTTAATATTCCCATTAATATCACAAGACTTATACTTAATCATAAGACTAAGATACAACTAAGACTTCTAGGTACTCAATATTCCCATCAGTATCACAAGACTTATACTTAATCATAAGACTAAGACTTAAAATACAACTAAGACTTCTAGGTACTCAATATTCCCACCAGTATCACAAGACTTGTCAGATTCAGAATTCAGTTTTACAGTTTACACTCAGTTAAAATTCCTTAGTCAATTAGAATTTCTGAAGAATTATATAATTTATAATGAAGAATGATAATCGATTCGAGTTTAACTGTGACTGTTTTAGTTATTTTTTAAACCCAATTTGATTTTCAATTTGAGTATTCAAAAAAACTTATTGATTCTAAATGTTTATCATTTTAAAATCAATTTAATTTCAATGCCCTAATCAATAAACATTTATAAAATATTTATTTTAAAAGTAGTGGGAACTTTGAAATATTACTCGTTTGTAGTTAAAACTAAAATATATTTATAATTTAAATATATAAAATAATTTAATGAAAAAATTTTATAAATAAAATATATTTATCTTAAGAACAAATATTTATGGTACTAAATTTCATATTTTTAATAAAGAATATTTTTTTTTGTTTATGCTTAGTAGTTAAACTTAAAGTTTCAGATTATTTACTCATATATATATTTCGAAACGGTCTGAATTGGTTTTTGAATGTAATAACTAATGAAAACTTAAGGGTTAACTTATTAAGTATGTAAGGTTAACTTACATTGGTTCTTGAAATCCTGCAGGAAGAACGTTTCTTTTGAAGATGGAATGGTTTCCACTGAAGATGCACTTTACAGTGACAACCTCTTTAGGACCTTCTTCAGACTCAAGGATGATTCTATGATGAAAAATCCTCAAACCCTATAAAAGTATTCGGATTAGTTAAAATGTTTGTACTTTAAAAAAAAAAAATATTGTAAATAATATCTTAAAAAAATATTACTTTTAGGTTATGAAAACATTCAACAATCTTTTGAATTATTTTAGTTATAAAATATATACATAAAAACTTTAACACATAGGGAAGGACAGAGAAAGTGACTACAAAACTCACTTTGATTCCCGACATCTGTCGTTATCAGGAAGAAGTGCGAAGTACTTGCGTAAATGAAGAAAAATATTATTTGTGACAAAACATGTCAAAAAAACTGAGAAATTAAAATTAATCTAATTAACTATAACATCTATGTTATCTTTATACCTACTCTGAAGACGGTTAATACTCAAAATATATAAGACTTAGTGTGTGCTTGATATACGATTCGAAACGGAAAAAGATTTTTTCTAATATAGAAACATATTTATAACTATATGATGAAATTTAAAAGCACACACTTACAGTCTCTAATTTTTGGTTTGGGTCTCAACCGCCTCTGAACCAGTGCGCTTGTTTCCCTCTCTTACCTCTCCTGAAGACGGTTCAAACTAAAAATTAGAGTACTTGTTAAGTGTGTGCTTTTGAATTTCTTATTGTTTAACCTGAATTGTCTATCATTAAGAACTATTTATATATATATTGATGAATTTACACAACTGATATCAAATTTAGAGTATACATATGCTCTTAAGCCTTTCGTCAACACATCGTCAGAGAGCAAGTGAACTAAAAAAATAAATACTTGTTAACCTGGCTGATTGAAGTTTCTAGAATTGTTGGTAACCCTGAATGTGTTTATATGATGAAGAAGTCTTCATCTGTTTAATTATTTCGCTAATCAAAACTTCATCCATATATATATATATATATATCAGTTGGAATTTTGACTCTGACAAAGACCGCTTGTTACGGTTTAAAGATCTTAGTCTTTTTTTTCATTTCATATTGTGTTTTGATCATTGATTGTTATTTCGCCTGTTTATTGAGAAATCTTGTTATATATACATGTATATATATATACATATACAAAACTAAAGTTTATCGGAACTCGGTCAGTTCTTCAGGTTCAAATTAAACTCTCATTGCCAACGTTTTGGTCTTTATTTAAAACCTTTTTCATGGAAGCAGACAAGACATGTCAAGAATGATGGATGGGCAAGGATAATTACTGTGTGGTGTTCTAAAGAAGCTGGACAAAATGTGAGGAGACAAAGAAAAAGATGAGAAGGTGAGATTAAAGAAACAGAGGACCAATGTGGTTCAGAGTCTCTCGAGAAGGGAGAAAATGGATGTAGTGGGGGGAGGCCTATGTCAAGAAGTAGGCCTAGTTTCACAATTGAAAATTAAAAAAAAACTTATTATATATATAAAAAAATATTTAAAGAGATGAGGTTTTTTTTGTTAACTAGTTGAAATTGTTTATTTGTATAACAAATATTTTTAATCTTAGGAGGTTTCAAAAACAGGTCGAGTTATTTGTACGATATTATTACAAAGAACTTCTGCAGAACTAAGAAAAATATAATGAGATTTATTTGAATAGTGTTTTTAATTACCGAATGTTGACTTGTCATTCTGGTGACTCCACATTTGTAGACATCTACAAGGGAGAGGTTGAATCGAGCCAGCCCTTCTGACACCTGAGGAAGACAAGCTTGATCTGAAAGAAAACAAGAGCTATAGTAATTAATCTAAAAAAAAGAGTTCACAGTAAACACTTGAAATAAAAATCAACGTCTAAATAAATTAGAAAAATGTCTAAGATCTGTTAACAAAAAACAAGTGGTCTTCATCAGTATTGAATCACTTGGACTCTGACGAAGACCACTAGTTTTGGTTGAATGGTCATTCTTCTGATTTTCTTTCTATGGTTTAGACGTTTAATTAATGCAAATTAATATGTTTCATATTATATATCACCTACTAAATGTTATAACAAAAACTTTAAAACCTACAGTTGTTGGTAATTTTAAAAAAAAATAATCAAAAATTAATATTAGTTAGCGTTCGAAATTATATTTGTTTTCGTAGTGAGTTAGTTTAATTTAACGATTTGTTTTCATGATTTGAGTGGTACGTTTTTGTCGTTTTTCTTTGATGACGACTGCTTATAGACACAAGGACTGTAATAAGATGAAAGTCTGTGACTAATAACAGCAATCTAAAATTAGATCCTTCATTGTAATTCCATGAAAATAATTATTTTGAGGACTCTATTCCTCAAAATATTTTATAAAATTAAATCGTCATTGTTTCTTTATTTAAAATAAAAAAAATGTTTAACTTTAGTAGTTTTTATAAAAATATATGTTTAAATTATTACAGTTGGAGACTGTAAGTGTGTTCTCTTGATTTCTCTATGTTTCTTTTTCTATATTGAACTATGTTTGTCCGTTTTGGATCGTATTTCCAACGAAAAAGTGTATATATATATATATTTACAAATTTACATGGACTATTTTATAATAAAGTTACGCTTTATAAATATATTGATGGCTGCATAAAATATTAATTAAATTAAAATAACATTTTTTTAATTTTTGATTATGAGGTCAAAACCTATGATTGCTTTTCTCATTAGTAAACTTACTTTGGCCACAATTTACCCCCCGAATACCCGAAATTCACCCTGGGGGTGATTTTCAATACAATTGAGAACCCTTTATCTAGTATACTAATATTGTACAAATGTAACTAATTTAGCGTACAAAAATTAAACTAATACATAAGCCAAATTAAATTAATACAATGTATTGTACGTAAACTAAAGATTACATTGATGTATTGCAGTAAATATTTAATTTGATTAGATCTTGTTAGAATTAAAGATATACATAAAAATATTATTTTAATATGAAAAAACAAATCTATTATAAAAATCCTATTCCAGTATAAAATATGAAAATGGATTAATTTTAATTATTGTTTATAATCAGTTTATAATCACGTCAATTAAATGAACTAATAAATGAGTAACATAATATGACATCTACAATTGTAGAAGCAATTAAAGTAATTAAAATAATTAGATAAGTAGGTAATCAGGCTATTAGCAATCATTACGTTGCATTAACTTAACGTTAACTTAATTTCAATCTCATTATAGAAAGCACATATCATCACAACCTCACAATAAAGAAATAACACTTTATCATAGTGTTTATAAACATTTGAATAAAAGTTGACCAGCAATTGTCATTGATCGGCAATTATAAAATGTAACAATAGCATTATTAACTTTCCATCAACGTAACTTTAATTTTTTAATATTTGATTAAAACGTTTTACAGTGGATTTAAGTTTTATAAGAATAATTTATGCACAATTTCATGTAATTGAGTGTAAATTGTTGCTGTGCTTATAAAGGTGGAGAAGATGGTAATACCCATGCACAAGCACAAGCACACACACACGCACACACACACACACACACACGCACACACACACACACACACACACACACACACACACACACACACCACACAATACTGTAGGTGGAGCATGTGCAATAAAGATGTTTAAAACACACACACACACACACACACACACACACACCACACATATACATACACATAATGCACTCTTTATTACTTAAAAAAAATCAATTAATATCACGTATCAAGCTGTTAGGCTAAGGCTAAAATAATTTATCAATATTATACATTTTTTTTCAAAACATTTGTTCTTGTATGAAAAAAATGTAAACATAGTCTAATAAGTACTGGTGGTTAGTGAGTTTCACTAATACTAACTCAAAAACTACTAATAAAATACTAATAAACTAATAAACTCAAGAAGTGTTCGATTGACCTAGAGACCCAAATTCAAGAATAATCGTTACATAATTATCATGATGATAATAACAATGATGAAAATGTATATTTTACAAACAATCATATAATTAATTGTCCAAATTTAATTAATTACATCTATTAAACACATTATTATTATGCAAACTTTACAGTTTTGCAGTCTCACGTAGAATCTCTTAATAAAGCAAAATATTGAGAACTCTGTATTGATTTATTATGCAGATAAAATAACGGGATTTTTTAAAAATCTTATTTGTACGGTAAACCGGTCCAAAGGAAGTCAGATCTAATTACTGGTTATGGAATGCAGTGTCATCAGAGGATATTAAATACCGTTATTTTTTTAAAGAAAAATCATAAATAAACTTTAAATTGATAAAGTCGATATATATATATATATATATATATATTTATGTAAGGACTTTAGAAGTTATATTAATTCTTATTAGATAATAATAGTAGAGTGAATAAAGAAAAACGATTGAAAGAAACATACAAACAATATTAATAATAGATGATAAAAGTAGTTATGTATGAGAAATATGAACGTGTATTGAATTCAAATGGTTTTCAAGTTATAATAACCAAAAATAGATTGTTGGAATGTTTTAATCCAGTTCTTATATCGTAGGTATTCTTTTTCAAATTCGTGAAATAACAATCAATTATCAAACCACAATATGACATGGGAAAACAAGACAGTTGGGTTTTTGACTCTGACGAAGACCGCTTGTTACGGTTGAAAGATCTTAGTCTTGTTTTCCCAATTTCATATTGTGGTTTGATTATTGATATATATACATATATATATATATATATATATATATAGGAATTCAAAATTCAAGAAGAAAATCTTCTTGAATCATAGTGAATCTATCTTCATCTTGAATTTTGAACTCGTATTGTGTCCAGTTTCATGTTTCGTTATAAGAGAAATATATTTATATATATGCATATACATATGTGTATATATACATGAGTTGGCTTCAGCTACTCAAAGCAACTACTTCTGCCCGATTACAACGAATGTCGAAATATCGTTGTGAGTCTTTTTTGTGTTTTTTTATATGTTTTTCTCTTTCCTTTGTGAACTATATATATATAATTTCACTTAATAAAACGAAACACGA
Organism: Hermatobates lingyangjiaoensis; assembly: GCA_026182355.1. Taxonomy (NCBI): domain Eukaryota; kingdom Metazoa; phylum Arthropoda; class Insecta; order Hemiptera; family Hermatobatidae; genus Hermatobates; species Hermatobates lingyangjiaoensis. The sequence continues at coordinate 229,262 of JAPFBL010000190.1, read as the reverse complement.
TCCAAACTGGACAGAATACCAAGTAACCGTTGTTACTTGCCGTTGCGTCTACAACGTGCTTGGTCTCCCTTTCTCTTTTCTCCTGAAGACGGATTACCCGAAAATTTGAGTCTGTAAGCGTGTTTCCTCACCCTGTATGTTACTCTTCTTGAATTTTGAACTCGTTTATATATATATATAAAGATTTTATATTAACACGTGAAATAACAATCAATGATCAAACCACAATATGAAATGGGAAAACAAGACTAAGATCTTTCAACCGTAACAAGCGGTCTTCGTCAGAGTCAAAAACCCAACTGAAACACTAGATGCAGAAAACTAGATGTTTTCTGGTTTGTAACCGCTTGTTACGGTTGAAAGATCTTAGTTTTGTTTTCCCATTTCATATTGCGGTTTGATCATTGATAGTTATTCACATGTTTATGTGAAATCTTCCTATATATATATTTATTTACATTATAATATATATTTTATCTTTGTTCTCTGAGCTTCAAAATATTGCGACATTTCAACAAATTATAATTTTCACTAGATCAAGCCTATTAATCTGAGTGTTTGCTTTTTTCTTTTTTTTTTTTGTAAATTTCCAAAAATTATATTTAGAAATTGTTTCTGTACTTTTGGAGGAGTGAGTTTTCATGTGATTGCTGTAATGCGAATAGATGCTGTAATTCTTCACAGTTATATAAAACTCCTTTGTAGTTTTAATTTATGCTAACAGTTTTTTTTTAATTATTATCTTTTCCCTTTCTTTCACATTTCTTTGTGGATACAACAGTTAAAAGTTACCCATATACTTTGAAATATTACCGGAACAAGGAATGTTTTTTCATTTTAACGACTTATTTATGAAACATTCACAATATTTTCTGCACTTTCTCCCTTCCTGAATTATCATTAAAGAAACCTGTTTTTTATCATCACTTGTAAAAGAGTATTCATTAATTTCTAAATGGTTGTTAGGAAAAACAAAATGAAACAAAAACGTCCATTGACTTATTAATAACACATTAAAATATTTTGAATATTTACTTAGAATGTTATCTCGTTAGCAAAGTGTTTTTTTTTTTATTATCGCTATTAAATGAAGGAAGAAGTTTATTAGTGGACTTTAGATGACGATGCAAAAGATTTCGCCTTCGTAATTATCCCTTGAGAATTATCATTTTCATCTCCTCTACATGTCCTGTAAACGTATCAACATATTTAAAGGCTTATTTCTCAGTTTTGATTTATGCTATTTCATGTTGATTATCTTTTCGCATTGTCATTTACATGATTTATGCATCTTTTTTCTTTTTAACCTTCATTATGGTATATAATTAACATTAATTGAACAAAAAATTAATTATTATTAATTACTTAATATCGGATCAAAACCAGTTCTGTTTTGTTTTGAAAAAGGTATAGTTTTTAATTGTTTTAATTTTAAATACATGCATATTGTTAGCATCACAGCATTTAGTACAGGCAATCTATATATATAAAATTCGTGAGTTTTTTGTTTTTTTACCCATTTTCGTGGAGATAGAATGTTATACTATTGATAACTCTCTGATGACATTGTATTTTTTTAGTTAATGCTTGAAGAAGGACGTGTTCGAAACGCGTTGTTTATATATTTGTAAATTTCTATATTTGGAGACTATTTCATTAGCTTTTTACCCTACAATGAATAAATACCATATAATAACTGAATGCAGTACATTAGAATAATACAAATGATTAATGTACGATGTATAAAGGATATAAACAGTGTAAGGTCATACAAAGACATAGTACAATACAGGAGTGAAGGACTGAGTAGCTGCCTAATGGAGGCAAGAGTGAAGGTGAGTTAAAAGTTGATAAGTAGACGGTGCTCTTTAGAACGTCTGAGAGTGTAGGGAGCAGAGTGTTTGAAGAGGAGAAAAAAAAAGTGGATGAGGTAAGAAGGAGAGGTCATTATAGAAATAACTGTACTAGAGCCCTAGCACCTTCAAAAGCAAATACCATGAAATCACTCCTAGACTGAATGAAAATACTCCAATCAAAGTGGTAGGGCTTTCAAAGTCAACATCAAGAATTCTAAGGCGTAACCTGAGGACAAACACTGCATGTTCGAAACGTATTATACAGGGCAAACTAAAAGTCACTCAACAGTGAAACAAAAGTGTATGACAGTAGTCTTGCAAGAAAATCGTTCAAGATTTTGCCTTTTAATTAAATTTTATAGAGTTTACTCTCTATCAGAATGTCATAATCAAGAACAGTAAACAAGATGTATTTTGATCTGCTCTTAATACTAAAGGGCATGCGCAAAAGTCACCCAGCAGTGAATCAAAACCATTCTGAGGTAAAATGGATAAACCAACAAAAGTCTCCACACAAATGAAGTTTTATTCAACGCGTTTCGAACACTTTGTGTTCATCATCAGGAAGACACCAAGGAAGTGGTACTGACGGGTTGGTCAAGTGAAGACAACTAGTAGGAACTACTAGTTTTGATTTTTTAAGAATCAAAACCATTTTATAACAAGAGGTAGTTATAAAATTTTTAAAATTATTCAAATTGATATCTTTTTCTCTTTGAGTAAACATTTTTCCACTCAAATCAATTCAGAGTTACAGATTTTACAACACGGTTCCTTATTAGCATTGATTAGTTGAAAGTTAGGAGCTAAGAAAGCTCGCAGCTGATCCAGGTTATCTTATAAAGTTCATCATTTCCTAAATACCACCTCTAACCACCTTTAACTCACACCATTCAATCAATAAACATTCATATTCGGACTGAATACATAAAACTGAATACCTCACGTTTATGGAAGTTTTATTTTAGTGTTGGGTGACTTTTAGACAACCCTGTATTATAATATTTATTTTATGTAGATAGCTATGTTTCATTACCCAGGTAGAATAAATAAAATTGAGCTAACGACATAGCTGTAAAAAAAAAGTTTAAAAAAGAAATACAACAAATGATGATTAACATTTGTTCCATTGTTATACTGTTGGCAACACTGTTTACCATAAGATTTGCTTTAAAAGAAGTTAAATTAATGACTTTAGTTTTCTATAAAATTTCTGGCACCAAGCGTTGTCAGTGGTTAGCACTATTATCACTGTCACTGCTAAAACAGTGGACGAGAGAAAGTCATTACTTTCTCTTCTTGCGTTTCGAGTATGTCAAACACTGGAACATTGAGAGTCCTAAGTCAATCGTACCTGAGTACCCGCACATCGTACAGCTACGGGATTGACGGTTTAACGTTCTCTCCGAGGGCGACCTTCTCAGAGTTATTTACCTCACATGTGAATAAATCGAGGTCTAGAGTGGGTAACGAACCCCGGACCTACCAGTTTTAGAAGCGAGCACGTTACCATAGAGCTAAATTTAGCCTAAGTCAATTGTACCTGAGTACCCGTACATCGTACAGGTACGGGAACGATGGTTTATTTACCTTCTCAGATTCATTTACCTCACACGTGAATAAATCGAGAGCCATAGTGGGTATTGAACCCTGGACCTACCAGTTTAGAAGCGAGCACGTTACCACTGAGCTAACCTGACTCGTAAACAATATAAGTTATCGGTAATTTTATTAATCAAACTATTTTAAAAATTGTCTTCAATATTGTATGGATATAAGAGTAAATAGTGGTGAAGGCCAAAAAACTAACAATAATACAGAAATTTGCCGCCTAAAAGAGGATGCTTTTGACTGCATTTCTAGTTGTGAAGACAGTGTTTTGTTATGGGATAAGGAATACTTTGGATGCAGAAATAATGGTCCAATTTAAAGTAGTCCGTGAAATGATGCAGTAAGAAATGATGTATCTGTGAGTAATGAGATCGGTTCAGAGATTAGCCACAGACCGGCTTGTCTGAAGATGCAAATATGAAGATGGCAGCGTAGCTAATGTCGCTATCGATCACTTAATTCCGTTTATACTTCTCCCACTCCGGCTTGATTACCCTCTTCACTTGCAACACCCGTCATTTGTTCAACTCACCGTTTAGCGCAGCACGTTTTCAGACAAATTACACTCTATACGTGGGCTCAATGTAAACCCCTCTATCTGCCATCTCTTAACAGCCCAATCTGCTTCTCAGAGCGAGATCCGACGCACTTGCCTGCCCACGGGGGCACCACACTATTTTACCCACTCTAAAAAAAAAAAAATATTCCTCAAAAATCCTACTTTTGAGACAAACAATATATTCTAGTTGAAAATTCTCAATAAACACAAATTTGGTTGCAATAATCATAAAAAGATAGATAAACAAAAACCATTTGTTTTAAATAAAAGTTTAATACACCACACAACTAATGTTGCTGGACTCTGAGGGTTATGTGGGCGAATAACTCAACTCTGCATTAATTTTACGCAAATTTATATTTTCATTATCAAGAATTAAAAACGAGTGTGAGAGTTATAAACGGTGTTCTAAACTCATAACCTGCATAACTTTACAAACGGTAGGTTCTAAAGTTAGAACCAATCGTTTCGTTATAAACATGTTCGTAATGCTAAAGTTATTATATATATATTATTAGAGTATGACGTCATCATTCTGCATTACAAATCTTCGGGCGTCACTGAAATTATATGAAATACATTTAAACTAAGAATTCGCTATATCATTATAAAGTTTATAGTGTCGAGAATAATATTAGATGTATTATTTAAGTTTGAATTAATATAGCCCCTCAGTTTTCTTGTGGTTCGACCAGCTTTAGAAAGTATAGATTTTTTTGTCATTCAGTGTTACCAACAACTAATAGGTGCTACCAACTACCATTCAGTGTTGACAACCACCGTTCAGTGTTACCAGATACCATTCAGTGTTATCAACTTCCAATCACTGTTACCAAAGTAACGTTGAAGAGCACATTAAACATTATTCTGCTTAAAGCTATTATTTCTTAAAAGGTATGCAGAAAACAAAATATCAAATCAATTGCGAGTGATATTCTCTTTTCGTATTTTCTAGTTGTAACTAAATACAAAAAGTGTTAGTACTTTCTGTACTGTCGTACTAAATAATATATATATATATAGTTCAATATAAACAAAGAAACATAGAGAAATCAAAAGAACACACTTACAGTCTCTAATTTTCGGTTTGAACCGTCTTCAGGAGAGATAAGAGAGGGAAACCAAGCGCACTGGTTCAGAGACGGTTGGAGACCAACAGTCTTGCCGCATGCGCGCCCGTTCACAGAAAATAAGGTAGACAGGAATCAATTTATAATTACATTAAATTAATAGAATATGAAAACAATAAATAAATAAAAGAAAAAATTGAAAAAAATAAGGGTGCATATTACTGTTCGTTAATATGTATCAATTTCGCTTATTTTTTTCAATTTTTTCTTTTATTTATTTATTTATTGTTTTCATATTCTATTAATTTAATGTAATTATAAATTGATTCCTGTCTACCTTATTTTCTGTGAACGGGCGCGCATGCGGCAAGACTGTTGGTCTCCAACCGTCTCTGAACCAGTGCGCTTGGTTTCCTCTCTTATCTCTCCTGAAGACGGTTCAAACCGAAAATTAGAGACTGTAAGTGTGTTTTTTGATTTCTCTATGTTTCTTTGTTTATATTGAACTATATTTGTTCGTTTTGGATCGTATTTCCAACGAAAAAAAGTGTATATATATATATAAATATATATAAAGTATAAGACCAGAATTTTAGACGGTATTAAACTCACTTCAAACAAATAGAAGTATTGTTATTACAGTTCAATAACTTAAAAATTTCAGAGAATCATAATGAAGGAATCGGAAATCTAGAGTATTTATTTAAGAATGCGATTCCGATTCAGATTAACCGTCCAAACACTAATCAACACAAAGAAAAGAACACAGAAAATCACTACAGAACTCACTTCAATATTCGACAAACATCGTTATCAGAAAGAAGTACGAAGTAGTACTTGTGTTGGGAAGCAAACTGTAACTGTTTATAAATTATACATAGAATTAAACACAACAATAAACAATTATATATTAATTAAAATGATCTAAGGCCTTTCGTTAGAACATCATCAGAGAGCTAAATGAAACAAACAAAAAATATAATTACAAGTTAACCTGGTTGATTGAAGTCTTCAGGATTGCTAGCATCCCTGTCTGAATTTAATATTCCTAAAGACAGGGATGCTAGCAATCCTGAAGACTTCAATCAACCAGGTTAACTTGTTATTATATTTTTTGTCTAGTTCATTTAGCTCTCTGATGATGTTGTAACGAAAGGCCTTAGAGCGTTTTAATTAATATACAATTGTTTATTGTGGTGTTTAATTCATATATTATATCAAGAGCAATTGTTGATTATTATTTTTTATATTATACATATATAATTAAAATTTAAAATATTTTATATACTCGTAATTAAAATATAAAATTTAAATCTCAGAAAAAATGCTTCTTCAATTTAATTGTTTAAAGATAACTATATTTTTTGATAAATATCGAAATATTGATTTCATTTCTGACTGATGATATAAAATTTGAATTAGGACTGACACTTTGACAATTTGACAATTAGGATTTTTCCCTGACTGACACTTGTTGCTTATTGCCTTGTGCAATTGTTTTCATTAGTTTTTATTTTTCTTTATAAAACTAAATTTTCTTTAAATATATAACCTAATTAAAGCAAAAATGATATTTATTGGTTCCTTTGACTTATATTATGCCTCTTTGAGGTGAATATTGTTACTGCTGCATTCGACAGATATTTCGAGTAGATTTCTAGTAGTTTGTAAGGTTGTTTACTTTGATTCGGGCGCTGCAAGGTCAATGACATCATTGGAGTAAGCATCAATGATTCATGGCATCTCATAAGGTTTGCATTGGCTTCAGCCATCTTTAGATATCTGCATGGTAATGCCTGAGATCATCTGGACCGCATACTAATGTAATTGTTTACAGGCGATTGGGTGTTTTGTATGAGTCCAGTAACGTGTTGGCTTGCGTGGGTCAGAGGACAAGATGGAATGACATCACTGAACCATCACCACCCTGCCTTCAACACACAGCACTCTTGCTCATATAATATATTCTATTAATACTGCTGATGCTCCTTGCGTCCTTCCAGTCGATTTGGCCTTCGTCAACCGTGACATATTTATCCTCATCTCTTCTTCAATTAAAGTATTGGTGCATCTTCAGTTAAATAACTTGAAAGGTTCCTTTGCTAGTACATTCAGTTTATTATATTTCTTTCATTTACACTATTAATAAAATTAACAAAGTATGAAAGTTCTGAAAGAGAAACAAATATATACTTTTCTAATCTGAAACTTTGTTCTGTTGAAAATTTCGATATTAGGTTATCAAAAAAAGTACATGTTTTCGACAGAAATATAAAGTAGGTTTTGAAAATTGATCTGTGTGTGTGTGTGTGTGTGTGTGTGTGTGTGTGTGTGTGTGTGTGTGTGTGTGTGTGTGTGTGTGTGTGTGTGTGTGTGTGTGTGTGTGTATGTATGGGTGTGTGTGTGTGTTTTCCCCACGGGCAGTACCCCTGCCATGGGGGAATTTATTTAAATAACAACATGTGTGTGTGTGTGTGTGTGTGTGTGTGTGTGTGTGTGTGTGTGTGTGTGTGTGTATGTATGTGATGTGTGTGCGTGCATGTGTGCGTGTGTGTGAGTATATTGTGTGCATGTGTGTGTGTGTGCGTGTGTATGTGTTTCCCACCCAGTAGTAGCATTTCGAGGTTTAGGGGAAGAAATGTAAACAGATATACATGAGTTTGTTTGGTGAGGTGAGATAATGAATTGAAGGAACATAATAATAAACATGAAAATAGGAGAAGTGGATGAGAATAAAACAAATATAAGAAAAATATTTGAAATATAGTACACAGCCTATAAGCATCAAAGGAAACGTGTGATAAGAAAAACAGCATTAGTATAATCCTTCCTAGAGCCAGAGTCATGATGCATATGAGCAAGAACAGTACATCATTAATAAAATTAACTGTATTGTCACAGTAAGGAAGTTTTTTTGAGAAAAGTTAACGTGAAAACTATGATAACAAGACATTGATATAGCTTCTCGACCACTGATTTATAAAATTCAAAGAAGGGTTTCTTAAGAATTTTGATGTAAAGAAAATTAAACTATAAACTTTAAAATAGTGTTTTTCCTCAAAAACAAGCCTTGAAAATGCTAAACAATTTTTGGCGAAACGTCGGCATATAAACTGGAGTTTAATTTTCTTTAGATCAAAATCCTCAAGATCCCCTTCTTGGAACTTTATGATAGCAAGATTATATTAAATTTGATAGAGGTTTGCGGAGTATAGTCTTGGAATAAGTTATAGAACATACATTAGGTAAAATATTACATAATTAAAATTATAATTTATATAAATATAATATTATTAAAATATTATCTAAATAATCAAAATGTAGATTCTTTCCAAGAAATTAATGAAAACAGAAATAGGTGAGGAATATGTAAAAAATATGTAAATGTGTACATATCCTTATGATAAGGTATTGTTTTCTTGACCACAATTACTAATAAACACTTTTTTCTTGTTCTTGGAGTTTGGTCAGGGTTAATTTATGAAATCACCTTTTCGCCAACGTTTCGTCTTTATTTTTAAGACATCCTCAGGGCTATAAACCAACAAAATACAATGGACATTTGTCATATCTACTTTACATTCATCATATAAATTTTTGAGTAAGTAAGTTTTTTGAATTTCTTATGATGAATTTAAAGTAGATATGACAAATGTCCATTGTTTTTTTATTAGTTTATAGCCCTGAGGATGTCTTAAAAGAAAGACGAAAAGGTGATTTCATATATTAACCATGACCAAATTCCGAGAAGAAGAAAAAGTGCATATGCTTATGTGTAAGTAAAATATGTAAACAAATGTTGAAGAGTTTGCTGAGAATTCATCTGTGTTATATAAACAGGAATGTTTTAAAAGATAAAATAAATGAGCTTACTAGAAGCTTTGTAGTGAAACGAATGGAAGCAGAGGAAGTTTGACAAGACATAAGAAATACTTGTTAAGAATAAAGTCTTACGTATATATCAGGGATAAAGAGTGAAGAGGAATCAAGAGATTACTAAATGAGGGGGCAATTATGAAGCTCTTAGTAGTATACTTGAATTGAAAGTCATAAAAACTATGAAAAATAATGTATAAGTATATACTGTTGATACTGGCATTAAGTTTTGTTTGAAAGATATTCTATAATGTCTTCGTAAAGAATTGCCACCATACTTTCACGATGTCAATCACTCATTTGAGATTCGTTTTCTAATAACATTTAAGAAAAGAAATCTGAATATTGCTATAAAGGTATTGAAATTAGCTTGAGTTCCTTGTTGCTTTGGATAAAACTTGCAAAGAAAGCTGTTTTCAATATATTGATATCATATTAAGGCCTACTCATAAGAAATACAGTTATATTTGTTTATTGCGTGGAACTTTTCCTGTTTGTTTTCTCATTATCGGCTAATATTATGTGCATTCCAATACCAGTACATGTCCATTATCTCTTTACGAGTTCCTTCGTTTTATTAGCACTTTATTATTGGTTTTCCCTTTCCTTTACCTTCAAATGAATGACTTCAATACAATAGCTTTACCTTATTTGGTAGTTCTTGTTTGATTCTATCAGCTTACTATTTTAAGTAGTATTCAATCAAATCACAAGTTTATTTTTGTTGGGATCTCGATATGACAACTTACACCTTCAGTCTTGGCCTGACTTCTATTCTGTGATCTTTACTTCACCCACTTGACATCAGCAGAAGAAAAGAATATTCTAGGCTATCGATTTTTTTATTTTCTTTTTTTTTCTGTGATTTTATTTTATTTACTTCTTTGAATAGCTTTCAGTAATAGCTTTGAAAGATATTCGTTTTTGTTTCTGATTTCTTACAGCAGATATAATATATTTTAAAATCCTTTAACGTCTCCACATTTGTGTTTCTTCTTCTCCTCTCTTGAAGTCAGCAAAAAAAAAAAAAAAAAAAAAAAAAAAAAAGCCGAAATAATAGAGAATCCTGAGTGTTAGTCACTTTTTTGTTTTCTAGTTGTAAATACTTTAGCGACAAATATTATATACTATTATCTTTTCGTTTCCAAGATGTTTCGACCAGTATAAATGAATTTCAATTCCTTATACCAATGTTTTTTTTACAAAAATTTGTTAACATTATCCAGCCTACAGAGAATATAGAGTTTTAGTTACAATAAAGATTTTTTACTAATCATATGTATTTTACGTACTCTTAAAGTTATTTACAAATATATATTATTCATTGGTATAAGATGTTGAGTTTAGTTAAATTGGACCAAACCTCGATAATTGAAATCTTGATTGATTCGTATGATTCACTTATCGTCAATGAGTGTGAAAAACGTAAAGTAGCATAACTAAATTTTTCTACTTATTTTGATACTAGATATTGATATTGATTTTTGATACTTGATATTTATTTTCTACTTATTTTGATCCCTGATATTGATTATCTACTTATTTTGATACTTGATATTGCGTGATGTGCAGATTAAGCATATTGTGAGCTTCACTTCTACATTCCAATCTTAACTATTAATTGAAAAAAGAGTAACTGTTCCGAGTCAGCTTGCGAAAAGGGACAAGTTTTGATTAACGTCTTGAAATCTCATTATAATACCTAGAATGGTAAAGACAATTTACTAAGTTGATGAATGGAACGGTTTGTTATAACAAATGTGTTTATTTTTAAAAGAAGTTGAATAGTTTATGAAGTTTGAAAACAATGGGACAACGGAACTAGACAAGGAAGCGTTTGTCTAAGAGACAGTTATAGAAGAATTTGCTCTAGGCTATCTAATAATGAATAATGACGACAATAGCTACTTCCCTGAGGCCTTTTAAATAAACTTTAATAGAAACCTAGTCAACAGAATAATATTATACAAGCCAGTGAAATGTAATATCAACTCGTTACTTATCTTTCTAAAATTTTAGAAATTGTTACAGGTGTGCGTGCGTGTGTGTGTGCGAATGTGTGTGTGTGTGTGTGTGTGTGTGTTGTGTGTGTGTGTGTGTGTGTGTGTTGTGTGCTGTGTCTGTAATTTTTGAGCTTTCTCATTCCCAATAATCAGTAATTACCATATAGTGACTGATTACACAAGTAACTTATATCTTCCCTTATTTTAAAGAAAAGACCTGGTATATATTTTACTTTCCCCATTGTTTGCTAAAAAGTTATTTATTACGCCGGAATATAAAAGAGCATGTGAGACATAAATGTTGATGTTTGAAATATCTGTGGTTGCTAACCGCCACATTAGTTACGTTCTGGCAGTATATATTTTAATAAGCGGAGCCCTTGAGGCGATGCCGTACTAGGACACAGCCGGGGGGCACTCGGTGGCCTGCATATCCCAACTTTCTCCCCGCACAGTTACAGGACAAGTAAGGTCACCATTGCCCACTCTCTAATAACGATGACCTCAGTCTTTGCCACTCCCTCTTTTGTCATTAACTTTTTTTCTCACTGTCATCGTCTATCATGCCCCACTGCCCTGACTATACTAACAACTCGCCTATCCTTTAAAAACAGCAAGTTCAAATTAACTAATCTGGAGGTGGCCACACATAACTTTACTCTTATTTTCAAAAATAATGAACAAGGAGGCTGAAACCCGGAAGTCAATCACAATTTCAAAATCAATTTATTTTTTTTATTGATTACTTTTTGAACAAATGTAACAAAAAGACAATTAATTATATGAATAGAAGAATATTCACTATTAGAGACTTCACGGGAGGTCAATTTAAAATGCCTCAACTGAAAATGATGTAGCTATTAGTTTTAACTGAAAAATGAAGTACAAGAATGAAGTTGTGTAACGTGGATACTTGCACAACTCAACATAGTTCTGTTTCAAAAGAGTATTACTTAAGCTGTTCTCCCCTAGGAGTCAGAGTAGCCCAGTGTCGTAAGTACAATACTCTCCTCAGGACTTGTAGATCATGGGTTCGATATTCACTATGGGTCTTAAGTTATTCACGAGAAAGGTAAAAAACAATCTGAGGTCATCGTACTGGCGTTAAACAGTCAATCTTGAACTTGTACCATTTCAAGTGTTCGTTAAAGATCTCTATTCTAAATACATATGAGTTGGGCAAAACTTAGGACTTCTGATAAGAATGTTCATTGTGTGGTATCTTTCGTGCGTGTTCTTTCGTGGGACAACCACTGCAACCTAACCTAACCAAACCAATTCAACCAATTCTTAAATACCATTTGTTTCTCCTTTATTTTATTACCGTTTCTACTATTCACGACCCTGTAGTCCAGTGGTTTCCAAACTTAATGTTACTATGCCTCCCTTAAAAATATTTCATCATTTGACCCCCCCCCCCCCCACCTTAATATTTCATAAAATAAAAACACAATAATTTTTACTCTTATAAAATTTATTCATACAAACTAACGGAAAACGATATTTTATTGTTGTTTTTTTAATGAGATGGATGTGCTTGTCTATTAGCACAAAGTTTATCAAATGTTGGTGTTTGTGACGATATAGCTATTCGTAGCTCTTTTTCTACAACTAAACGAGCTCGATATTTGGATTTCATTGCAGCCAAGGCAGAAAATCATTTTTTTTACATAGAAAACTTTAATAGTAATTTGGAAAATTGTTCACTGTGACTAATTTTCGCGGCTCCCTTTAGACTAGTCCGCGCTTCCCAGTTTTGAAAACGCTGCTACAGTCACTTTACAATTGACACTGTTGAAGTTCTTAGTGTTTCAATTTGGCAATTTTCTAGTTAAATGCCGTAGCTTTTTTTTTTCAATCAATAAAATAGCAGATAAGAAACCAAACATTTTTTTGAATATATTCTTGACAGTTCTGGTATTTTAGTAACTGATAACAGTTTACGTTTTAAGTAAAAAGTGATGTTTCTGTGAGCCTATATTTTACACTAAATTACTAAAAACAGTTTTTTTTTTCAATTAAATTTTAATTTAAATAATATCCTATAATAAAACATCAGTTGTCTTAAATAAGGAGTTTAAACAATGGCTTATACATCAAACTATTAATTAATTCAAATACAAATCAACCATATTTAGACACAATTACCAAAAAAAAATATTATATAAATCAATGCTGTGTTATATGTAGTAAAGATATAACAAATAAACATATAATTTGTTGTAGTTCTACAACAAATGGACGATGAGTTCAACATTTGCCTCCCTAACAATGTTTTTTCTATTATTTAAACCGATCCCCTAGCGGGCGATAGCGTCAGACCTTTACTGTTTATTGTTTGATCAGTGTGCTACAGATTCTACATTGGGAGCACTAAATTTTGCCTAACTCAAGTGCATTTCTAGTAGGGATCTTTAATGAGTACCTGACATCGTACAGGCTCGGAACCGACAGCTTAATGTCCTCTCTGAGGGACGACGTACTCAGTTATTCACTTCCCGCGTGAATAAATCGAGAGCCAGGTGGGAATGGAACCCTGGACTACCAGCCCAGAGAGGAGTACGCTAACCACTGAGCTAAGCTGGCCCACCTGACAATGTTACTCCTCCACAAGTTCCATTAACAAGTCAAGAATTGCTTAACTTAGTTGGTGACGTCATTTGGTGACATTTAGGGACTTTTATGTAATAGCTACTTTTTTTATGAAAAGTTGGTAACACTCATAGTTTCAAACTAATAATCCAGTTTCGTAAGGTTGTTATTAATCTTCATGTCAACATTGAACACATGATATATCTCAAATATCATGCTAATTTTTTTCAAGATAAAAAATAAAAATTAAGTCCACATACTTTAGCTTTGATAGTACATATATTCTGATTTGAACTAGAGGTTACTGTTCATGTGACACCATATGACAAACACACGTATGTCTTAAACACTTTTGTAAAATTATTTCAAACACTATTCCAATTTAAATAATTAATCATACATTTATGAGTTCAATTTCATTTTTTTCAGAAGAAATAGTATGTACTTATTTTTTTTTTAAATAACAATCTAAGTCCTTTGGTTACCTGGGTATCCTTTAAGTCCTTCGAGGTAAAGAGCTTTCAGATTTTCCGTTGGTCTTATTTCAGCCGCCATCCAACTGTCCCCACATTTTACTTTCGATTGTACTGAAAAAAAAGAAAATAATTTTAAAACAAATAAAACAATAAATAAATAACAGAATTACCTAGTTTAAGAAATATCCGTTGAAAATAATCGAGATATTTATTATTTAAGTATGAATTTCATGATATTTTCATAAAATTCAATTACCATACGCAATAAAAAATTTTCATGATTACTGTCTCTAATTTTCGGTTGAACTGTCATCAGGTGAGTTGAGAAAGGGACACCAAGCACACTTGTGAAGCGACGGTTTGGAGTTCTGTGTTTGTGATTCATCGTGTGAAACGTTTGTTGTCCCTTTGGATTGTTTTCCTGTTTACAATATATATATATACAAAACTAAAGTTATCGGGACTAGGTCAATTCATCAGGTTCAAATTAAACTCTCATTGCCAACGTTCGGTTTAAACGTGACAGTGTCACGTGTTCATTCAGACTACAGTTGTTGTTAAAATCCACATATTATTTTTCTTTGTAAAATAATTTGTAATGTAATTCTTAGTTTTTCTGTTTCAAAGTTTATACTTCTGCCTATGAAAAAGGTTTTAAATAAAAACCGAAACGTTGGCAATGAGAGTTTAATTTGAACCTGAAGGACTGACCGAGTCCCGATAACTTTAGTTTTGTTTCCATTCCACAGTCGATACTTTTATCAATATATATATATATATATATATATATATATAAAAAGATTTCACATAAACACGTGAAACAACAATCAATGATTAAACCACAATAAGAATGGGAAAACAAGACTAAGATCTTTCAACCGTAACAAGCGGTCTTCGTCAGAGTCAAAAACCGCTTTTAGTCAGGGTTTTTGACTCTGACGAAGACCGCTTGTTACGGTTGAAAGATCTTAGTCTTGTTTTCCCATTCTTATTGCGGTTTAATCATTGTATATATATATATATATATATATATAGAGAGAGAGAGAGAGAGATAGAAAGGATCGACTATGAAATAGAAACAAAATTAAAATTCATCAGTACTCGGTCAGGCCTCACTGAGCCCTGATTAACATGATAAACATTAATTTTGTATATGTATTTGATATGCTATATATATATATATATACATATATCTCAGAACTCTTTTTCCTGATGACGATGGATGTCGAAATATCGAAGTGATTTTCTGTAGTGACTTTCTCTGTTTCTCTCCTATTTGTTAAAGTGTATATATATATATATATATATATTATATATATATATATATATATATATATCTGAAAAGTACCGTTTGTTGAAGTACGAAAACTCGAGGATGTGTATACCCCAGTCTAAAGTCTGAAGACTGTTCTGTGTGCTAGAGCTTTTAGTTGACTTTGGGAATTGTTTCGCCGAGGTGGAAGAGAAAACAAGATGAGTAATTGTCAAGATGCTTCCACTATGATCCTCCTTACCTTCTTGTACAGTTCGATGTCTGGCTACCTGCTGTTACTATGTAGGTTAACCTCCTGAGAAGATTACTGCTTCTTACACAACGATCCTTCAACTGCACTTATTTCAACGGAATTCTCTAATCCTCGATCAATAAACGATATCAAACGAGTACAACTAAACGGTAAGAAGATAATTCATTACTTGTGCAATCTGTTACAGTGTAGTCTTTATTCATATTGGGGGATTTCAAATATTACGTTTCCACACAAAAATAAGTTTAATATAGAAACTAATAACGTGTTTCAAACTGTAAGCGTTCTTCTTCAGGTTTATTCACCCTTGAGAGCCGATCTACAGGAATGACAGCAGTCCTTTCTAAGTCACTTCCATAGATCGACTCTTAACAGTGCAGATTTAAAGCACTTTAACCTGAAGAAGAACACTACGTGTTCAAAACGCAGAGACGTAATTTTTTAAATCCCCCAATATGGTAAGAGTATAAGTTTATTCTTGCTCTCTTGGTACTGATTGTGTTCAAGACCTATTGGGTCGCCCTCTATTTACCAGTAATTAACATAACATTATTATAAACTTCCAACATTTCTCGTAAATTGTTGATGATGTCGTTCAACCGGTATTAAAGAAACCCAGGGCACTTTAATACGTCCAAATTACTTAAATGGGTAGTTCAATTTTAACAAAATAATAACAGCTGCACCTTTTTGCAAAATAATTAATACTACAAGTTAATTACATTTATATTAGTTGTTTTAAATTATTCAATTATACAAATGGGTTTATTAAATTTAACTTAGTAAAAGGTTACTGAAATATATTGGAATGGAGTAACATGATACTTTTTATTGAATATCTGTATAGCAGTGATACCGTAAACATGCCTTCGGATATTAAGTTTGTCGTGTTCATTTTTTCTTTAACATTATGAGCTCCTTTAGTTGTGAATGTTATTCGCAGTCGACCATTCAAAATCTTGAGGACACGACAAACAAGTAATAGTCTGCTGAAATATCCGAATCCACGACTCTGTGTTCAAGTTAAAGGAGTCAATTAAATTATAAAATAATAATAAAATAAAATGACAGTAATATTTATAACCAACTAAAAAACAAAAATCGTTAAATCTGAAAGCGGTTTGTTCTTTTACTATCGTTAAAAACGTCACCATCAGTCGTGCAATCCCTATGTGAGAAGACTTTTAAGTGAAAATTCTCGAGGAAGTTGAACGTGCATTCAACAAGATTTTCTGCTAGATTAGCTCAATGCATGACTGAGAATACCTTCGAGTTTCCTCAAAGTACCTACTCGTGGACACCTGCTGATACTTCATCTTCTTCACTCCAACACAAATCCCCTTTCCAGTAATAGGTGTTAATATTTCCGCTGTATGATTCACCTCGTTTGACCTACTTCCTGTTACTTTACTATAAGTAAAGTATATGGATCGTAAACAATTTTGATTTCGAGATTTCTACAAGTTTTGAGGGCCCCAAGGCAATGTTTCCTATAAATTTTCATGCATCTGTGCACACACAGAAACTCTCTGAGGAAACTAGGGACCACAGTAAGTGATATATATATATTATATATATATATATATATATATATATATATACGATACTGTTTTCTTGACCACTAAATATTAACAAACACTTTTTCTTCTTCTCGGAGTTTGGTCAGGTCATACATATATATACATATATATACATATATATATATATATATATTATATATATATATATATATATACATTGTATTAAAATCAATTGACTTGATTGCACGTACCTTTGTCTTATTGAGTTTTCAAATTTCTAGCTAATTTTCTTTCTTCAAGGTTGAGGTCATGGATATGAACTAACCTACCTTTACTAATATATTATATATATATATATATATATATATATTACTCGCAGAAAAATTGTAATTTCTATGATCTTGAAATAAGACCAATGAAATTAAAAAATGTCTTGTCTAAAAAACAAAAGTGACTGTAGGAAGTTTTTTAAAAATACTTTATTAGCAATTTTTTTGTTCTTGATTTAGTTTTACTTTATTTAATTTAAAAAAATAATAAACAAGAAAAAAAGCGCATTTCACGATTGTACGAAGTTGATAACATAAGAAAAATGGTGTATTTTACTTTTCAAAATGATACTTCATTTCTTCCAAAGGTTCGAAATTTATTTTTTGATGATGTATGTTGACTTTTTTCGTGCACTGGATTAGTTTTCTTGTGTGCAGAGCATGTTGAGCAGTGCGCGATTGCGCATGCTCAAAGCTTACAGGGAACGTTGCCCCAAAATCGTTTTATGACGTTTTTTCGATGATCTGTGTGTGTGTGTGTGTGTGTGTGTGTGTGTGTGTGTGTGTGTGTGGGTATGTATCCAAAAGCTTGTGTACACGCTACGGTCCAGAATCTTTGATGGACCGGAAATATTTCATTGTCAGTAAAATATAACAATTTTGATTTTTACTTATTTTGGAATCTTTAAATGCAATTAATGAAATAATCTTCAGATTTTTAAAACAACTGAGAATCTTTTTTTTTTAAATAAAAAGTAACAATTTGATTTGACTATATGAAACTATTTAATTACTGATATATTTTTTCTTATTATATATTTAAAGCAACCTTATAACAGAGTACATGCGCAGGAAAAAGCTGACACTCACTCAGAGTAAATTAAAATTTATGATTTTTGAAAAGGAAAAGACAAGCGACTTTATAAAATCACTAGCATGTGATTTCGAGTAGAATAATTGTATAAAAGATCGAAATGAAAAACATAATTCGAAATTGAAAACATTATTAGTAATAAATTTGTTCGTATATAATTTGCTTTATAATTCTTTTAGAAACTTCTATTTCAGATTTTTAAAATAATTGTTACTTCTTTTATTCTACAAGTCAAAAAAAAAAAAAAAACTCTTTACGTCTTGACGAGAGGGCACTACGGTATGTATCAGCCACAAACTTTCCTGTGGATACTTCATAAAGAAATCTTTCTTTAGCAAAACTAGGGCACTCTTCCAGAACTTATACCTACCTTTATATCCGTTATTATTGGTGTCGCTTAAATTGCAGCTGCCAGATTTACTTGAATCAAGGCAACTATGTTTGAGTAGAATAAGTGGTTATGTTCTTCTTCATGTTTGTATCTTGAGACAGATACTTTTTTCTCAACTTATATTTATTAATGAATCAGAAACCACATGTGCAGTTCTATCATCAAAGCATGTGCATAGTGTGTGCATACATTCTTTCTACTCTAGGGACACGTAACTGTAATCGGCACCACTGCTTGCGAAACAAAACGGGTTTTGTGTTTACTTGTCATGCAGGACACTTAACGGCCGTCAGTCTTAATTGCCAAGGAAATTATACTTGATGACCTTGAGCAGTGCTATAGTGAAGTGAAGGGCTGTACAGGCATGCACACTGCTTAAAGCACGCGTAACGGCTTTCTTTAAGTTTTACTTAAGAAACACAAAAACAATTTGTACTTTTGTGTTTATAGCTCTGTACTATTTACGTATCAAGCAAATAACACTCAATGGTAACCTAGTAGTTCTGCATTCAAGAGGTAAGAGTTCTACTGTAGTCTTGCTATTCTCTTACCAAGCGAATAGTACTGTAAAGCACCTCGTGGTTTTTCATACAAAAGACAAACGTTCTGTAACTTTCTCACATACTTATTTAGCAAATAGCAGTCAACAATATCTTGTAATTTTACATAACGAAGACAATCTCTTAAACATTTCTTTGACTAACCACTCAAGAACGCATAAACAATTGTTTCAAATAAGGCTTTTGTTATTCTTAGTTATTCTCTTGTCAAAAAGGCAATGAGAGTTTCATTTGAACCTGAAGAACTGACCGAGTCCCGATAAACTTTAGTTTTGTATATATATATATATATATATATATATATATATATATATATAAATGATCAAACCACAATATAAATGGGAAAACAAGACTAAGATCTTTCAACCGTAACAAGCGGTCTCTAATAGAGTGAAAGACATGAAGTTTGCTGTACAAGTCCAAAGGGAGTTTGGGAGAATGAGGTAGTGTGTCACTGGCTCAATCTGCGACCATGTTTGGGTTGCCGATCTAGGGGAAGAGGACAGACTTTCTCTCGCTGATTGCTAGCTTGTTATCTTGGGGGGACACGACCGTGCCGGTCACACGTTCAGCACTGGATGACACGTTTTCACTGGACAGAACACCAGTCACACTTGGCGGCCTTCATTACTCTATTCATGGTGTGAAATTGATGGTAATCTAGGAGTAAAAGCTTCAACTTTGTCGCAGTCGTTAACAGTAAAGGTACAGCTCAGCTACAAGTAAGGAAAAGGGATGAATTTACCCTAGAATACCCTCCTTGTCATCAAATATATATTGGTATAAATAGGCAGCAGATCCTCTTTTAAACAAGTATCATTAAAATTAACCGCAGTCTCGGCATTCACGATGTTAAGACTGAGAGATTCGATCCTACGAACTAACCTCCTGCTAACAGGGTTCAACTGGAAAAGTGAACTGTTAATTCTTACTCTCTTTCAACTCTTTATTTAATATATCTTTTCTAGTTCACTATTAATCTTAATTATTATTATTATTAATTATTATTAACATTATTATTATTATTATTATTAATTTTCTTAATCTATTTATTCTCTATTAGTCCAGTTATACCGTTGACCTTTCAACTCTTTTATTCTAATCGCTTGTTTCTTGTTCATTATTGACCTTTGACATTCTCTTTAACCTGTACTATACTTTTAATCTATTTATAGCAATGACTAAGCATGAGTTATCGATTTTAATGTAACTTGTCACTTGGCCTTTCTTGAATTTCTTGGACTTTTAATTATTTTATTCTAACCGCTTGTTTCTTGTTCATTATTGACCTTTGACCTTCTCTTTATGTTAACCTGTACTATCCTTTTAATCTATTTATAGCAATGACTAAGCATGAGTCATCGATTTTAATTTAACATGTCACTTGGCCAACTCCTTTTCCAGTTGAACCCTGTTAGCAGGAGGTTAGTTCGTAGGATCGAATCTCTCAGTCTTAAGATCGTGAATGCCGAGACTGCGGTTAATTTTAATGATATATATATATATATAGAAAAAAGAATAAAAACACTTAGAATGAATATTTCGAACTGTTGTTCGTCATCAGGAGTAGACTAGAAGAGAGGACGAAGTGAGAGAGATCTCCTCACGTTGAAGAACGGAGGGCGAAATATATATATATATATATAGTTCAATGGAGATAAAGAAACAGAGAAGTTAAAAGCACACAATTACAGTCTCTAATTTTCGGTTTGGCCCGTCTTCAGGAGAGATAAGAGAGGGAAAGCAAGCGCACTGTAAGTGTGTGCTTTTAATTTCTCTATGTTTCTTTTTCTACATTGAACTATTTGTCCGTTTCGGATGGTATTTTCAACGAAAAAGTGTATACATATCTATATAAAAGCAGTTGGCTTCTGCTACTCAAAGGGACTACTTCTGCCCAATGACTACGATTGTCGAAATATTGTTGTGAGTCTTTTTTGTGTGTGTTTTTATTTGTTTTTCTCTTTCCTTTGTGAACTATATATATATACAGAGGAGAATTATTTAATCGTGATTGGTTAATTTTCCTGCTTAAAAAATCAATTGCATGGAAAAACCAAGGAGAACCAAAACAAACCTAGCTTCAATATTTCTCATCAGCATCATCATCATCAGGAGAAGAGGAAGAGTTCTGCTCCTGATGACGTCGAAATGTAAATATGTACTTAAGTGAGTTGTATTGTTGTTTCTCCATCTTCTTTTCTTTTAATTGTTTGATAGGCTGCTTTATATGAGTGCTTAATTATATATATATATATATATATATATATATATCCTCATCATGAGGATGCAAAATAATTGAAAAAAAAAAATAAATAATGAAGTAAGGGGAAGAAACATTACATGTAGAAGATAATAATCTAGATATTATGAGTTAAATGGTTGAGTGGTGGTTGTGGGGGGGGGGGGGGGGGTATGGTTGAAAACAGCAGAGGCTTCAAGTCAGCTGAAATAACGGATGCTGAAGATGAGCGAAGGACAGATTAACGGTGCATCTATCAGCTTCCGCCACTTGAGTGGACACCAGCCTTATTGCAGTAATGCTTTCCTCCAATGTAATCAACTCTTCTGTCATTATCTATCGGAATTCCATTGTTTCATAAACAATATGCATTTTTTTTTTGTTCATTGTTTAAGACTAAAAGGAAATCTCAAACAGCGAATCTTATTACTGAGAAATACAGAAATATGCTAAGCATAGGTGATGTGGTTAGAAGGTAAATACATGTTGCGTATTTATCTTCGAACTTGAAGATTGCAAGTTGAAACGATGGCCATGGCTTTAGATCTGTTATGCATGACAGAGATAAAAAACTTGTGCGTGCTACTTCCCGGTCGGCATTGTCGTCAAATTGTGAGTTCCAAACCTCTTCAGTTCTAGGTATTCCATTATGGTAAAATAAAACGTGTATATTAGTAATATTGACAAAAATTAAATAAATTAAAAAAATTATAATAATAAAAATAAATAGTTATATATATATATATATAGGACGTTTAAACCACAATGGAAAAAAGAAAACAATATAAATAAATGCTCTGAGGCTTTTCAATTTATGTCGTCAGAACATTTATTTCTATTGTTTTCCTTTTTTCTTTGTGATTTAAACTTCATTGATTGCATCACTTGTTCATTTTTTTCTGCATATATAATATATATATATATATATATATATATATGCAAACCTCACTTCAATATTTCGATCTCATCATCGTCAGGAGAAGAGGAAGAGTTTTGCTCTTGATGGCAACGAAATAGAAATATTTAAGTCAGTCATATTGTTGTTTCTCCATGTTCGTTTCTTTTAATTGTTTGATAAGTTGTTTTACATGAATGCTTCATTATATATATATATATATATAATTTAATATATTAATATATATATATATCGATAAATAAATATAATATATATATTTCAATGATCAAACCACAATAAGAAAATTGGGAAAACAAGACTAAATTTATATAGTTGAGTGTTACAATAATTACTGAAACGACACAAAGACCAGCTTTTACGTAAAAATTTGACCGTATGATATTTACGTCATTTCTTTTATTTGTTTGATCATTGATATATATATTATATATAATATATATATATATATATATATAATATATTTCATGAAAAGAAGATGCAAAATAAATGAAGATACTATATGGCTCTAATGTATCAACGAGACTCACTGTATTCATAGTTTTGACTATATTGTCTGAAAATTGTACATACAGTCGAACTGTTGTGTTTCATGTACTGTTATTTATTTTATTATTATATAAAATACACTTACCTAAAAAAGATGCAGAATAAATAAGATAAGTAGGTGACCTAAATAAGGAACCGAGTATTCATAGTTGCTAATGGCTAAATTATAACCATTTAGTCTGTCTTTTCTAAAATATTATATGTAAATTATTAGAATAATGCATAAATGCGATGGCAAATATAAGTACTTAGTTATATGGAATGTTTTGGGAGTTTTGGGAATGTTTTGGGAGTTTGGGAGAATGAGGTACTGTGTTACTAGCTCAAGCTCTATTTAGTCACCTATATGAAACGTAGTGCTGACGTGTTTAAATTGGGGGTTAGTGGTTAAGCTACTCGCTATTGATGCGCGCCGTAGTATCGTGCAGGCCCGCCTTCGCGTGGTCACCTCGGGCACTTCGGAGTAATCTAAAGTGGCTAAAGGGCAGCACGTTAAACTAGTCGGCCTGATTTGATTTTTTGGTGGTTATATGGCCGAAAGGCTTAGGAACACATATAAAGTCAAAACAGGTTAAGCTACTCGAATTTGAAATGAACTGGTAGGTCCGGGGTCCCAACTAGCCTTCGATTTATACACGCGGAAGGTGAAAGCATTTGAGCGCTTCGCCTCTCGGAGAGGACGTTAAACCAACGGTCCCGAGCCTGCACGATGTTACGTACTCGTTAAATACCCCTTCTCTAAATACACTTGAGTTAGGCAAACTTTATGATTTCTAATGCAGAATCAACAGGTATGTTGCTTGCTTATTACTACAATGAGTGCCAAATCATAAATTCCACAATTTCCACCCACAGAACAGCACTAAAGGTTATAGCCTTATATGTGTGGGCGTTGGAAAACAAAAAAAGATAAACACTTGCTTAAATCAAATACGAAAACATTAAAATTTAACTTTTCAAAAGTAGTTGCTCCTTCCACTCTCCTCAAGATGTTCATCTTGCCAGAACAACATTTTGAGTAGCACTGCCCAGCTTACACACGGATATTGCTCGATTCAACATATCCTCCATTCATACTAAAAGACGGCACATTAACAATCACAAACTGACTCCAACATAATTTCGTAACTGAATCTATTTGATATTTAGCTTCCATGACCACAGTTAATACAAGTTTAATATTTCCCAAACATTGCAAAAATGTATATTTGATTTTAAGAAACAAAAGGGATTAACTAATATAATAAGGATACCCATTATAGTTTCCTAAGCTTTATTGCCTATTAAAAAAAAACGATCTTTTCTAAAAAGTTTTTTCCGCTGCCAACTGAACAAAATTTCATTTAAGTCGTAAAAATGATTGCTAAATTATATGTCAGTCATGGTTTATCGAAGACCTCTTCTGTTAGTTGCTGATGCAGGAGTTATGTGAAATTTTACGATCCAACAACAGTTATAACATTAAAGTTTAAAACTGACTTCTCCTTTTAACCCATCACAAATTCTATTTTCATTCTATTCCTTCCTTACTTTCTCAATTACTTCTCTATTTCCTTTCAATTCAGATGTTTTTTTTTTCTCTGTTACTAGACCATCTTTATTTAACCTCTTACCTTTGAATGCATACATTCTCTATATATTATTCATAAAATACAAAAATATTTCATAATAGCCAGTTAGATGTAACGAATTAAACTTACTTACTTACTACTTATACGTAAACTTACTTATACGTTTACTTACTACGTATACGTAAACTTACTACGTGTACGTAAACTTACTTATAATTTTACTTATTTACAACATATATGTAAACTTACTTAAGTTTGGAGTGACTTCAGTTTTTATTTACAAGTCTCATACAGGACTACCAAACAGAGTAAAAATTAAGACATAGAACTGTTTATGTAAAACTAAAAAATTAGGAGAAATTTTGTTTTTTTTTTTTGAAGTTGTAAATCTGCTCTTGTCTTTTCAGTACACTGAAAAGTTAATTTACAAGTACTACAATGTACAAGTACAAATACAATACAATGTAAAAGTTAATGTACAAGTAGTGAGAATGTAGTAATAGAACATTTGATTTCCTAAATGAAATTTTATGTGAGGACTTGATTTATAATTTTGAAGTTAGAAAAAATACGACAAAATAAATTACTGCACAACTATAGAATGATTCCCATTAATATTCAGAAGAAATAACGCATGAGTTGCATGAGTTAACGCTTCCTGTAAGACGTTGAATTCAAGGAAGGCACTATACATTATTGACTTTAGATCATGATTTCTCGGAACTTCTTTACTGTAGACCTCATATGACTTAGAAAATCTAATTATACAAATTGTATATCTTCGAAAAATGATTTGCTTATAAAGTAAATGAAACATAAAATTGAATTAATTATATTATATTATTAATTAGTTTGTAAACATTCAAAGTTATGATTGTTAATCAGAATTGACTTGTTAAATGCTGATCAACTGCAGGAGACATCAGAAAAAGAACAACTGATGTGACTAATATTGAAGAATCTGAGAGTTTTAACCTGTCTTGACATGTTAGTTGTTACCACATGTTAGTGGTTATAGTTAGCTAGATTAGGAGGGGAGTATAGTTAGTTAGATTCGCGGGGTTATAGTTCGCTAGATTGGGTGGGGGGGGGGGGGGGTAATAGTTAACTAGATAAGGGGGATAGCCTAGATTAGCTAGGAGCCAAGTATTATGTTTGTAAATGCATTTCAGTCCCCACCCGCCAATTACTTATACAAATTTCAATGATTGGCTAAATTCGTCCCACGTACAGCGGTTTGACCTTCTGCCAGGCTAACATATCTATCTGTTACGTCCACACAGAGCCTCTGGGCAACGTGAATGTGGCCTTTTATTTTTTTTTACACCGATCCCATAGCGGGTGATAACGTCAGCCATTTACCGGCTATTTTTTTAATCGGTGATTCTACAACATTCTACTTTGGGAGTCCTAAATTTTACTTAACTCAAGTGCATTTTGAGTAGAGATCTTTAACGAGTACCTGACATCATACAGGTTCGGGACCGACAGCTTATGTCCTTTCCGAAGGACGACGTTCTCAAATTTATTCACCTCCCGCGTGAATAAATCGAGGGCCAGGTGGAAAATGATTTATTATTCAAGTAGTTATGGCTGAGAAAAAGGTTTACCTTTCCTGAGGAATTTGAGTGTTTGAAGCATCTCACTGTACTGTCCAGTGAGAGTACATGATTTGAATATTTCAATTCAAATATTCAATTAATTATTTATCAAATTATTTATTTTAATTAACGGTTTTTTTAATAAAAGTGGTTTATTCAAGTGTTTTCGTGTTTGACCTAAAGTTTATTGTGTGTGTTAATGTCTTTCGCTAACCTTGTTTGGAAGCTACCAGAGTCTCACCGCAAAATGATACGAAAACTAGAGAGTGTCAACAAGAAATTGGTCAATGCAAAAGCTGCTGCTTATTTTAATAAGATATATAGGTGTATACATATATGTTTATGACCAAACTACAATAGAAAAGGGAAAACAGACCAAGATCTTTCAACTGTAACAAGCGGTCTTCGTTAGAGTCAAAAACCCAGTCAGTTGCCATTTCATATTATTGTTTGATCATTGATTGTTATTTCCCGCGTTTATGTGAAATCTTTTTATAAATGTTTATACAAATATTAAGTATAAAACGAAAAGAAAAAAAGAAATCAGTAAAAATGAACTACCTTCAATTAGATACATTTCTTAGTTAGATCATTTATTTCCAATGTTTTCATGTCTAAGTCAGAGTTAAGAAATCAGAAAAATGGCTAATATCTCTCAGCGAAAATAAAGTGTCAAAGTCTCACTCGTACAATACCTAGCAGACTGTGATGAAAACCACTTGTTTTGCTTGAGAAACCTTAGTCATTTTCTCACTTTCTTTCGTAGCTTGGATGTTTTCATATATACAAATATATAAGAAATATTTGAAAATAGTGTACAAATACACATTTTTACTGTTTATATTTATTACAAAATTTTAAATATTATATTTAAATAAATATTTTATAGAATGATGACAAGGGCTTTTTTTCTTTAAACCATTGTAAGAATTTATGCAATTTAACCTGTTAACTGCTTTTGAAGAGTATACACGTTAATCTAAATTTCAATTGCACTGCGTTTGGCGTGTATACACGCTATAGGTAAATTTTTATGAATCAATTAAGAGGAGACTTCAAGAAACAAAGTTTACAGTTAACAAGTTAATTGTCAATTGGATGAAATACGAAAATTGACTTTGAAAACTTAAAATTATTCAAGTTTGATAATTTTTTAAAAATAAAAATGTAAAAGTAAACTATATAAGGATTAGTGTTGTGCGAAAAAAAAAACTGCGACCTGGTGTAATTTCAATTGTAGAATTCCAATGGTTTATAAATTTGCATCTGAGTTGTTTGCATGGCTGTATTTTGAATGATATTTATAATAAATTCAAATGAGATTTGAAATGAAAGGTTGTGAGAAAGAGTGGGATATGTAATAGTAATGGAATGAGAGTGAGCGAGAGGTAATGAGCTCCCGGTGCCTAAGCACTGTTATTACACATTGTAAACTCGTCCGAACGTGATAGGGCATCAAGACCTCACACTCAAACACAATAGACGTATATATTTTTTCCAGCTGTATTTATTTCTTAATACTACTTTCCTTCTTTTTTTTTTTTTTTTTTTTAATAAAAATCCATAAGGTGGTGGTATGTGATATGGACAGGAGAGGCTTTTGACTTGGGCCATTGTACCGTGGACATGCATATGCATGGAGTCAAAGACGCGCGTCTTTAAACTACCTTGGTACCGTCAAAAAAAAAACTCCCTCCTTCCCTACAACTCCCTTGTCTCTCTCTCTCTCTCTCTCTCTCTCTCTCTCGCTCTCTTACTTTACACTCTTTTATTTTTGTCATACCTTTTTTTTTCTCCCTTCAAAAAGTTCCTTTGATTAAAAACAATAGGATTCTTTTGTGAAAAACACAATGAAGGTGTGATTTCTACTTCCTGTTTTACAAGCAAGGCAACTTTGAATAAGCACTCTCCTTGTAGATCGAATGATAACTTACCCTCCAAAAACTACAAAAGCATATAAAGTTGAACCCCTTTAATGTGTTTCTGAGTAATACTCGCTATGCAAACTGTCCATTAATCAAGTATTTTTTATTTTACTAATTTTAATATATAGTGACCATTGAAAAAAATAACATAAAATAAAGTTTGATTAGTTTTGAATACATTTTCATATATTTGATCTCGTGAGGTATAGTTAGTGTTGGTAATAATATTTCAGAGTATACACGTGAAATAAAAATCCACGTTTTCACCACAGTACAAAATTTAGAAATGTAATTAGTATGTTTTTACCAAAACTATTGATCTGCGTCAGAGTCTCACTGATACCTCAGTATGAGTGAAACTACGCTGAAGACGACTTGTTTTGGTTGAAACATCTTATTTATTTATCTAATTTACTTACTGTGATTTAGACGTTTGTAAATATGTATTCACTTCAAAATCTGAAAGAAGATCGAAACTAGACACCATACAAGTTCAAAATCAAAGATGAGTAATCCACAGAGTAAGGAAGGAAACATACTCACAAACTCAAATTTTCTGGCAATCCGTCTTCAGGAAGAAAGAGAAAGGGAGCTTGCCGATTACTTGATGTTGCGTCTACAACGTGCTTGGTATCGCTTTCTTTTTTCTCTTGAAGACGGATTAGTCAAAAATTCGAGTTTGTGAGTGTGTTTCTTTACTCTGTGTGTTACTCTTCTTCGATTTTGAACTCATATATTTGAAGTTCAAACTACAAGGGAAAAGAAAATCAATGAGCTTCTAAGGAGTTGTTTTCCTTTTTTGTGGTTTTCATTGCACCACGTGTTTATTTATTGTGATTTTTCTGCATAACTATATATATATATATATATATATATATACCATGATAAACGAAAAATGGTCCGGCAGGACAAATAACAATTAAAATAAGCAGTGACACATAAACAGAAACACAACAAAGACTCACTTTTCAATACTTCGACCGTAATGGCGGTCGAAATATTGAAAAGTGAGTCTTTGTTGTGTTTCTTATTTTAATTATATATATATATTCTCATCAAAAATATGTTAACATTTTTAGATGTTATTTTAGGACTGTCGTCCTAAATAACATTTTCTTTATTGCATCTAAACTAAATACGATCTTTCCTACTGTCACCATGTTTTAACTCTTACCTATACCCGCCTTCGGGATGAGAATGATACTCAAATGTTTTTCCCTATATGGAAAAATATTGTAGGAAAACTAGAGTCAATTAGGAGGACTAAAGTTATATGCATATAGCAAGGACTGCTAACAAAATTTATAAATATATACATATATATAACAAGATTTCACAAAAACACGTGAAATAACAATAAATGATCAAACCACAATATGAAATGGAAGAAAAAAACTAAGATCTTTCAACTGTATCAAGCAGTCTTCGTCAGAGTCAAAACTCAACTGACTCTGTCATAAATATATATATATATATATTTTTGTAGGAAGTTTGTTATATAGTTTAGGTACAACAACGAAATCCTTATTTAGGAAGATAGAGAAACTTATAAAGAAGCAAGGTTCTGCCAACTATGGTCACGTTTTTAATAATATGTGCTTAAAAGAAGGACTGCTACCAATATTCACAAATATATATATATATAGTTTTTGAGAGTCAAAACCCAACTCAGTTGAAAGATTTTAGTCTTTTTTTCCAATTTCATATTATGGTTTGATCATATATACCTCTGTATATTATCATCATGAAGACAATTCAAAAAGGATAACGAACGTTTTGCAGTAAACTATAGGTACTTCACAGTAAAAAAGAAAAACTCACTTGCAGTATCTAATTTTTGGTTTAACTGATTTCAGGGACACCAAGCACACTTGTGAAACGACAGTTGGAGCTCCTGACGACGGTTCAACCGACAATTAGATCGGTAAGTGAGTTTTTCTATTTACTGTGTACCTATAGTTTACTTTGAAACATGTTTATATACACGTGCGAAGACAATTTCCTTTTTGACTACTTTTTAACAAGACAATTTTTTAGACATTAATTAGATTGCAAAGGTTAGATTATAAAGGTAATTTAACAAAAAAAAAAAAAAAAAGATATACCAGCTTTTCATGGTTAACAAAAATTTTCATTATAACAACTTTTTAAATAGAAAATTTAATAGAATATAACTAGATTAAGTAGTCTAAATTAACTAGAGTGAACTAGACATTTTAACAGAATTAAAATAAAAGACAAAACTTAGTTTTTCTGGCTTGATTTTTTAATAATCTGTATTAATGATCTATGTAGTTAATAATATATATATATAAAACTAAAGTTTATCGGGACTCGGTCAGTTCTTTAGCTTCAAATTAAACTCTCATTGCCAACGTTTCGGTCTTTATTTAAAACCTTTTTCATAGGCAGAAGTATAAATTATGAAACAGAAAAATAAGTATTACATTACAAATTATTTTACAAAGAAAAATAGTATGTGGATTTTAACTACAACTGTACTCTGAATGAACACGTGACACTAAACTCTGAACACTTAAGTTCAGTGTCACGTGTTCATTTAGGCTACAGTTATTGTTAAAATCCACATACTATTTTTCTGCCTATGAAAAAAGTTTTAAATAAAGACCCGAAACGTTGCTCATAAGAGTTTAATTTGAAGCTGAGAAACTGACCGAGTCCCGATAAACTTTAGTTTTGTTTCTAATCCACGGTCGATACTTTTATCAGTATATTATATATATATATATATATATATATAATATAAAAATTAACCGCAGTCTCGGCATTCACGTTCTTAAGACTGAGAGATTCGATCCTACGAACTAACCTCCTGCTAACAGGGTTCAACTGGAAAAGGAGTTGGCTAAGTGACATGTTAAATTAAAATCGATGACTCATGCTTAGTCATTGCTATAAATAGATTAAAAGGATAGTTCAAGTTAATATAAAGAGAATGTCAAAGGTCAATAATGAACAAGAAACAAGCGGTTAGAATAAAACTAACCGTTTTTATTCTTTTTATTCATTAATATAGATCATGCCAGATTATTAATATAGATAATATATATATATATTATTATTTATTAAATATATATATATATATCAATGATCAAACCACAATAAGAAAATGGGAAAGCAAGACTAAGATCTTTCAACCGTAACAAGCGGTCATCGTCAGAGTCAAAAACCCAACTGACTGAGTTGGGTTTTTGACTCTGACGAAGACCGCTTGTTACGGTTGAAAGATCTTAGTCTTGCTTTCCCATTTTCTTATTGTGGTTTGATCATTGATTGTTATTTCACGTGTTTATGTGAAATCTTTATATATATATATATATATTAGTCTATATTAATAATCTGGCATGATCTATATTAATGATCCCACAGTTTCATTTTATTTATCAGTATACAGCATTTATAATTTGAAAATAAAAGTAAATGTGCAAATCATTAATGAAACCCATTAATGTTATTATATGAATGAATAATGTTGCTTTCCTTGTTAAGGCGCATATTTGAGAGAGAGTTATGTATTTAAAAAGATTAAACCATTTGTTCTAGATTAAGTGAAGCATTCAGTAGACTTTAATAAGTTTTGTTCTTCATTCGAAATTGGTTTTAGTAGCTACAAGTAAGGGTAAATTCTCATTTCATTTAGCAGCACAGTGGAATTTAAAAAAACAAAAAAAAAAGTTTTCCGACTACTTCTTTACAGAATTCAAACGTCAAGAGTCTTCATCTGTTTCTGGAGGCCTTAGGCTAGTTTCTTGTTAAGTTCATTTCAAAGTAGCGAAAAAAAGGATTTTGTTTTTTAATCTGGCTGGAAGAAAAACAACCTTCCTTTAGGGTGAAGTTAATATAAATTATTTAATTTTATTTATAGTATTCCATCATACTAACTATTACTCAAGTTTTCATTATAATCTTTTCCTTTTTAACTTTATATGCTATTAGCATCTATACTAGCTTTTCATGGTTGAACAAAAAAAATAATTAATTTCTTAGTTTTTGGTTGGAATTACTGTTATACCTTTTTTTTTGATAAGTCTACTAGGCAATAGCACTGTTCGATTCTCTAATTCCTCATATTTTTTTGTATAGCTTTATTTCATTTAGGAACGATGTCACTTCACTGGAATATTTATTATCAGGGGCTAGTGCTATTATCAATTTTGATGGTATGCCCGCAGACTTTTATACCTTCTTTGGCATTTTGGTAGTGTGAAGTATCTGCGCTGAATTTCAAGTAAATCAACATTTTTTAGACATATAAAATTGAATAGAAATGAGTATAAATAATGTTAATAGATAAAAAGTCATTCATGAATTTACGATCATATGTTTTAGAGAAAAACAGTTGATACTAGCTGCTATTCATTGACTAAAAGTAATTCATTGACTAAATCAAAAAAATGAAGTAAAAACAATTGGAACATTATCAGCGCAAAAATTAATATAAGGCTGTTTAGTATGAACACTTGTATCTCTGACAATAAAGTTTAAAATGTGGAGAAATATGTTTGCTAAACTCGGAGCAGACTGTCCTGCACTGAGAAAAAAATGATCTCCTTATGTTCTGCTTAGGTACCAAGGGATGGACCTACAGTAGTAAGCAACATTGGTATAAAAAGTGAAAATGTTTATGTTTAAGTAATATATAATGTAGGGTACGTTAGGTTGCAGTAGCAGGACTACAAGGGAACATACATAGGCCAAACATGATAATGATACCACACAATGAACATTCTACATTGGGAGTCCTAAATTTTGCCTAACTCAAATGTAATTAGAGTAGCAATCTTTAAGAAGTACCTTACATCCTAACTTAACATCCTCTCTGAAGGACAACATTCTTACATTTATTTACAACACTCGTTAATAAATCGAGGACCAGAGTGAGTATTGAACCACAGTCCTACTATACTAGTTCAGAGCCGACCACGGTGCTCGCCAAATACGAGAAAGAGGTAACTAAAATATACTAACTTTTTTCTTTTTTCGTGGAACAGTTCTGTAGTTATCCTTTTTTGGAAACAGTTTTCAATATGGATATCGTTATACAATTGAATGACTCTTTACTAAATAGGATTACTAAGTATACAAATATATACTGTGTATATACACGATATATATACTATAGGTATATATATATATATAGATGCAGTAAAATTAATAAACATTTTTCCTTTTTCTGAAAATAATTTAAAAGTTATGATTCTAGATTACAGGCAGCGATGACATTTAAAGATATACACGAAAGTGAGTATGACCAACCTAGAGATAAAAAAAAACACTAAAATCAATTGATTTCTTTCACAAATTATAAATAAAATAATGCTAAATTTAGAAATACTGACTCAATAGGTTAAGGGCATTGTAGTCTATTTAACAACAAAAATGTAATATAGCGAAAGTGTATTACTTTCTAAAAAAAAAAAAAATAAAAAACTAGATGGTTTATTTGTATGGAGAACAAGGCCGACTGGAACGCTGGTATATTTTTTAATGGAGAAAAACTCGTTAAGGGAATAAAAGATTGAGGGAGATACGAGAGCGGGATGAAAAGGGGGATACGGCTGAGTTTAGCTACTAATGAAGGTTATCTAAACCTGCGTCTCAGCTGGGCTGCGACCAGACCTACTCCATTCACATTACTATCACTAAAAGTCAATTCTGCCTTTGCTTCCCATTCAGCCATTTATTTTACTTGTAATATATATATATATATATTTCAATTTGATATCACTTCAATAACAAATTCATAATCCAGTCCATTTCTTTTATCCTCTCTATGATATAGTCCAAGCTATCACAACATCCTTCTAGTTGAAATCCACTATTTCCATTACCATCTTTTTAAATTTACTCTTAATAGCTATGAAACAAGGTCTAACGAACCGTGAAGTTTCACGCAATCAAGTAGTTTCACATAAGACACTCTTGGTTTATAAAATAATAACCAAAAATTGTAGTTTTAATTGAATGAGAAAATGTAATAATCACTCAATTATTATTCTTCCAAAATTATAAACAAAAAAACATGTTTTTGTCTACTACAAATGTTAAAAATATTGGCTGAAAAAATGCAAAATTGTAGTATTTCAAAAATCCATAGATACAACAAAGATGATGCTTACAATTCACGTTTAATTCTTTTAGAACTAATCAAATTGGAACTAAAATAATGAATTGACAATACAGTAGTTTTTTGAAATAAAATATTTATAAAAATATACAGTTTATGTATATTAAAAAAAGGCTAATTTCTGGTATAATGGCAATTTGATAGACAAAATAGTGTAACCTGTATCTTACCGAACCTCCTTGTACAAACTCTAATCCTGCCACCAGCCTTCCTCAACCTCACTGAACAATTACTTCATCCACTGACTATCTGACTACTTTTCCAACTCATTACTAAAACCATTGAAAACCATGACCACAAGACTACATGACCACGACATCATTACTGTACAGACGAACTTAATATCTGTCATGAATTACTGACAGTCCAAGTTATAGTAGCACAGTAAGCAAGCAGTAGAAGGCCTCAGGTCTGGAACTGCTAGTTACGACGTGCACTATAGTGCGCGGATATATTCGTTGGTCGTTGGTCGTTTGTATCTACAAGTTTCTAAATACCATAGACACATATTTGTCGCTGTAGAAATATGTTTTATAAAAAAGAACAGAAATGCGTTATGTACGTCAAATGGGGGGGGGGGGGGGGGAGGGGAGAGAGAACCTTGTCAGAGTACAAATATGTTTTATAAGAAAAACAACAAAAATTCGTTTTCCCCATTATCAAATTATCATCATGCAAATATGTTTCATGAAAAAAATTCCTTGTTACGAATATTAAAATGGGAAAATTATAAATTGGTTCTCCCTGAAAATATATATGTACTTCTATTATCTTGTAAAATTCATTTTACAATTATTTCTATTATATTTGCACAAGATATATCGCCTGTGTGAAATAGTAAAGGAAACATACTGTAAAATTACTTCAGAATAAATGCACTTTTCTTGAAGAAGAATAGAGTAAAATTAAGTATTCCTTTTACATTGTGCTAAAATTATGCGTATATGTGTTACGCCTATTCTCAAAAATTACATTGAATTGAAGAAAATAAGCTACCGATTAGAATTGTGTTTCTGTAGAATGAAGGCAGAGTATGCATGAGAGAATTCCTTGAGACGCTTTATTTAGTACGCAGTCTAACAATGGGCTGGTCATGCAGGCTTCCCCTTTGAGTAAACTTTTCTCATTACAACAATTCCAATGTAATTGCAAAGTAATTGCCGAGAAATGTTGGAATTCTTCAATTGTAGTTCTCACTGGTTTCAAACCCCATGAATATATTTTAATTAAGACCTTTAATTGTTTTTCTCGGATTGTTAAAAATACTCGCAACTCTATTAATTTTTGAAATAATACATGAAAACATTATATCTATGGTTGGCAGGTTAATTAGTTACGGTGGCCAAGCGTTAGCTTCTGGCCTCGTAGATCCGGTGTTCAATACCCACTTTTGTCGTCGATTTATTCACGCGGGAGGTAAACAAATCACAACAGGTCATTCTAACGTAGTGCAATCAGTTATTATATGGTATTTACTCATTGTAGAGTAAAAAGTTAATGAAATGGTATCCACATATAAAAAATTAATCGTATAAACAACGCGTTTCGAACACGTAGTGTTCTTCCTCAGGTATTAACTTACCTTAGTTAATCAACTAAGTTGATACCTGAGGAAGAATACTACGTGTTTGAAACGCGTTGTTTATACGATTAAATTTTTATATGTGGAGACCAGTTCATTAGCTCTTTACCCTACAATCAGCAAGTCATTCCTCGTCGAAGACGTTAAGCCGTCATTCCCGAGTCTGTACGATATCAGCCAACTAAAGTTGTCTACTCTAGAAACATATGCATTTAGATAAAATTTAGATCTCTCAATGTTCAATGTCCATTGTACGTCATAACAAAGATCAACATTCAGCTTATGTGTGTTCTCTCGTTTTACTCGGTTTGATGCAGATGCGTTCCAAAGCCTTTTGGCTACTACATCATAAAACGAAAACAGGTCCACTCTCGTGATCCTGCCTCAGCAACCTAACCTAGCCTAAATCTAGAGGTCCACTCTCGTGATCCTGCCTCTGCAACCTAACCTAGCCTAAATCTAGAAGTACAAAAACCACATATCTGTCCGTGTATTCATTCTCACTTGTAAAATGACATCTAATTTGAAGAAAAAGCTATTTTAATTACAAAATGTTAAATTATATCATTTTAAAATTAAAAAATCTCTTAATCTTAGCACTGATAGAAAAAAAATAATAAAAATAATTAATAATAATATCTACCAACACTTAACATATAACATTATATTATGTAGCATGATCTGTAGAATTATATATTAATAAAAAACTTTTTAATATACAGGATTATCTGAACTCTCAAGTGATGGTTGAGTTTAAAGTAATAAACCACTTGGAATATGTTGTCTTATGCTGTTCCTTTAGGTTACGTATGGTTTTATGCCGTGGTCAGTATCTCACCGAAGGTTCAGAGTTCCACTTCAGCCAATTGCCCTAGTTTTTTTTCTTAATGTGGGCAATCAGACAGCATGCTCGTGCAAGCTCCATTCGTGTAATATACCTTAATGATCCCTACTTTAATAAGCTTGTGAGTGAAGCAATACTAGGTCATGTTTAGTGGAGTTCAGTGTTGATTGATGTGTGACAGAGATAGAAGATCATAACTTTTCCTTTTGCGTAACCGATTGGGAGCGTTTTGTTTCCTACAGTTATATATTTTTTTTTGTTTCTTTAAACCGATCCCATAGCAGGTTAAAAACGTTAGCCCTTTACGGTCTTTTAATTTGATCCGTGATAAGTCCTAAATTTTGCCTAATTCAAATGTATTTAGGGTAGAGGATCTTTAAGGAGTACTTTACATCGTAACTTAACATCCTCTCTGAAGGACAACATTCTCACATTTATTCACAACACACGTTAATAAATCGAGGACCAGAGTGAGTATTGAACCACGGTCCTACTAGTCCAGAGGCGAGCACGTTGCTCGCAAAATACGAGAAAGAGGTAACTAAAATATGCTACTGATATTGATATAGCTTCTCGACCACTGATTTTTCAAGTTCACAGAAGGGGTTCTTGAGGATTTTGGTCATAAACAACCCCTTCTGTGAACTTATAATATACTACATTGTTTTTTTTTTTTAGTGGAACAGTTCTGTAGTTATCCTTTTATAAAAATGTAATTATCCTTAATTATCCTTTAAAATACTCTTCGAGGGACGAAACTCTTAGATTTATTCACCTCCCAAGGGAATAAATCGGAGGCTAGAGTGGGTATCGAACCATGGACCTAACAGTTCAGAGGGGAGCGCAGTAACCACTGAGCTAACCTGGCCCCCTAATACAGTTGTAAATTATAATAAATATATTTTATAAATATTTATTTAAAAGTTATAAATCATTCTTACATAGGTATACAGTGATCTCTCAATTATCGCACTAAATGAGACTATAATCGAGCGCGAGAAGTGAAATGCTGCAAAGTAATCACCCCCCTTACCACAATGTTAACACTTTCAGATTTAGCGACAGACTAACCGATTTGGTTCAGTACATAATTTCTAAGGTTCACTTCACAAACTTTTAAAGTAACATGAATATTAGTATCAGAAATCCGTTTGAAAATTGAAAAACTGGAACAGTTACTGAAACCACGAGAGTTATAATACACGTATGTTTTTTAAAAAAACACAAAAATTCTAAATAGAGGCTTTTATGGAATCGAAGTCCGAATCTAAAACGTTAGATCGTAGAACTTCAATCAATTGTTCATTAATTTAGTTAATGCCATTATTTTAGGAATATTAAGATATAATACAATAACAATTTCAATAAAATAAACAAAATTGCGACGTTTTGTAACTATTTCATTCTATAATCGAAAATCTAATATGAAACAAAATGATGATTGTAGATAGATTTATAGAAGTGAAATCAATGATTGGAAGAAATAAGCTTTCAATAAGAGAAGCTGTGCTGGAATGAGAAAATAGGGTCAATAAATAAGAAATAGCCGGGTAGTGCTGGTTGATTTGGCCAAATGATAGTTTGAGGACAGTCAGTAGCTAACAGGACCTGTAACAGCTTGCCTTATTAACATTAATGTCCTCTGCTGTTCTTCGGCTTGCTTCAATCTCTCCGTCTACTCGGTCCTTTTAAAATATTTCAAATAATTATTAATAACATTTATTTCTTTATTCTAAGTTTTTATTTGTTTTTTTTTTATAAAAATCCTACAATTAGATTTCAAAGTTTGTATTATAAAAACTTTCCGTATTATTCCAGAGTAGAGAATTTGTGGCTTATTTTATTATCCATATGCAAAGCATATTACTCCATCAAAGCGTTAACCAGGCTCAATGGTGTTTAACTTCTATGATCTAGTGACTATGATCTTCTATGATCTATGACTATGATCTTCTATGATCTAGTGACTATGATCTTGATGATTTTATATAATCTAGTGACTATGATCTTCTATGATCTAGTAACTATAATCTTCTATGATCTAGTGACTAAGATCTTCTATCATCTTCTATGATCTAGTAACTATAATCTTCTATGATCTAGTGACTAAGATCTTCTAAGATCTAGTGAACTTCTATGATAAACATCTTGTATGATAAATGTTAACTTCTATGATCTAATGGCTCATTTATCACGACTATCGCATTTAGAACATTACTGTAAATAAACTATAGCGATCATAAAAAAAAAAATTGATTTTAAGATTTTAATAGAGTCATACGTTTTGAGATACTCTGAAGTCATTTTTTATATTTTTGTGATAATAACCTGATGTGTGGGTGTGTAAATGGGTATGTATTTAAACTTTTGTACTCTAGAAATTTCACCATTTGAGAAGTTTAGTACGACGTGATGTCGTACAGGCTCGGGACCGAATGCTTTTAGTGAGATTATCAAATATTTAGTCTTTATTGGGGATTTATAGCTAACTGGTTTTGTGCCATATTACATAATAAGAAACGCATTTTATCGTTTTTTATACCAAAACAAGAACTATTTTTTATTTAAGTCGCTTCATTTAGTAATTTAGAATTTGAATTTAGCATTGTTTAAAGGGCCCATGGTTCATAAAATAAGCCACTAATTTTCTATTCTGGAATAACTCGAAAGATCTTTATAATGCAAACCTTGGAATCTAAGTGTAGATTTTGATAAAAAAAAAATAAAATAATAATAACATATTTGGAACACATTTAGGCCAAACATTGGCCCTTTGTGATACCACATAATGAAGATTAATTCTACATTGGGAGTCATAAATTTTGCCTAATTCAAGTGTATTTAGAGGAGGAAACTTTAAAGAGCACTTGGCGTCGTCGCTTCGCTTGGGACCGACGGCTTAACGTCCTCTCCCAGGGACGAGTCGTCTATGTTAAGAAATAAACTTCGGATTATTCCAAAGGCTATACACAGCTAAAAATCAGTGATACCTATAAGTTTTACTAGTGGCCACATACTGGTTTACGTAAAACTTTTCAAATTCACATATTCCATATAAGTAAATTATTTGAAGTAAAATTCTTTTTTACTAATTATAAGTAAATGCTGTAATTAAATTATAAGTAAGTAATAAGTATATTATGAGTAATAAGTAATAGTAAGTAATACAAATAATAAATAATAAGTGTAAGTATATTATAAGTAAAGTAAATAATAATAAGTAAATTATTTGAAGTAAAATTCTTTTTAAAATTAGAATGGTAATCAATATTCAGTTAATAACAGAAATAATTCATATGTTATACAATCAATTGCAAAAAATGCATATCCACGTAACTTAAACTAAAATGAACTATTGTAAGTAATCAAATGAAATAATTATTTATAACAACTTTTTGTTTTATTATATTTGTTTTATTTCTTTCAAAGATTATCGAGAATAAATTAACTCTATAGTTAACCTAAACCCTTTTTCCCTATTGATGATAAATTAGATGACTTTGCTGATTTCAATCATTACATTTGGTGATTTGAATTATAATTGTACTTAATTAGTACTACAACTCTAACAATTAGTCACGCTTTTTGTTATCCAATTTATGATTAGTAATTTCATTGTTGATTTATAGGATTTCAGCTAATACAATATAATATTGTTGACTCATAGTTGTTTACATTTTACCAATTGTTGAAATAAACATATATATTATTTTCAATTATTTAATACCAGCATTAAAAAAAAAATCAATGAATTGAATCAATATTAATTATTTATGAATGAAGAAAACAATTGCAGTAAAGTAAGCCATTCAACATTTTTTTATTAATTTTAGTTACAATTCCTCAAAATAGTTCATCTGTCACAATAGTAATCCTTATAAATAAAATAATGATTTTGTCTGTACATTGCTTAGAACTGACTCATTTCAAGTTTTCTTTACGTTTCATACATTGGAGAAACCGAATCCACCCTTAGAAAAATTTCTGTCGGTTTGTCGGTTTGTCTGTTTGTCCGCAAAACTTTGTCACAGGTAAACTCAGCTACCATAAGACATATAAAGCTGAAACTTTTACAGTAGATTTGTGTAGGTCTAACTTAAAATATAGGCTATGAATTGATTGGAAATTCAACGTAGAAGTGAAGTTATGGAGGTTTAACGCAAAAATGTTTGTTACAAGTAAACTCAGCCACCGTAAGACATAGCGAGCTGAAACATTGACACTGGATTTGTGTGTGCCTATCTTAAAATATGGGCTCTAAATAGATTATTAATTCAGTACAGAAGCGAAGTTATGGGGCTTTTAGCTGTATTTTCCTAACTTCACAGACAAGTTTGTTTTGAAAATACACAGGTGTGGCAAGTAGGTATTGTTAGTTGATTTTAATTTCAATTGAGCATATGAATATATTGCGTATTTGACATCATTGAAATGGTGTTTCACAGAGTTAAGGATGTACTATCTATTGAGAATAAATGTTTTGTAAACGAGCAATTCTCAGCCCTTAATATGAACAGGCATGAGAAATCAACAGACAAGTTCTTACGCTATATGAAGCCGAGGAAAGAACTTACAAGTCAGTAAAGAGATTGGATTAGTGATGAAGAAGCAGTTCATTATCTAATTTAATTTCTTGACTCTGAATTTATTTCTCCTGGACTGCCTGCTCATGAGTAAAAACTTAAAGTAGGAGCACCAATGATGCTGCAATTTATAGCAGTAACAAATTTCATGTTACGAAACATGAGTGACCCAAAAACTGTGCAACGGGACACGACTCTGAGTTCGTGCTCTACACAGATATGCCATAGAGGCGGACATAATGACTGGATGTGGTATTGGGGAGTCTGTGTGTATACCACGCATACCATTGATTCCGAGCCACTGTCTGTTTCCATTCAAATGATTGCAAGGTCCCCTCAGAGTCTATTTCGCAATGACGTTAACTAAGTCGCAAAGGGAGACTTTATCTAACGCAGGAATTCAAGTTAGCGAAACCAAGTTTTTCTCACATGGTCAACTGTAGTTTACTTGCTCAATAGTCAGAGGTTTCAACTGATTGTTCTTCCATGAACCTGAAGGACAGACAGCTAATGTAGTGTATACAGAGGCATTTGTTTAACACTGTACTAATAATGGTGTTTTCTACTATTTATAATTTCTAATTATAGTATTAGTATAATACTATAATTGATATTTTGGAATACCAAGTATAATAGAATTTTTGATTCCGTCAAAGACGGGTACATTTGCTAGTAGGTAATAAGGTAATCATTGACGATTGAGTTTATGAAGGAAATAAACCTGAACAATCCTGGTGTCAATTAGTAAGTAAGCAAGTAAATTTGTTAATTACTTTTACTTTTGAATAAGATTCAATATATTCGGATCATCAAAATTAATAATTATAAATCATTAATATTAATAATTATGCATAAAAAATAATAATAATATGTTTCATAAGTGATTCTTAATTTTTATGTACAAATCAATTATTAAATTCTTTTTAACACTAAATTTTTTTGACTAGTACTTTAAATTGTATACAATCCTTTTATATCAAATAAATCCATATTCCTAATAACACGTTAGTAAAAAGCAATAAAAATCCGTCATACTTCGTTAATTTTTCTGTTATCATTTTTGTATGTAGTGTATATGTGAGTCCTACTTGAAGAAACTGTCAACCGTAAAAACTCTATACTGTCAACCGTAAATACTTTCTCTTGACACGGTCAACCGTAAAAACTCTAAACCGTAAACCGTAAAAACTCTAAACTGTCAACCGTAAATACTTTCTCTTGACACCGTCAACCGTAAAAACTCTAAACCGTAAACCGTAAAAACTCTAAACTGTCAACCGTAAATACTTTCTCTTGACACCGTCAACCGTAAAAACTCTAATCCGTAAACCGTAAAAACTCTAAACTGTCAACCGTAAATACTTTCTCTTGACACCGTCAACCGTAAAACTCTAAACTGTCAAACGTAAATACTTTCCCTTGACACCGTCAGAACAGATTCACGTGATTTGATAGATTTATATAATAGCATGATCTTTTATATTAATCATAATAAATATCTCACCGCTATTCTAATTCTCAAAAAAATTAAACAAAGTTTTCCTATTTGTTTTTAAATGCCCAGTTTTGTTTACAAAGACTAAAGTTTGCTTAATTTAATTCCTATAAATTTATTTTTTACATTTAATTATTATTGTAATTATTTTTTTTAATTACTGTGTTCACAATAAAATCATTAAATAAATTTGAATAAATTAATTTATTAAAATATTGTAAGTTAGAGGGCTTATAAGTTAAAAATACTTATACTATTACAAGTTAATTTATTAAAATAAGATAAATAAATGTACAATATATTATTTGGAACCATTTTTCTGGTATTTATTGTTGTTTATAACATTTGTGTCTGACATTAATGAATAGTTTATGGTGAAAGTAAATATAAAAAGGTATTCCATGTGTTGTATTTCCTTCTCAGCTTCCAAAGCACGACTCAAGCCTGTTCTTTAACAGATATATAACGACATCCAACTCCTTAGGCAAAGCTTTAGCAGTATAAATAAAGGAATTTCTCTATTAAGTAAGAGTAGATAGTGTTGAAGAAAATTCCAACAGAAACTTGTTGAAGAACGTTATATATCAAAGTTTTATAAGCAAAACCGGTTTTACTATGGACCTTAGGTTAGTAGGTATAACATACGAGTATCTTAACCACTTGAACTGAAAAAAAAAACCTAATCCGCAATAATGGTCCATCTGTTCAAACCCCCTGTGCACTCCTACATAAATGTTTCTAAATTTCCTGTTTTACTTTACAGTTTTTTTTTATTCAAATGATTTCTTAAAATAGTTGAATAAAAGTTGTGAAAAGGCTGCTGAGATATATATTTTTCTTCACTTTGTTATGTATCATCGATAGAAAA
Source organism: Hermatobates lingyangjiaoensis (assembly GCA_026182355.1). Taxonomy (NCBI): domain Eukaryota; kingdom Metazoa; phylum Arthropoda; class Insecta; order Hemiptera; family Hermatobatidae; genus Hermatobates; species Hermatobates lingyangjiaoensis. The sequence continues at coordinate 185,758 of JAPFBL010000190.1, read as the reverse complement.
ACTCATAAAGCAGAAATATGTATTGTCTCTGTCATCGTAAACTAGAATATTATGAAATGATCCTTTCAGAGCAGAATACTGTAGAGTGCAAGAACTGGTTACTAAAAAAAAAAAACTACACTTGATTTGTTAACATATGGAATATAATAGTAGCAGAAACAGGCAATGAATAAGAAATTAATATTTCTAAAGAGTTAAATATAGAGAATATCAGAGGTGGGTTCTGTATGTAAGGACTTTTAAAAGCTTTTGTTTAATTATAGTAAATGTTTTCAAAAATATTTCCTTCGATTTGAACCTGCAGCTACAATATCTAATATATATATATATATGTATATAATCAAACGACAATATGAAATGGGAAAAAAATGCTAAAATCTTTCAACCGTAACAAGCGGTCGTCGTCAGAGTCAAAAACCCAACTGAAAGATCTTAGTCTTTTTTTGCCCATTCATATTGTGATTTGATCATAGATTGTTATTTCACGTATTTATTGTGAAATCAAAAGCGTTAACTTTTCTTTTTTTTTGATTTTTTTTGTTTTTTACGTTTTTCAATTTATTATTTATTTCTTTTAAGTTTTTTTATTTTATTTATTATATTTGAATTATACTGTGGCATTGCTCTTTCCATTCTCCGATCTTTAGTGCCTAGTTGTTTTTTTTACGCAGTGCTGCCCTTATCGGTCGACTCTTTATTGCTTCATTCGTGCTACATCCTTCGACGTGGGGAGGTTTCTCTCACTTCGTCCTCAATAT